>JAHHFK020004061.1:0-207770 GCA_024533555.2 Aedes koreicus | reverse complement strand
GCTCAATTGATGAATCGATGATCGTACTGTGCTAACCCGTCTGCTGGAGAGCAAAATGCATGCCCCTGACCATGACTTTGGCTGTGCGAGGCAGAAAGGTCAATTTATTGACGTCAAGTGCGGTTTGTGGAGTAAGAAAAAAACAATACAGGTAGTTCGTCAATATGAGTGACGAGTGAGTGACACAGTAAATTTTCGGGCCTCAATTAGTCTTGTCAGTAAAGTGGTGGGTTCGTTGCCTAGGAAATCTATTGGATTGGAAGCTTTTTTGATTACTCAGAGTGTTAAGGGAAAAAAATCATGCGTGTTAAATTGCGTTTTCTTTAGAGTAAAAGAACAGCAATAAGAGGAGTTCTCCAAAATTCTACATGTGTACATAATGGAAACTTTTCAAATATTGATGTCATGATGTTGAACAGTAATTTATTCTAATTTTTCAGACTAGATGTTTGTGCCATAATTTTAATCAGTTTGGTTCCCGTTGTTGATTAATTCGAAGTTCAACCTTTAGTTATTTTTTGCAAGTACACATTTCATCAATCAGTAGTGAAGAGTAAATTAAATTTGGATAAATTTACGACTCGTGCAGAAGAAATCTTCTTGTTGTAATTTTTAGCACACACTTAAGTACTCCAATTTATAGTTTTACAATTTGTACAACTGGTTATATGGTTGAGTGAATTTTTCTGATGTTTAGCTTAGAAACAGGTAGTTCCAATTGGGGCGTAAACTCAAAGAAGAAGAATCTTCGATTATGTCACGACAATCAAACGACAGCTGCCACATTTTCGAACCACATTTTTCAAACCGCCTTCGTCGGACTATGCAAATTCATCCGCCAATATCCGTGAGATAAAAAAAAACATCTCGAGCAACTATAAACAAACTACTCGGATGTTGACAAGCCGGTTGGCTCACTGGATGGTCGGCATTAATTCGCCAGACGCGCTCTCAAGCGGGAGCCAGCGAGTCGCAGTGGTATGCCAATGAAGAATGATGACCTTGGCATAGACGCGTTATTATAAGCGGCCGGTTCTCCCTTTCCAGCATCTCTGAATGCGCTGCGGCCAACCATACCGAGCCATAATCGGAAGGTCACCGTTGGTGGTGGTTTGTCGGTGGTGGCTACGGGAAAGCGAGTTTGCTTATATATTTACCAATACAGATGGCCCGAACTAAGCCGAGCGATGAGATAAACTTGGAAAGAAACTGGGTGAGAACGCTTGAAATCGAAGGCAAATCAAAACATCGGATGCAATCGGGATCTTTGTTCCGTTTTGACAGTAGAACTAGGTTGTGAAATCATTAAAAAGGAAATTAAGAACATCAGTTATTAGAATATAACTTTAACGTTCGAAACATTGATTACCAGTAGTAATGATTACTCACCTTATTATTTATTTTCCGAACAAAAATTAAACCGATGTAATAAGACGTGCTTTGGACTCACCACTTTTAGATTGGTTGACATATCATCATATAACGTGACCAAATGCAAACACAGTTTGTTTCAAACAATTTCTAGGAGCAATAACTTATTCTAGGCGAACGTACAATGAGCTGTTTTCATCGGTTGTCATTAAAAACCAATGCTACTTTGATTCGCTTGACTGACTTTTGCTCTTTCTGACGGTGGGGTTCAGTGGGGTGAAATTTTGCAAGTTGCTAATAAACTTTCGAATATTTCAAAAACTTCGAGGAATATTTTGGTACAGCAAGTCATTTTGTACAGTGTAGGGATAAAAAAAAAAGGTGAGTTGACAACTTAAGGGAGGGTGCCAGCAACCTCCGGTCCCACCTCACGCCTCCACGAGTCAAACGAGCCATGCATAAACCACGTGATCATAATAGGGTGAGGAGGTTAGCTACAACGATATGCCAGGTAGGGGGAGGGGGTTGGTGAAAAAACCAAGTGACTTTATTTCAAGTAGTTTACAATTTTTCTGCATACAAGAAAAATGTTGATAAGCGGAATGAATTGCCACAATAGAACAGAGTAAAGATTGCAGTGGCTCAAATCCCAACAGAAATAAAAAGCGGAATGAAGTTTGTTTTTGTTCTATGAGAATTTTTTTATCTGCCTCAATACTAAATAATTTGAAGTCTGCTGACGTACCCAGACTTCAGATTTTTGTATAATGATTGAATTAATTTCGATTGCTATGTTAAGATTATTTTTTTTTTTTTTTTTATTAAATCATATATTTGTACAGGCTCAATCGAATCAACTTTACAGAGCCATATTTTAATATTTATATACATCAATTATCTTAAAACTAATGTTAAGGGGATAGAACCGATTACTCGCGGCCGTCTCGAGGTTAATAGGAATAACAATTGTATGGATGGGAAGATAGGCGGGAATTTGAAGTGTGGTTTACAAAGCACGTTTATTTTAAATTCGGAATTGGATATAAACTTATAACTATACAACTTTAGGTTTTCTTTTGACTTTAACATTTTTGAGAATGAGAAGAAAAAAAAACACACACACACAAACACAGAGAAAAAAAAACTTAAAGTAAACATACAGGTTAAACTAACTACAATCTAAGGCTAGTGTTAGTCAAAAACACATAAATGAGTTTCATAAACTCCAGATCACGTATAGCCAAAATATCTCGAACCGGTACATTGGGTTGTCTACCTCGAGCCCGAAGGGAATCATAAAGCTCAGATCTGACTCCACGATGCTCAGCACAAGACCAAATAACGTGATCTGCGTCCTGATAGCCTTGTCCACACTCACAGAGATTGCTGTCGCTCAGCCCAACACCGTATATATGAGCGTTCAAAGAATAATGATTGGACATGAGGCGAGACATCACACGAATGAAGTCTCGACCCACATCCATTCCCCCAAACCAAGATTTCTTCGACACCTTTGGGATGATAGAATGTTGCCATCGCCCCCAATCTCCCTTTCTCCATTTATACTGCCAGCTGACGAGTGACTGTTGACGAAAAATAGGAAGGCGATTTGTCGATCACAAATATCGCCTTCCATAGCGCCCACCTTTGCAAGCGAGTTCGCTTTCTCATTGCCCAGAATTGAACAATGAGGTGGGACCCATACAAAGGTGATGATAAAATAACGCGAAGATAAAGCACTTAGAAGCTCCTGTATTTTCATGAGAAAATACGAGGAGTGCTTTACCGGCCTCAATGAGCGAATAGCCTCTATAGAACTGAGACTATCCATGAAAATGAAGTACTGATCCGGTGTAAGTGAGGCAACAATTTCTAGCGTAAAGTGTATTACCGCTAATTCAGCGACATATACGGAACAGGGAGCTTGAAGTTCACGATTGACGCTATACATTTCATTAAATATACCAAAGCCTGCTCACTCCTCTATCAAAGATCCGTCAGTGAAGAACGATTTAGTGGAATCAACTTTGCAAAACTTTGCAGCAAATATTACCGGAGCAATCATAGGACGATGATGCTCTGGGAAATCAAAATGAACCGAATTGTCGAAGTCGGAGAAGCAAACACGATTGGGAATATTCGGCGGAGGGCTGACATCCTGTGTTATGTACAAATGGTACAAAGTCATGAAGCGAGTTTGAGGATTCAACTCGAGAAGCTCCTCAAAGTTTTCGATTACCTGGGGGTTCATAACTTCACACCTGGTGAAGAGCCGGAGAGATAATTCTGTAAACCGATCCGAAAGTGGCAACATGGCACCTCATTTGGAAAATTATCCATCGAAGGAAATGATTGCTGCAAGGAGGGGCCACTTGATTGCCAATTGCTTCAAAAAAGTTTACCTCGCATGTTCAGCATATCATCTTCAAAATTGGCTTTCTTATGGAATAAAAGTGACAAACGACGTTTAATTTTCCTACCTAGGAAAACTTCCTAACTTTCCAATGAAGTTAGTATTACAGTTGCTAGTTGTCGACATCACTCGATTGTTGAGCTTCATGTAATTTTCCAACAACCCAACAATGTTGGGGGAAAAGTGGAGTGGAGTAGATAGTTAGAACACCTCGATGTCAACAGTAAGGTTGCATAATCGTCTCCATTGAAAGGAGGTCCATTATCAGATCTTATAGATTTTGGAATCTTTTCTCTTTCGAAAATCTCGTCTAGAGCCCTTCTAGTGTTTTCGAATCGTTTTGATTGAACAAGCCGTGCCAGAACGTAGCTGGATCGGTAGTCAACGATTACCAGTACTGAAATGCCACCGTACTTTGAAAAAGGCCCGTTAAAATCAAGGGCTGTTGTGTCAAGATCTTACCCAGTTTTCCGCCTGGAAACTCTAGATCTTGCCTTGTAGCCTCTCTGTTTTCTTGCTCGGTTAAGAAACCTACGGTATTTACCTCTAAACTAACAATCTCCCAAGGACTTTTACAACCCATTTTCCCCCCCAAAAACCGGGAAAAGGGCACCATTTTTCCCCGCCACCCCCCAACCCCCCATTTTGTGGGCCCCCCCCCCCCACCCCCCCCCCCCGCCCTCTTAAGGACCCCTTTTTAGCTTTCCCAGGTTCGATTTAAAGGTTTAGTATAAAGGTGACACCTTTTGCATCCGTGCGCAGCGTGAAGTGCCTTCTGAGGAAAACGAAGTGTTCTGTTTCGACTAAAATATATACTGGCACTAATTAATGCAAATTTAGCAATGAAAATTCACAAAATTGCCACTAAATTATTAAACACTGTACCAACGAAAATATAACAACTCGCACTAGAAAAACTTAAAATAGCAATGAAAAATTGATAACTTACTTTCAATAATTCAAAAGTGACCCGTAACACTTTCAAATAGAGCAATGGCAATTAGTAGAAACGCAATAATAAACTGATATTTTCCCGTCATAATAATAAGTTCTAGCGCTATATATGTGACAAAAGTCTTTAAATTTTTCAAATCTTTCCAATTAAAAGCAAACAAATTATTTAAATTTTTCTTTTTTTATTTTTGATTTTTTGATTGCTATTTGTTTGGTTTCAATCGGAAGATTTGAAAAATTTGAAGATTTTGGTTACATGTTTACCGCTAGAATTTATTTTAATGACGGAAAACTATCAGTTTATTATTGCGTTTATACTAAATGCCATTGCTTTTTTTTTTTAAGTTTTACCGGTCACTTTTGAATTAATGAAAATGAAATATCAATTTTTTATTGCTATTTTATGTTTTTCTAGTGCGAATTGTTATTTTTCTGTTGGCACAGTGTTTAATAATTTAATGGCGATTTCATATATTTTTATTGCTATTTTTTTTCATTTTTATTGATGTTTTATTACCCTGCCGTTCTGTTTCCCATACGGCTTCTAGGGCCTTGCGTTGATTTTGTGCATATTTCCGTTCTGTTGGTGTCAGAGCTTTTGATGCAAAGCTTATGATTCGTGGCGAGTGTTGATCATTTTGTTGCACAAGAACTGCACCGAGGGCATTTGGAGATACGTCAGTGTATAGTATGGTCTTGTCGTGTTTTGAGAAGTATCCCAACATGGTTGTGCAACCCGAGATCTTCTCTTTTACTGCCTCGGATGCTTTTTCTTGCTCTGAGTCCTAACACCAGGTTTGGGCGGTAGATACAGCCCAAAGAGGACTATTTATGCCAGCAAAGTTTTTTATGTATGGGCTAAGAAATAAAGCAAGGCCCAAGAAGCTGCGAAGCTCCGAGATTGTTGCTGGTTGTTGAAATCTACGGATGTCTCTTACTTTTGCCTCATCCACGTGGAATCTCTCGCTATCCAATTCATGTCCGAGGAACTTTATGTGGCTTTTTTCGCACTCGCATTTTAATACTTTCAAGGTCAAATTGTTGCTTCTTAGGATTTATAATACCTTAGCAGTCGTTAAACGAAGCGCGTGGCGTAAACAAGGATGTCGTCTATGTACGTGATCACGTTTTTACGCCTTCCAGCAATCGACACATTTCCGGCTTGAACGCAACGACGGACTCGGCCTAATGCCCTAATGCCTGATGGTAAAAGCTTCGTGCTCCGACGCGGAATCTGTCATCGAATTCAAGTAAGTATCCACGTTCATTACGAATGACGAGTAGCAAGTTGGTTCTTCTTGGTTTGGTCTCGGTTTCGCGGCCCTGACTATCCCTTGCAATTTTTGGCACATTTATAAGAAGAGGAGCTTAGCTCGATAGCTTGGATCGGATACAATGGATTGCGAAATCGCTATCTCAAAATTTTTCGAGGAACCAGTGCCAAGCCTCCCACAGCTTATGTGCTCGTCTTTAGGGAAAGATGTAATCTGATGGTATCGAATGCTTGAATTGGAGGGGACTTGCGCGCTTGGTTTGACGGAGTTTCCCCAGCTCTGTTAGGGTACTCGCAAACTGTGTGTTCATCAGGTGCCGTTGCTGGTGCTATGGTTTCTGGTACCACCTTGATGCAGTCAGCGATATAAGCCGGGTCTTCGTTGCTTGTCTTGAATGCTTCAATAGCTCCAAGGTCGGGAGAAAGCAACTCGTCAGCAAAGAGCGAATCGTTGAGATGTAAATTTTCATATGAGTTTCTTACATTTTCGACTGGCGCTCTCACGTATTTCCAATGAGTGGACATTTTGAAAATTAAAATCTTTGGAATGCGAAATTCGTAATAAGCTTTATGCTGGTGTATACCGATTACTAGTGTAAGTTTCATCCCGTTGCTCTACAATTTTCGTTTCCTGTTTTTTTTTTGGAAACTCGTGTAACTAGTGATTAGCCGATGTCTCGTCTCGCTGATATTGTTACATTTTCTGTCTTGCAAAACATTAACCATCCCATTTTCAATTTTTATTTAATGGTGTACGTCCCATTCCACCAACCAGCCATATATGCCTTCATATGTGCAGCGGACGTCTCATCACGTTGACTCAGCAATTTCCAATTGTTTTTTTCTTCTTGACAGTTATCCCAACACGCCATGGATATAGGAAAAAATGCTATCCCAGCTATCCCAGCTCGCCACCGATTTATCCTCGTTTCATATACAGGTGGAAATCCCAACTCGTCTACCAGTGATGAATATGATGCTTATTCATAGGCGGTTGTCCCAGCACGCGAACTCTGAAAAAAATTATTGGATCGCCACGTACTGCAAACAAAATTTATTTTCACTGACCATGCCAATGGCTTGGAGTCAATCAGCGGAATCCCTCTGCCAAGCGGAGGAGCAACCTACCTCTGGTACTGTCTTCGGTGACGGTTGACAAGGGAAAGAGGGCGCTGCGCTGACGAGCACATCGGCCTACGCTGATGCCGAAGGAGTGCCAAAGTGTATACGAATACTATGACGGCTTACATCTCTTCTGTCGGGTAACACGTGCCCTACACATAAGTAGCTGTGCAATCGTTGCGAAGCTGCAGGAAGCTGGAAATGGTACAATCTACGGTAACTCTTGTTTTAAATCGTTTGACCATCGATTGCAAGAAAAAGTGTGGCCAAATGGATCTTCGTACAGTGTAACAGCAATTCCATGGAAAACAAAATATACGATCTCTCAGAATTTCATACTAATTGGTAGTTTTGTACCTCGTCTAACATTATTAGACCCGTATTTTTTTTTTTTTTTATTTCATCATTACGGTGACTATTTCCGCATTAAGGTGATCCAAAAATTTATTACTTTTGCACCACTGAGCCGATTTAAACAACTTATACGCAAATACGCAAATACGCAAATGGAAGGTAATGAAATATCCTTCTGAGAAAAAATCTAACAAAATACCATAATACCATTTTCTAAACATGATATTATTTTTCATCGATTAATGTTTCTCGTGCTTCTTCTAATCAGCCTAAGTTCTATAGAGACTATGGACGAATTGACTACGGACTTATTTAGCAGCCTGGATTCAATAGACTGGTCTGTGCTCTATAGTATGCAAGACTCTGATCTTGCAGTAGATTTCCTAAATTTTCGTTTGTTAGAGCTCTATGATAGGTACATTCGTCCCTGTCCGCACCTCCTCCTTCTCATCGGTTAATTTCCATTTTAGCGAAGAAATTCGTAATGCTATGATTTCGAGGAATGTTGCTTACAGTCAGAAGCGATATTGATCATGCGCAGTACAAAAGATTGCGTAACCGTGTTAACCATTTAATAAACAGAGCAAAGGCAGATTATGTTTCCTCAGCATTACGTTCCAATTATTCTAGCAAGCAATTGTGGACGAAACTTAAACAGCTCAATATTGCTAAAGCTACTGATAGTCAAGTGCAGGTCTCCAATTCTGGTGATGAAATTAACATTTTTGTCAGTGAACATTTTACGTGTGACCTTGAATTGCCACCGATTCCTCCAGTTAATCCAAATGGTTTCAGATTTCTTCCATGCAACGAGTTAGAAGTCGTTCAAGTAATTGAATCTTTTACATCAAACGCTAGATGGTATTCCTTTGAAATTTATCAAATTAATTTTACCCTATATAATTACTCCAACTACTTATGTTTTCAACCTGATCCTTTCGACTTCTAAATTTCCCCGATCATGGAGAGCATCGAAAGTTATTCCTATACCCAAAAAACCAAGAATTAATGCATTGAACAATCAGCGTCCGATTAGCATACCCTGTTCATTGTCCAAAGCTTTCGAAAAGATTGCTAAAAAACAAATGCAAGAGTTTATTAACTCCTTCAACCTGCTTACTCCGTATCAATCAGGCTTTAGAGCTGGTCATAGCACAACTTCAGCATTGTTGAAGGTCCATGATGACGTCCATGAATATGTGGACAAAAAAGGCTCAGCTTTTCTGCTTCTCATCGATTTTTCTAAAGCTTTTGATAGAGTATCTCACACCAAATTATTGAGAAAACTTTCAAACCAGTTTATATTTTCTCGGGAAGCAGTTTACCTTATAAAGTCATACCTCAGTCATCGCACCCAAGTAGTTGAAACTCAAGGAAGTCTGTCAAAATCGGTCAACATTCTATCAGGTGTACCACAAGGGTCAGTGCTTGGGCCATTGCTTTTCTCATTATTTATAAATGACTTGCCAACTGTTCTCAAATATTGTATGATACATATATTTGCTGATGACGTTCAGCTATACTTTTGCTCTCTCGATTCTGCAGTTGATGAGATGGCTCGGCTAATAAACTCTGATCTTGAAAATATTTGTCGGTGGTCAGAACGAAACCTACTCCCTATAAATGCTTCCAAAACAAAAGTTATGTTTATTAGTAGACGTAAGAGACCCTCTTTATTGCCATATATATACTCTTCAATCAAGAAGTTTTAGATTATGTCGAGAAGGTAGCAAATTTGGGAGTAATTTTTCAGGATAATCTAGAATGGGATGCACACATTAATTCGCAGTGCTCAAAAATCTATGCTGGCCTACGCCACTTGAGACTTACTGCAAGCATGCTGTCTGTTCCAGTCAAGATAAGATTATTTAAATCTCTTTTACTTCCCCCATTTCACTTACGGCTTGGAATTAACATCAAATGCCTCTGTAGCTGCTTTTGATAGATTGAGGACTGGGCTAAATGGATATGTCCGTTGGATATTCAATATTAGTCGATTTTCACGAGTTTCTCATCTTCATCGTCAGTTACTTGGATGCTCTTTTCATGTTTTTCTTAAAATGCGATAAATTTCTACTCTGTTTAAAATAATCCACAATGGACCCAGTTATTTGTTTGCAAAACTCAGAGCATTTAGAGGCACGTGAACTAGAAGCTTTGTTTTGCCACAATTTAATACTTCTCGTTATAGAAACTCATTTTTTGTGCGAGCAATTATTCTGTGGAATCAGCTTCCAGCTGAATTTAAAACTATTCATTCACCCAAACGGTTCAATCGCGAATGTATAGATTGACTAGAAGAAAGGAATTAGATAAGTTATAAGAAAATAAGTTCATCAATTGATTTAGTTCTAGAATTTAAGATGTGGTCGCATAAAATCCGATTGTAGAATTTTAGAAAGAGAAGTCCTTACGCTACAAGTATATTTTGATATAAATAAAAATATAAATAAAATAAAATAACTGCGATATTATTTACGAAAACATGGATTATATTCGTTTTTAAAGGTTTTCATAGTCTCGAGACCACAGAGCCCCATCGTGTTTATAATTTGTTTTGAAAGTTTAGCTTTTTATACATAACAAATAATATAATTGGCGTTGAATGTACTTTAATATTTGAGCTACGTTTTTTTCAAAAAATCTTTGTTTTTAGTTTTATCCGAATATCCGCGTTTCCATTATTCAAAGTATACCAATCATGCGTCCCCATTGATCTAAAGTGATTTTTATAAGTTCATTTTGCTTTTTGAGAGCTGAGAAATGGACCATAAAACAAGTTCACATATTTGGGATTCTTAGAACTTCCCCCTTTGTGGTTCTTTATCCATAGGTTTTTTTTTATTTTAATTTGTATGGAACATGTGTTCTGACCAACTACCTACCCTTCTTCCCCTTCCAAAATGACAACGTGATTTATGGACGGTCTGCAATGGTTAAGCTCAATAAATAATTTTAGGTCAGATAGCGGTTTTTACTGCTATCATTTTTGATCTGCTGTCATCCAACTTTATCCTATGTTTACGGCGTGATTACATAAGCTTTCGTTAATTTTCCTAGTAGACATCCTAATCACCCACATATCAAACATGACACGCTTGTACTTCACCGGAATGTTTGATTCGAATTAACATTAACAACTGTAGTACAAATCTGATGTTTTCCTTCTTATATGTTTTTATATACGTTCGCAAATCGTACCCATACAAAAATCTATACCTGGTAAGGTACAGTTTTGCAAAACCAAATATACTCGTACCAGTTGAGGCCGTACTGAAGTCACAGACCGCGTTGAGTAGTTGCGTATAATTCTTCCACGTTTTTTAGGTAAAAAGTCACAAAAAGCCTGGAGTTTTTGAATTGATAGATAGATCAGTAAACATAAACATTGTGGACCGTCCATTAATCACGTGATCTATTCAGATGGGGTAGAGGAAAAGGGAGTTGATCAGAGCACATGCTCCATATAATTTACAAAAAAATCAGCAAAAACTAAAAACATAGAATTTTTTAAACAACGTAGCGTAAAAACCAAAATACGTACATCATCATTTTTTTAAAGGTTATGTAAAAAAAGCTGAACTTTTAAGAACAAAATATAAACACGAGGAGACTCTTTGGTCTCGAGCCCATGAAAACCTTGAAAAACGAATAGAATCCATGTTCTCGCAAAAAAAAACGCTAATAAGGTATCTCGTTATAAATATTTAAAAAAAACATCATATTTAATAACCTTTCATTTGCGTATTAACGACTGTTCCAGAAAGTATAAGCACACCTTATTTTAACGGTCACTTTGAATATAATGAAATATTTCAACATGTTTTGGCTGCATCCTTTTGTTTGCACATTTCTGAATAACATAGCATCAAAGAAGTGCTCAGTTTTGTGTTACCTATCAAAATGCGGGGTCTTACACCGGAACAACGAAAAAGTATCGTGCACAAATGGTGCACTGTGAGCGGACTCTCTTTCAGAAAATTGGCCAAAGAAGAGGGTGTAAGCGTCGGAGCGGTACGATCTGCGTTTCGAAAATATAGAGAACAGTGTACGTTTGAAGATGCGCCAAAAAGTGGTCGGAAATCCGGTCCTGTTAGTCCGGATATCGATAAAAAGATCAGGGATGCCGTTCGGGATGTTGCGAAAAAAATAGGGACCTCGTCGAGTAACGTCATGCGTGCCAAAGAAACACTTGGGCTAAAAACATACCGGAAGCAGAAAAAACCCAAAAGGAACACAAAACAGGCCGCGTCCTTGAAACCACGGGCCCGCAAACTCTACGATTCGTTATTGTGTAGAAATTCAGGGTGTATAATAATGGACGATGAAACGTATGTGAAACTAGATTACAAAACGCTTCCCAGACCACAATTCTATACTGTAAGCGAAGACAAAGACATCCCCGAAACGGAGAAGGCAATTTTTATCGAAAAATTCGGTAAGAAGGTTATGGTTTGACAGGCAATATGCGAGTGTGGTAAAACATCTAGTCCGTACATCACAACGGAGACGATGAACACTCAGAAATACGTTAAGGAATGTCTCCAGAAGAGATTATTGCCGATGATCAGGCAGCACGAAGGTCAAGTAGTGTTTTGGCCTGATTTGGCGTCATGTCATTACGCAAAGGACACTTTAGAATGGTACAAAAGTACAAAAAGTATGTTTCGTGCCGAAAGACATGAATCCGCCGAGCTGCCCGGAGGCACGGCCAATCGAGATTTTTTGGGCTTTAACCAAATCAAAGCTTCGAAAATTCTTAAAACCAGCGGACGACATCCAAAAATTTAAAAAAGATTGGCCAAATGTGGTCAAAATGGTGGGAAGTACCACTGTGCAGAAGCTTATAGGTCATGTTCGAGGAAAAGTTAGGAGTCTTGGCTATGATTAAATATTTTGATTAAACTAGAGTAAAATATTATATAAAACACAAGTATGATTTGCCAAATAAAATTATTAAAACTAAAAAAAGCATGATTTTTTTTGTTATTTTGAAAGTGTGCTTATACATTCTGGAACAGTCTATAAGTTGATAAAATAAGCTTTGTGGTTCAAAAGTTATGATTTTTTTATATGCATGTTTTTTTTAAAGTCAATTTAAAAAAAACATAAAAACATACGGGTCTAATGTTTTTGGGTAAGAAATAAAACTAAAAATGATCATGAAATTCTGAGTGATCGTATATCTTTTCTCTATGGAATTGCGGGAAGAATTCATGATGCGAAAAAAACGTATAAGAATACACACGTACAAAGACCAAAAGGCGCCAAATCTCACGGACAGCTGTTGATTAAACCGCATTGTCTCATTTATTTTTTTTTACTTGAACAAAATGCAACACTTCATTTTGTTTATAACGTGTTATTGCATAAGTAAAACTAGTTTAGAGTATAATGTTTACATGTGAAAAATTTCCTCACAATCTGTCAAGTGGTTATCGAGATGGCTTCCAAGTACTTTGACAAAGAGCACTGGGATTAAGGCCATGGTTCACGCATTCGGATATAAATTTTAATTTTAATTGTTTCTTTTTACTCCCTGGCAATTTGGTGATAATCGGATGAAAACTTGAATTTTAAGAATGAATTTTGTGTGCGAATTTCATACACCTTTTAGCTCTACATGTCGTCGAACACTATGCAAAGATAATGTGGTAGTCCGTACCATAATCTTTCGGTCTATGGAGAGAAATCGGTTGAAATTATTATAACGACATCGTAATTAATTATAGAGAACGGGAGTTTTGCAAGAGATCGTGGTTTCAAACTATACGAAAAATGTTGCTGGTTAAATTTGGTGGAATAACCATTTTTTTTTTTAATTTTCAACATAAAGGACCGCCCTAATGGAAAATGAGGGAATCACTCTAATAAAATATCATTGAAATATCTCTAAGGAAATATCATAATATTATAGATATTTTAACAGTGTCCTACAATGATATAGGAGTGTGGCACCCTGATGAAATATCACAAATCAAATGTCAACAATTTAAGATTTTTTAATTGTTTTACCAAAAAAAACCATCTCTATGGAAAACAAGTAAACCATACTAATGAAATATCACATATCAACCTGAATTCATCAACTTGAATATCACAAGTTGACCTCCATCGAGTGTAATGGAAAATTACATGACATTGTATATAAATTTATGTGTTACATCACTCAAAGCTTTAATATTGCATAAAAGCTTGCAGAAAATATTGCAATTGCCAGAGTCGAATGATCTACTCATAGTTTAAAACCTCTTTAATAAAGCAATAATAAGAAAAGAAATATCGCTGTATCAGCATAGGTCCAAAATTTAACGTCGATGTTTTTTTATATGACCTGTTAAATTCAAAATTTCCCAATTTTAAGATTCTCAATAAAAGAAATAGAAATTCTCAATCTTAAGATTATTTTTTTAACTAACACATAAAGGACCACTCTAATGGAAAATAATTGAGCCACCCTAATGAATTATCACGAATCAAATGTAGACAATGGCTGACGAAGATATAAGAGGTGTACTATATTGTACAATATGCCATTGAAGTTCTGATTTTTTAGGATTTTTTTTTTTAATTTTCGACCAAAAGGAAAGTAAGTTAACCACCCTAATGAAATATCACATATTATATACAAGCAGCTGCCAACGCTGATATTAGGCTTTCTGACGTTTAATCACCTCACCCTTTCTGGCACATGTAGAGAAATGATGGTTTGTTTTCCTCCAAAAGATCTTCCTTCTTACTTGCACTCATGTGATCTAAATGGCGCATTAGTGTGCGTGCGTTCAAGGTCACTAAGCCTAATAGGGTATGTTTCAATACTATTACCATGAATATTTCAGCAATTGAATTGAAATCCTCTGTCTAGGTGAATTTTTTTTTCAAATTTTTTTTTCGGATAAACAAGATCTTGACATTTCATGCATTTCTGAGACATTAGGCATCAAATAAAAAAATTCGATTCCAGAAATTTTCAATTAGTCAACAATACCCCCCCGCTTCCTCTTTTTGAAATTTTGCAAAGGATCAAAAAAGTCAAACATTGACCGATTTTGGGGTCCACTTTACGAAGTCCAATCGAGCTCAAATTTAGCATGGGGACTAAATTTCCGCCGAGGAGACGGAACTTTTGAGTATTACCATTTTAGGAAATTCGGAAATTCGATTTTCATTGACACCATCGCTAAATTTATCATCGCTTTGAAAGTTTTTTTTTAATTTGATTATATGCTCTCGCTTACTTCTGCAAAGTTGATTCATTTTTGATTATATTTTATATTTTATGTATACAATTTGACTCATCTATTGATTCATAAAGGGCCACAAAATGATGAGTCGACAACTGGGAAGGAGCGTGCGTCCCCGCAACATAGCTATGGCTAAATTGAGGAGATGCGTGCTGAGCGTCTGTCCACCAAGAAGGTGCGCCTCAAACAGCATATGTCCTCGGCTGAGTAAGAAACGGTGTATCGCGTCAGCTATACCTTAGGTGGCAGCCCCACCAACGCGATGTAGGCAGCGTGAACCCTGTAAGGTTGCATGCTGAAATCTTAAACTACCACGAAAAATGAAGAAAGAACTTGATACGAACGATACTTTCGGCAACCGACCCGGCAACGAAATAAGGACTATGATTGGAAACTCGGTACCTGGACTTTAAATGATCCTGGACGAGTGGGCCTTTTGGCTCATGAACTACTAAATTTGGAGTGAGTGTGGCTGCTATTCAGGAGGTTCGGTATAGCGGCAGTGATAAGGCAGAACGTGGAGTCGGTTGCATAGTGATCGGGAAGCAAATGAAGCGCGTTATGCGGTGTAAAAATATCTCGTCCATATATTACGACAGACACAATGAATGGTCAAATCTACGTGAAGGAGTGTCTGCAAAAAAGGTTGCTACCCTTGATCAAACAGCATAACAAGCCAACAATCTTTTGGCCTGATCTTGCTTCCTGCCATTACTCTAAATATGCACTAGAGTGGTACAAAAGAAACAATGTCGTATTTGTACCAGAGGAGATGAATCCACCAAACTGCCCAGGGATTCACCCTATCGAAATTTTCTGGGCTTTGACGAAGGCGAAACTGTAAAAACATATGGAACCAGCGGATAGCGAAAAATGTAAGAAAGATCAGCCAAAAGTGGCGAAAATGGTAGGAAAAATCACTGTGCAGAAGCTTATGAGTAGTGTTAAGGGAATAGTTAGAGAACTCACCAACCCTACACAGAAAAAATAGATAAATTTAAAAAGCGCGTAAAATTTCCTCTCGTTTAATTCTAAGCCAAAGGAGGCGTAAACAACGAAATTGTTTGCAATCTTTCATGTGCCATACAACAATGTTTGCATTCTTTCATACAACAAGCTAGATTCAGGCGTTATCTGGATAAAATTTACAGGATAATATTCCATTATTTTCTGCCAAATCTAGCATTGCATTTATGTGCATAAGATAACGCAAATTCAATGTTTCTTTTTATCTGTGTACGAAAAATCAAGCAAAAAAAAAAAGAAAAAAAAAAAAAAAAATTTTTTATTTTATATAAAAAAAAAAAAAAAAAAAAAAACACAATTTTTTTTTTTTTTAAAAAAAAAAGAATATTTATTTTTCCACAACACCAAAAACACCCACAAAACAAAAAAGAAAACAAAATGCCCCCCCCCCGGGCAAAAAAAAAAAAAAAAAAATTATTTTTTTTTTTCCCCACAAAAAAAAAAAAAAAATATTATTATTTTTTTTTTTAAAAATTTCTCCGGGGAGATTTTTTTTTGCGTAAATGCTTTCGAATCACTTTGCCAGCCTTCACGGAACATGTCGTCCAAGAAGACGCTGTTGCAAATGATTCGGAAGGAGCCACGTTTGAGTTTCTTGAGTCCCATCGTCTGTTTCCTCAATTGTCTGTTTGTCACTTTGTTAGTCAGTGTTTCGTTTATAAGTTTAATAAGGCGTTTCGCAATTTTTTTATTCTTTTGTAGTTTGGTCCGTTGGAGTGTATCTCAATATGCTCTGAGAAGCAGTTTTCTCGAACCAAAAATAAAAAGTTACTGTATTGTACCCTGCGCGTTAGAATGATATCGCTTAACTCCCTTTGAAGCATTTCACCAGACGTGCAAGGATCATGTCGTCCATAGAGGACACTGCCTCAAAAAGTGACAATTTCAAATCTGCTTTTTTTCTCACATGTTCATGTCAGCTGTTTTTTATGGTGTCGTGTCAACTGTTTTGCATGGTGTCGTGTCGTCCCTTTGTCTGATTTTTATTTAGTTCGTCAGTGCAACGTTTATAAATTTAATAATCTAATCTTATCTAATCTAATCTAATACAAACGCAGCCAGTACGAGAAAGTATCCTGGATATAATTGGGTTAGATGACACCCAATTATTGTTTTTATCAATATTGATGCTTGCAGCATATCAAAGACGTGATACAAGCATCAAAGCGGCCATCAAGTAGGCCTTACCGCGTTGCATTTACCGCAAAAGATGATTTTGTAAAATGAGTTGAATTCAAACAAATAGATTTGAACTACAACGCATTTTGTGAATCTACAGGGGAGAATGGATGCGTGGACATACCGTTTCATACGCTCCGAGATCAAAATAATAAAATTATATTAAAGTAAATCATGAAATGGTAATGATAATAATTGTCCTGCTGTAATTGTAGAAGGGTTTAGATAATGCTTTGATAGCCACGAGAAAAAAATTGAAAATTATTTTACAAAACTTGGAAACTCAATGGATGACCTGAAATTATACAAAAAGAATAATATATCTAAACTATCGAAGTGCTGTTCCGTTTCCTTGACAAAATTTGTGTTCCGTTTCTTTGCATAAATTTATGGTGGATCTCATAGGTTCAAATAATGACATCCACTGGTTGATCACTTATGTATCTAATCTCATATTATCAAATACAAACGCACCAGTATTGAACAGCATTTTATTTAATGTGTATATAACAGTTAAAAATGCACATCCTGAAAACTTAATATGATTAAATTAAATAATATAAAATGATATGATGATAATAATACGATGTTGTCAGGAAATGCTATATAATATATATATTTTTTTAAATGTAAAACATGTATTCCCAAAAACCATGTGACATCCACTGGTCTATTGCTGAAAAAAAAACAGGTATGCGCCAATATCCCGAAGGTCCTATAAAACTTGAAAAACAGAGCAGATCACTACAACCATCATAGATAAAACTTAAATTAAAAGATGTATGATGTTTTTTTTTTCAGAAAAGCCACAGATTATTCTAAAAGACATCCTTTGAAAATTATAATCCTCTAGTTACATTCCAAGGATAGCAGTATAAGTGATCGAACCGCGGCTTGATGATTTCTGAAAAAATTGCCTTTCCAATTAAAACACCAATAAACAAATTAATTTAAATGCTGCTGAGGGTCGCATGTCACAAAAATAGTAGTTGAAATTCAGAAGTGCAATTTATAGGTTCATGCTGAAATAAGAAACAAATTGAGCCTTTAATTGATCTCCATGCTCCATGAACAAGATTTTCACCCAGTTGCATCATCGCCAAATGCTTCTGCTGTTTCACATTATGAGATAAGAACGCTCCCACATCATCTTTAACATGATTCTTCTCTTTTTTACTTGACAGAAAAAAATGTTAAATATCACCAGAATATTTGCACTGTTACACAAAACAAACAAAACCTTAAATACGAATGAACCGAGATCAAACCCTGACATTCTAGGTGGATTTACCTACTCGCAGTGGAGGGGTCTCAAGCCAAGGGGCCCACCCTATTGCACCTGCCACATCATACAGCTATGAAACTGTCAATCCTCGGATGGAACCAGGGGCACTGGAAACCCTATCTCATTTACTTGCATTTGACAGTATGCAACATATCGCGGGCCTTATTTGAATAAGGCCCGTCTAACGTTTGTCACTACGGGTACTATCGCCAGTATTGCTATCAAACAATGAATCTTTTGGCGTTTGAATGTTAGAGATGTTGGCTACAGGACAATGGCAGTCCATCAGGTCCCTGGTTGGAACGTTATAAGAAAAAGAGAGCAGCAATCTCTCTACCGCAGGCTATGTGTGTGATGACACTCACGCAAACGCAGCTCTTAGGTCTACCTTTATATTCAGCTTAAAATTTTACATAACTAGAACATGCATTACGGGAGCTGAAACTATTTGAGTCTCAAACATATAAAAGGTACTTAGCTGAATTCCCGTATCCAGTCCAAGAAGTTCGGGTTAAGTTCTCACTATCCCTATCACAAATGACGCTCTTTCCACAATGCTGCTCTTGGTGTGACTCAGCTCAAGACTGGGTTAAAGACATGGATCAAAATTCACATTACAGTAGTTAAAACTAATACTTTTATAACATGAATAAAAGCGGTGAAAAAACAAAACATGAATAAAAGCGGTGAAAAAATGACAACAGAAAATGTTCGTGCCTTGCTTCGAGCACCGCACACTACGATCTCCTCCCACGTTTATAAGTTTAATAACGTGTTTTACTCATCTTCGTCATTTCTTCATGATTTCTGCAGTCCTTTATAGTTTGTGGATTTCTTCATCTTCTGATTGTCCGGAACTGCGTCCTATTTTTCATTTCTTCCTTCTACGACGATACCATTTGCGCCGTCATGATTTAGGTAGTTTGTTTGGCGTTCATCTTTTGTCTGCTCTGTTGAATTAAAATATCGCCCAATGCCGGTGCTCACTCTAAAAGCAGCGTTTTCTTCAAAACTGGGTTCCTAGAATCATACAATCCAAATTGCCTCACGCTAAAAAAAACGTGATAAAAGTATAGCATCTAGGGTTACCATTCCCATTGATTTGTTGATTTGTGATAATAAACTATTTCAGCTTTTTCAACTGATTCTATATTCGTGGAGAAACTATGAATCCATACCCAGCTGAACAGCATTTACGTCAAGAATGCCCAACATCATCCTCAAATTGGACCTTCCGGCCGGTGTTAAGGACATCATTTTCAAACCATTCTTCATCGTGTTCTTGCCAACGTACGGGTTTACAGCCGAACTGACGCACTCTGAAGAGGTAGAATGTTTAGAATTAAGTAATTCTAATAGTACTGACAAGTTCTTAAACCTTTCTTCACACTCTAATGCAACTGATCTAATATTGTCAGAACTTTAATCGTATGAAAAGCTCATCCAAGATAAAAACAATTTACAAAAATTTAATGAGTTCCTCTTTTTCTATCATATTAGGTACAGAAACTAGTTGGAATGAAAGCATTAAAAGTGAAGAAATGTTTGGGAATGATTTTTGTGTATTCAGAGACGACCGGAACCACCAAGTGGCACAAAGGAGGTCTGGAGGTAGTGTCCTCATTGCGATTTCATCTAAATTTAATTCTGAACTAATTCCCGCTACCAAATTTAGTTTGAACATGTGAGGGTTAAAGCACAAATAGCTGGTGAAATGCATGTGTTTGTATCTGTTTATTTCCCACCTGATCATGCTAACAAGAACACATACGAAGCATTTTTTCAAAATGCTGAAGAAATTCTCTCTGAACTTGCCCCTGAGATCAAAGTTCATGTATATGGCGATTTCAATCAACGCAATGCGGACTTCATTTCTGACGTAAAAAATGAAGTTACTCTGATTCCAGTCGTTGGGGACAATGTGGCATTACAGTTAATTTTTTGGATTCAACCAAATTAATGATGTAAAAAATCAGCAAAATTGTTTTTTGGATTTTTTGCTGACAAACATTCATGAGGTTTTTTGTTTTAATGAATGTCTGACACCCTTATGGAAAAACGAAAAATTTCATACTGCAATTGAATATTCATTATTTGTTCATTATAATCCACGGCCCAACGACTATAAATATGAGGAAATATTTGATTACAACAAAGCTAATTACGAGAACATAAAAATTACGCTGAATTCAATCAACTGGCAGTCAATTATACGAAATGAAGTACATATCGAAAGCGCTGTTGATGTCTTCTACAGGTTTTTATTCTAAATAATTAATGAGAACGTACCTCTTAAAAGAAAAAGACGCAGAAATAACTCCATGTATCCAATATGGTTCAACAGGATCATCTTTATTTTGAAAAATCGGAAGCAAAAGGCTCACAAAATTTACAAAAAATACAACTCTAGTTTCAATCTGCAAAATTATCTGAATATCTGTGATCAGCTTAATTCAGCAATCAGTTCCAAAATGGAAGAGTATAATTTCAGAACAGAGAGCGAAATCAAATCATATTACAAACAGTTTTTCAAGTATGTCAGAACAAAATTAAAATCAAACAACTTCCCTTCAAAAATGCATCTTGATGACAAAAACGCTGGAAGCCCTGGTAAGATTTGTGACTTGTTTGCAAAGTTTTCCCAAGAAATTTACACGACATTTTCGGATGATGATCGCGATCTAGATTATTTTTCATTCTTTCCTGTATCTTCAAATGACATTAGAGTTAGTCAGGTACATGTTCAAGACATTCTTGCTGGTTTGAATAATCTTGATGCTGCGAAAGGTGCGGGACCTGATGGAATTCCTCCAGCATTTATGCAAAATCTTGCATTTGAGCTAACTTCGCCTTTATTTTGGCTCTTCAATTTGTCACTTGATTCAGGTCAGTTCCCTAAAATTTCTCATTCAGGTCAGTTCCCTAAAATTTCTCAATTCCTAAAAACTCATACTAAATACCTATTTATAAGTCAGGAAAAAAATCCGATATTCGCAATTACCGTGGAAATGCTATTATGTCTAGCATCCCAAAGCTTTTTGAAGCTATCGTCAATAGAAAACTGTTTAGCCAAGTACAAAATGTTATAACAAATTCGCAGCATGGATTTTTCAAAGGACGCTCAACTGCCAAAAACTTGTTAGAGTTCGTGAACTATTCATTAAACGCAGTGGACAACGGTAGCCATGTCGAAGCACTGTACACTGATTTTAGCAAGGCCTTTGACCGTATTGACATTTCTCTGTTACTCTGCAAGTTAGGAAAAATAGGATTCGAGGATCAATTTCTTAAATGGATACATTCGTATTCAATAAATCGACAACAGGTAGTCAGTTTTAATGGGAAAAAGTCACACCCTGTTCATGTATTATTTGGAGTTCCCCATGGCTCGCATCTAGGACCCCTACTTTTTATTTTGTTTATCAATGATATTTCTTACATTCTTTAGCAGGTCAGAATTCTCATCTATGCAGACGACATGAAACTATTTATGGAAATTGAGAATGACCAAGACCATGTAACTTATAAAAACGAAATATTATTATTTGACATATGGTGCAAAAAAAGCTTACTAGAAATAAATGTTAAGAAATGTAACTTAATTATTCTCAGTAGAAAACGAAATACACCACAAATTACTGTTTCTTTAGGAACTGAAATTGTAGAAAAATGCAAGAGAGTCAGAGATTTAGGTGTTATTGTAGATTCTAAGCTTAATTTTATCGACCATTACAACACAATTATCCATAAAGCAACCAATATGCGAGGTTTTATTAAACGTTTTGGTCAAAACTTTCATGACCCATATACGATCAAAACATTGTACGTTGCATATGTCAGGTCTATTCTAGAGTATTGTAGTGTCATATGGTCTCCTTTTATGAAAACACATGAAGAACGATTGGAATCAGTACAAAAACAGTTTCGCTTGTATGCTCTCCGTAAATTAGGCTGGACAGAATTTCCACTTCCGTCTTACGAAGCACGATGTATGCTTATTGACATTCAAACTCTTAAAGAACGAAGAGAATTTGCCATGATCTCTTTTGTTAACGATATTGTATCACATCGCATTTCCTCCCCTAACTTATTATGTAGTCTAAATTTCTACACCCCCTCACGGCATTTGAGGAATCGAAACTTGTTTGCGTTAAATACCAATCGGACAAACTACGCGAAATTTGGACCAATTAACCGAATGATGTCTCTCTATAATCTGCATTGTGAATCAATTGACTTAACAATGTCACTTAGTAACCTAAGACATTATTTTATTTCTAGGCGATCTTTAAGAAGATAGAACTAAGCGTAATTATGTAGTCTACGATCGGTTGACGAAATAAATAAATAAATAAATAAATATGATCAAATGCAGCATTCCTACTATTTGCAAATACTGTACTTGACCTTTGATCACCATCTCAGAACTAAAGGGTGTACGGAATCAAAAAGCGACACCCACAAATATTCGGCAAAATTCGCCCGTTCAACCAATCATCTTCAAACTTTCAGGGAGTAAAATAAAACGTGTTATGAATATTTTTCCATGTTTGTTTTATTTAATTTCAATTCCATATCCAAATGCACGATCCTTCTTCTTTACACTACTCATAAGGTCCTGTACAACATTTGGACCAACTTTTTTTTTGCGTGGCAATCAATTTTTTCTTCATATCTTCCTCCGATTTCACTTCCTTAGGATGCTTCCGAAGTGCCTGCTTCATGATGGCCCAGTACTTTTCAATTGGCCGCAGTTCCGGTGCGTTCGGGGGGTTGAGATGCTTCGGTACGAAATTGACCTCCTTAGCGTTGTACCACTCTAACTCTTTCGACTATCGGCACGAGGCTAAATCCGGCCAGAAAATCGTAGGACCATCATGTGACCTCAGAAGAGGAAGTAGACGCTTTTGGAGGCATTCCTTTAAGTACACCCGCCCATTGACCGTTCCAGTTGTCATGAATGGATGATGAGCAGTGAAAACCTGGAGCCCTGGAAGCTGCCGGAAGTCTGCTTTTACATACGTCTCATCATCCATAACAAGGCAATGAGGTTTCGTCAACATCTGGATGTAGAGCTTCCGTGCACGAGTTTTAACTACCGTATTCTGCCGTTCATCGCGATTAGGCGCCTTCTGGACTTTGTGCGTGTGTAGTCCTTCACGTTTTTTCGCATCTTGCACGAAAGTTTTGGTTAGATTCAGTTTCTTCGCCACATCTCGAACTGAACTGTTGGGATTCCTCTTGAAAGCTTGAACTACCCGCTTGTGATCCTTAACACTATACGGAGATCCATTTTTGCCACTTTTTTCTTTCCGATCGATGGTCAACCGTTCGTAGGACCGATTTAAAACACGAGACACCGTAGAATGTACCATTCCAGCTTCCTGCTGATGGAACGATGAGAAAGATCCGGATTTTTGAGGTACGTGCGCAAAATTTCTTTGCGCCGCTGCTGTTCTTCCGACTCCATCTTCGCAACGATTGCACATCTGCTAGTGAAACTTGCACAACGTAAACAAATACACATTAATCTAATTCCACCCAACTTTTCAATAGAAAATACCCAACGGGTAAAAAGTTACAGCCATTTAAAAGTGGTGCAATTTGATTCCGTACAACCTTTATATTGATAACAAAAAAAAAAAAAACACAAACAGATTTCCTCCCCCCCTCCCCCGCCACACCAGCCAATTTCTTTCCCACACCCCAAAAGGACAAAACCCCCCCCGGCCCAAGTAGTTGAAGTTAAACTAACTGAAGGTTTGGCAGTGCCCAGGGATAGTTATTATTTATTTATTTACATGGCATAACGTCACAACACTATAACATAGCCTGATACACAATATCCCTCCTTAATGTCCGAGTCGTGGCCCAGCGTATCCTTCCAGCTTTTGCCATCTTATGAATACTGGGTTCGCCGGCGAGTTGCGCGAGCTCATGGTTCATCCTTCGCCTCCATAGTCCGTCCTCCTGTACTCCACCAAAGATGGTTCTTAACACCCGTCGCTCAAAAACTCCGAGTGCTCGCAGGTCCTCTTCAAGCATTGTCTACGTCTCATGCCCGTAGAGAACAACCGGTCTTATTAGAGTTAGGGATAGTTAAAGAACATTATTTTTTTATTATAACCTACAAATGGACTTAAAAAAAGCAAATCAGCCTTTTTCTTTACTCATTATTAACGATACAGTCCTTGGAACATTATTTCAAAGACTTACAATAATAAAGTAAAGTAAAGTTAAGGCTCAAAGTTGCTAAAGTATGATAAAAATACTAACTTCTTCACTAAAAATAGCAAATTGATCAAAGTCGATGAAAATTTGTGTTGAAATATCAACCATCGATTCAATTTTATTTCCAATCCATCAGCAAGAAAAAATCAACTGGGCCGAGAGCATCCTTCGGTTCAGTTCAGCTCCGCCAGTTAACACGTTGTGCATCAATACGAAGCTCAACACAATAGCTTAATCCCAATCAATGAACACCAGCTCCTTCACGCTCCATCTCAACTTCTCACATAGCCGGCAGTCACATCGTGAGCCATCGTACACTTCAGTTCGCAAGCATTTAACACATTTTTGTTGCTAGTCACTCAACTCATCGCTGTTCTCTGTTCTAACAGTTGAGATAAGCAAGCAGAGCGATACAGCGAGCCCACTCAAAGACTAAGCCCCAATACATTACGCGTGCGAAAAAAAACAGTAAATACACGTCGAATGCTGGCTGATGACCTATACAGACAGGGCGCACACAACAACCAATCGTCGTCAGCCAACTTGTAAGCGCCGAAAAACAAGCAGAACCCGTCGAGTTACTCAGATTAATTTCAACCTCCGATCGGGCGGGACAGAGAGCTGCAGTCTCTCCCGCGTGTAGTCGAAAGCGCGCAGCAGCAGTTGGCAGAACTCGAATTGCAACTACGGCGGTGCATTATTCATAGTTCCTCTAATCTACTATCAGCTCGCGATACTGTTTAATTACAGTGTAACTCTAACCCGGATTGCCGGCTATGTCGGTCGTGTAGCAATTAAATGCAAGTGTCAATTGCTAGAAGAAACTTCATCTCATTGTTCAACGGGCAAAAGCGCTTACTTCTACTACAAGTGAAAAAGTAGTAAGTTAATGTGCATTGTGTCTATCACCCGATCCGGAGCGCGCCATCGTTCCACAAGGGCCCATGTGTGTGCGTGGATTTAGGTGATAATATAGTGAAGAGTAGAGTCGCAGGCCAACACGTGTTTTGAAATCGTAAATCCAATCGAAGGGCGAACGACTCGAATAAATGTACGAATTTGTGTGGAGTTATATCTACTTGGCAGCAAGTGTGTGGCAATTTTAGCCGGCTTCATTTGTTATCAGTATCCAGTCCGGGGCTGGTTGGATTTATCGGTGAATGCGTTTGCCGAACCATATGCGAGCGGAAGGGAGCAGTGTTGTCAGTTGAGAGTAAAAAAAAGTGGTGTGTCTAAATTGTCTATAAGGTTTGAAACTATCCAAAGCCGAATTTATGTCTTTTCCATATGACCTTTAATAGTGAGCAGCAGTCTTAGCGTCGTTCGTCGTTCGTCGTCTTCTTGAGAGGAATATGGGCATGGAGGGAAAAAAAGTCATCAACTCGCTCGTTAGACAGCAAGTTCGTGCTGTTGTCGGTCGTTCAAGGCAACGTAAATTAAACACTGCCGAGATGCCTTTCGGTGGCTGATGGCAATGAAATGTGTGGTCAACGTGTTGCAGTGGAGAGTGTGGTATTGTGGTTTTTTTTTCTCAGTTCATTAGTGATCCTTTCCAACCACAGTTGGTCAGCTCTAACATTGTGGCTGAGTTCTGAGCATGCCATCAATGCGGCAGTATCGCTTTGTAAACATTTGGGTTTTGTGCAATTTGAAAGACATTATAGATAGGAAGTGCACTCAAGACGATCATATTATAAGAGGTGGGACCGATGATAGGAAAATGGATTCCCTAAGTAGATTGATTGTTGATTGTTTATAATGACATGTTTATTTTGAGTAGGGGTATCGGATGGCTATTCTCAGCAACCTCATTGTAAACCTCTAATACAAATTCCCATTAGAAATCGTCTCGGATTTATTTCATTTGATTATTTGGTCCTTTATTAATTGGTATTTTTATTAAGATGAAAGTTGAAAACCAATAGTTTTTAATATTGCGTAGTAAATGTCCCGATCGATTGGTGCAAAATTTTTGAATATCGATCGTGAAATTACTGGGTTATTAACGTTCAAAATCAAAATATATCTCGCAACGTTCAATACACCCGTATTGAAAACAAAGACGTAGTCCTACGTCAAAATAATATAAACACCTCATAAGAGGAAAACATACTAAAGATTTTATTAGTTCCGATTGGCAAGTGGCAAGCATAAATTGGCATAAATCAACCTGCTTGTAAAATATCTCTGTTAAATAAAATATACGTGGCGCACAACGATAAATTAAAGGACATTTGTTTTTCACCAACAAGTTCAACTCCAGATGCATATCCATGCACTACATATATTCAAGCCCTAGTCTCAGAATCACCACATATGATTCGTACAAAATAATTCCAATCCCATCTGGCTGACAACACTGCTGATAAGAAAGACATAAACATTCTCAACGCCGCATTGATGGGCTGGATACTGTTGATATCGTGTATCGTAAATACCGAACCAGGTGTTCAAATTAGGACAGCTTAACCCTCTAAACCTTCATCAGGTGTTTCTTTTGAAATTTTACAACCATAGACTCTTCGTTCAATGACTGATTCCGTTCCGTATCTATAAAACCCCAATCCATGATGACCAAATTTACAAACATCATATAGTGTAACAACAGTTATTTTTATTGTTATAGTAACATAGAGACTCATCACACCGCGCAATAAGCATAAAAAAGCATCAAGCGGTGCTTATTGCTGCCTTCTATTTACTGCGGCGAAGAGTTTAAGGCAGCGAAAAGCAAAATCCAACTGAATAATAAAATTCCTGCTGCAATCGTTCGGCAAAAAAAGCAATCATCCCCGTGAATGTGCAAAAGCTTCGAAAGCGAAAGCAAACAAAAATAGTGATAAGAAGTGCCAAACAAAGTTGCCAAAAAGCAAAAGAAGAGTGTGATTAAATTAAGGTTTTCGAAAAAGTTCTTCGCTCTTCTCGGTGCCTTGTAGAAGAAATAGAGTGACGGTGCAAAACGAGACAGAATTCACCACCGAATAGCAGGACATCCAACGCGCTTCCAAAATGACCCTGCCAGACACACTAAATCCCGGCCCCGAGGTCGTCGATCAGCTGCGGCAACTGTTCAGGCAGAGACTGGAGAAAGATGCGGAGAAAATTCCCCGTAAGTACAGAATAGAAGCCAAGCTTATTTAGTGACCGGTGCTCGGATAAATGTTTGCATTTGGGTTAATGTTAGGGTGCGTTCACTATTTCTTTTCTATTTTGATTTATTTTACTCTACACAAAGCAACAGGCATATGCTGCTTTGTGTGGAAATGGTTTTAGGGATGACCGGTTTTTGCAAACAATATTTTAGACGACGTATGAAACGTTTCAGAATTCCATGTTTCAGCATATAAACTTTTATGACTTGTAACACTCCATTTATGTACATGATATGATATTGATCAGAAATTTACACAGCTTCGAGCTTTCAACGTTTGGTCATATTTGATCATATATGTATCAATATAACTTCGCCAAAGAAATCTGGTTTAAGACTACAAATAGCTTCTGAGCCAGAACTTTTTCTTTCATGGCATTACAATCACAATTAGCTTATTGCATGTCCTGCAGTATGCACTTCCACATTAATTAATTGAGACTTTTCGAAACCATTGCATTTTTGACATTATTATTATTGTGTGGTAAGTTTAATTAAGCTTTGGTCCCCCTTAACAAAAAATTCCGAGCCCATACAGGGAATCGAACCCAGCGAACCATGCGTCAGCTACAAATGGATGTACAGTCAATCGCAAAATTGGACGTACACGTGTGATTGCTTGGGTATTCTTCGTTTTTCTGGATGAACAAATTGAGAAATCGCAAACAATAGTTTGTTCAAAATTAGTCCTTTTTCATGAAAACGAAAAATTTAAAACAATTGTTAAATATGTATACATACAAGCTGAACCCGGTGCGGGCGTTGCTACGCGTGCAACTAAATTAATAAAAATTTAATAGAACTGGCGCGTTTATGGTTGTTTTTCGAAATAAGTTTTGTTAAAATATGTTCGTTTGCTAATGTGTGACTTCAATTATAGTGTTTAATAATTTCAATTTGTTTTTGTTTTTATTTTTGTTTGCATTTTTAATTTAACCCTACACACTCAATTTACCTCGGCAAAAGGTCCAACAGCCGATCAACTCGGCAGTTACTTTAGCTGATATTCCTTGTTTAATATTTGTTTGTTACCTGAGTACCGGTGAAATTTTAATTTGTTAGCCGAATGTCGGTAATTTATTCACTGAATCTCAGTAAATTGAAATGCTGAAATGATCGGCTGTTGGATTCTCGGCGAAAAAAACTAAGTGTGTAGGATCGGTAGTTCCTACCACGGTTTTTTCTTTCTGTGTAGAAGCATTTCATAGACAACATTTTTATCTTCAATGTACACCGTATCCTGTTAGTTTGAACGTAATTTCCTCTTGCATAACCTTAGATTCACTTCTTGTGCATTATGTAGCACTGAGAGTAGCTCAAGCATCCCCGTTTCTTGACTTAGAAGGAATTCAATTTTTTATCAGAACATGCTTCCTACCCGAGAAATAAACGTTTTGTGTTTCAGTAACCTGGGTAATTCTCATGTTTGGTCGAAATTTGTGATTCATTTGTATGGGAGCCCTCCCTTCCAAAGGGAGGAAGTTTGTCAAACCATCATACAATCATTGCCTTCAAAACCCCCCATATGCAAAATTTGGTTCCATTTACTTGATTAGTTCTCGAGTTATGCAGACATATGAGTTTCATTTGTATGAAAGTCCCCCCCCCCCCTTCAGAATGGGAGGGGTCTTGAACCACCATAGAAACATTTTTGCCTTCAAAAACCCCCACATGCCAAATTTGGTTCGATTTGCTTGATTAGTTCTCGAATTATGCAGACATGTATGTCTCATTGGTATGAGAGCCCCCCTTCCTGAGATAGAAGAGGTCTCAAACAATCATAAGAACCTTCCCAGCCCCAAAAATCCCTGCATACAAATTTTCATGCTGATCAGTTCAGAATTTTCCGAACAGACAGACAGATAGAAATTCATTTCTATATATATATAGAAATCATGCCTTCAAAAACCCCCATATACCAAATGTGATATCATTTGCTTCATTGGCTCTCGAGTTATGCTAAAAATTGTGTTTCATTTGTATGGCAGTTTTCCCTTCCAAAAGGCGGAAGGGTCTCAAACTACCATAGAAATATTTCTCTTTTTCAAACACCTCCTCTCCCTTTTTCAAAAACTAAAAAAAAACTTGGTTTCAGTTAAGCAGAAGTTAAGCAGAGATTTGTGTTTCATTTGTATGGGAGCCCCCTTTTCAGAAAGAAGAGGTATTTCAAGTCACCTTAGAAACATGTATTGCCTTTAAAAACCTACACATGTCAAATTTGGTTCCATATGCTTGATTAGTTCTCGAGTTAAGCAGGAATTTGTGTTTCATTTGTATGGGAGCCCCCCATAAGAACCTTTCCCGGTCCTAAAAACTCCTTCATACAAAATTTCACGCCGATCGGTTCAGTAGTGGCCGAGTCTATAAGGTTCAGACAGACAGACAGACAGACAGACAGACAGACAGACAGACAGACAGACAGACAGACAGACAGACAGACAGACAGACAGACAGACAGACAGACAGACAGACAGACAGACAGACAGACAGACAGACAGACAGACAGACAGACAGACAGACAGACAGACAGACAGACAGACAGACAGACAGACAGACAGACAGACAGACAGACAGACAGACAGACAGACAGACAGACAGACAGACAGACAGACAGACAGACAGACAGACAGACAGACAGACAGACAGACAGACAGACAGACAGACAGACAGACAGACAGACAGACAGACAGACAGACAGACAGACAGACAGACAGACAGACAGACAGACAGACAGACAGACAGACAGACAGACAGACAGACAGACAGACAGACAGACAGACAGACAGACAGACAGACAGACAGACAGACAGACAGACAGACAGACAGACAGACAGACAGACAGACAGACAGACAGACAGACAGACAGACAGACAGACAGACAGACAGACAGACAGACAGACAGACAGACAGACAGACAGACAGACAGACAGACAGACAGACAGACAGACAGACAGACAGACAGACAGACAGACAGACAGACAGACAGACAGACAGACAGACAGACAGACAGACAGACAGACAGACAGACAGACAGACAGACAGACAGACAGACAGACAGACAGACAGACAGACAGACAGACAGACAGACAGACAGACAGACAGACAGACAGACAGACAGACAGACAGACAGACAGACAGACAGACAGACAGACAGACAGACAGACAGACAGACAGACAGACAGACAGACAGACAGACAGACAGACAGACAGACAGACAGACAGATTAAAAAAGCAAAATCACTAATTCACTATATTCCATATGGCCACCTTTTGCATCCAGCACTGCCTGCAAGCGTTGAGGCATCGATCCCACCAGGTTTCTGGTCACCTTTGATGGTATACTGTTCCAGATCTCCCGAATCGTCATTTTGAGCTCCTTCTTGTTCTTTGTTTTTTTTATTGGTGTTATTTAGTTGCTGCTTTACTTCTCACCACAAATGCTCAATGCAGTTCAAGGTGGGTGACTGGGAAGGTGTTTTCAGCTGTTTTGAGACGTTATAAAGCAACCACTCTCGTACGACGTTTCTAGGTGTGATTAGGATCATTATCCTGTTGGAACAGATAATCGCGTGCCATGTTTGACCGTAAGGCCTAAGCCTTTAAGTGCCGAGTTTAGTTTTCTCCTCACTCTCTGCCTTCCATCAGAATCGAACAGATTATTTTTCATCTCATCGCTGAAAAGAACGTTGTTTCAGAGTTCTTTCGGCTTTACAACATACCCTCTGACAAAGTCCAGTCGCTTTTTCACATTTGCTTTCGAAAGGAGTGGCCACGCCGGGCAGTATCCGCACTGACAGACCTTCCGATGTCATAATAAAACTCAGTAGCCAGTTCCGGAATACTTGTTTTAGAATTATTCCGTATTCTTCGCACGATTACCCGTTCATCACCTGCTGTCAGGATCAGTTTCCGTCCTCCACCGCCACGGGTTTTCAAGGTACCCTCATACTTCCACTTGTTGACAATCTTCTGCACGGTGGAATGTGTTCTCCCGACTATTTCTAGCAACAACTTTCCCCGTCAACAGAGACTTATTACTTGAGTACACGTATCCGTCTCCTTTCTCTTAGTCGTACTTCTGAAGTAAAACACATTCTTTTTGAGATTCAAACTTAATATGACCGCTGTCCGTACAACTAAAGTTTGTTGACATCAACACTGTCAACAAAAACCACCTCAATTTTCGAAAAAAATAAGCTTTAGTTAAGGTTTACGCTCAATTTTGCCCATCTGGAAATGACACTATTGAAAACTTAAAATTATTGGAATACTTTTGAAAAAATATGATTAGACCAAATAAAAGCGAATTGAATCCCACATCAAAACATTTAATATGAGAACAAATTAACCTAGAAATGTCTCTTCACTTGATCATCTCTTGGGTGTATGCTCAATTTTGCGATTGACTGTGAATAACTTGTGTTGGTTGTAACGAATCAAATTGCTGTCTTTGATAAAAGATTTGTTTCAATTTTTTGCCCATTTAAGCTTGGAAGTAAAGTAAAAGTAAACAACGTTTAAAACTTTGACTAGGAGGTGCAGTACTCTCCATTTTTCCATATATTTTCCATTCTATCTCTTAATTATCGCTCACATCAAAATGCGTTCAAATATGCGACATTTCTAGACCAGGAATAAGTTAATTTTACCCACCCTAGTATGCATTATATCAGCTGATGGCGATGTGCCCGTACATAATAGTGTTTGATTTGGTTAACTGGGATAAGGTTTCGATTACCGCCATCAGCATGAATTAAAAAGAATAATAATGAAATTGAAAAGTGGTTGAAATCAGTATGAAATGGATAGAAATGATTTCGGTAAATTTTGCTAGTTGAAATTATCAAGTCACATAGTTGGCTATGTCTATTCGAACAAGAAACCTACCACTGTCATTTAAGCCCGAAAAAAAATTATCATCATCATGATGAATTGTTTTTATTCTTGTTCAAACAACAATGATAAGTGTTTATTTGATTTTAACCACGAGCTTCTTATAAACGTGCTAAATGCTTCCCTGCTGCATGGCAATGCTGGTTGTGAGAGATACAATAGTCAAGTGGTTTTGGTTTCAGTTTGTGCACTTTGATCAATTTTCTTTTTATTAATTTATTCTCAGAGAGATCGAATTTTTATATTAACATGTTTAAGATTGGTATGAAAATCGCTTGAATATTTGACCTTCTGTCAGCCCAATTAAATCAGCTCGATGAACTGAGCACAAATCTGTGCATATGTGTACGTTACAAATAATGTGACATCAATTTTCTCAGTTGTTTGTCAACTGATTTTATCACTGATGACTGTATTCTAAGTGGCTATTCTAGTTATCAATTGCATAACTAGAATAGCCACTTAGAACACTTATTTTTCGTATGAAGCAGCCAATTTCGGAGATAAAGTCTGGAACGCGCAAAAATTGGTCAACTTCAAATTGGTGTATTTCTGTTAAAAATGCATTTAAAAAAACCTCAAATGCTGCATTTGGAAGTTGAGTGTATATACAATGGTTGCTATGATGAGTTTTCACCGTTTGCTCTCCAGTTTTCAAAATGACTTCCAAGCAAGAGTAACAGCGCATGCGCCGCGGGCCCGGGGCCGCCGCGCCGCCCCCCCCGTGGGCGAGGTTGCTGGATGTGGCCGCGGCCCGGCCACGAGTGGGGGGGGGGGGGCGGCCGCCCGCCGGGCCGCCGCGGGGGCGGGGGGCGCCGGCGCCGGGCGGGCGCGCCGGCGACGAGCGGCGGGGCGAGATACGAGGGGTAGTCTGACCAATCCCCGCGGCCGCCGGCGCTGCCTGCCGCCCCCCCTCCCCCACTACTGCCGACCAACGAACCACACTGGTTGCCGGCGTTTAGGAGGGTGAAGCTGGCGCCCCGAGATTACAAACAAAACACATCGGCAAAGCAGCGGTCCCGAAAGCTGTATATTAATATGCTCACAAAGTTCGACTGTGTCGTAATGGACGACGAAACTTATGTGAAGGCGGATTTCAAGCAGCTTCCGGGACAGGAGCTTTATACCGCGTCAGGAAAAGGAAAGGTGCCCGAAATTCTTAAAACCATCAAACTATCGAAGTTCTCGAAAAATACCTCGTCTAGCAGGCAATATGTGAACGTTTGTCGACAGCCAGAAAAGCTGGATCGGGGGAAAATCGAAAGCCGGAGGCCACGACAAAAAGAGTTGCCCGCAGTTTCGAGCGGAGCCCCAACCTCTTCGTCCGAGATGTCGCAAAGAAGCTGGGAGCGGCGCCTTCAACCGTGGATGGAGCTAAAAAACGAGCTGGACTGTCGACTTATAAGAAAGTGGTGACTCCAAATCACGACGATAAACAAAACACGTCGGCCGGAGCACGATCGCGAAAGTTGTACACGACGATGCTGACGAAGTTTGATTGCGCGGTACAAGACGATGAAACTTACGTTAAGGCAGACTTTAAACAGCATCCTGGACAGGAATATTATACGGCAACCGGACGGGGAGAGGTGGCAGATACTTTCAAGCACATTAAACTGTCAAAGTTCGCGAAGAAATATCTGGTGTGGCAGGCCATCTGTACCTGTGCCTTGAAGAGCAACGTTTACATTGCGACCGGAACCGTCAACCAGGAAATTTATCTGAGCGAGTGCCTACAAAAACGTCTACTGCCTTTCCTGAAGCGACACAATTGTTCCGTTCTATTTTGGCCGGATTTGGCATCTTGCCATTACGGAAAAAAGGCCATGGAGTGGTATGCTGCCAACAACGTTCAAGTGTTGCCCAAGGACAAGAACCCTCCCAACACGCCAGAGCTCCGCCCAATCGAACAATATTGGGCCATCGTCAAGCGGAACCTTAAGAAGACTCAAAAAGCTGTTGCGAGCGAGAAACAGTTCAAGGCAAACTGGCGTTCTGCGGCGAATAAAGTGGACAAGGAGACTGTACAAAATCTTATGGCAGGTGTTAAACGAAAAACCCTGCAATTCACATTCGGTAAAAAGGAAGCTAAGCTGAATATTTCTCCTGTATTTTGTATTAACTCAACTTGAAAAAGAAAAAGAATTTGACTTATTAATAAAAACTTTGAGCGACTCACACACATTACTGTTTGACCAAATTTTGATCGGAGCACCCTTTATTTGCCTCTTCTACTGCAGTGTTAGGTGATTGAAACTCCGAAACGGTGAAAACCTCCAACGTGATACAATGAAAGGAAGCCGATCTCCCGGCAGCCCAGCAAAACCAGGCAAACAACAAGGCGAAACAAAGCTCATATGAGTATGATTTTTGCCCAAATCCGGCCACTTAGTAAATCATTAAATAAAAAGTAATAGTAAAAAGTAAAGTAATAGTCGCCATTTTCCTCATTAAACGCACTGGATTCGCCCGAATCTTCCTTTTGATGGCAGCGATAACCCTCGGAATCCGAGCTGACCTCTTACGACCTGTAATCACCCTCGCGGATATGTGTCCTTTCTTTTATCGGTCGGTAAAAGGGTCTTATCACGGTCCACCGGGATGCTCCCACGGGGATTGAATTTTTTTTTGCGACATTTGCGCGTGGGACAAATCACGAATACGCTGCCACTTCGTGATGGTGCAACTGTCAAACTAAGGAAATCGGCTTCTTTTACTCACAGCCTACTATGATATGAAATATAGCTAAATTGCATGCAAAGAAAACCAAGGCATTGCGTGCACAGGTGCACAGGGCCGCTTTTAGGACATCTAGTGACCCTTCAGTATAGTAAGGAAAAAGGCAGTCCTACGTCAAAAGCATTTAAGTTTCAAAGTATAGCAGTAAACTATGATTGAAATTGAACAATCAAGTGGGAGCATCTGTAACTGGCCCAGGGATTAACATATCAATTTCAAGGGTTAAGTGGCCAACTGTATTCCAGGCTGAAATTCAAACAATTTTGGAATGTTCAGTTATATGCTTACGCAGAAACTATAGACATTCAAATATACGCATTATTTCGGACAGTCAAGCAGCTCTAAATGCTTTGAAGTCAGCAACATGCAATTCCAAGCATGTTAGGGAATGTGTTCAACCACTACAAAAGTTGTCTTGTAGTATTGTAGTAATTTCCTGGCCATTGTGGAATTGGTGGAAACGAGAGAGCTGATGAACTGGCAAGACTCGGATCGTCTCATCAGTTCGTAGGATCTGTACCGTTTTGTGGTTTATCTGCTTTTTCACTTAGAATGGAGATGAAAGCCTGGGAATGCTTGAAAGTGGAGCCAAACTGGAACAACACTTTCATATCCAGGCAATCAAAGCAGTTCATTACTCCAAACATGTCAATGAATCACAAATTACTTTATCTCACCAAAAAAGATCTAACCTCATAAACAGGCCTTATAACTGGTAACTGTCCGAGCCGATATTACTTGAAGCTGATAGGATAACTTCAAGATGATTCATGTCGATTTTGTGACATGAATAAAGAAGCCTCGGAACACTTGTTATGCCACTGCCGACATGGAAAAAAAAAGATTTAAATTTGCTCTCCAGATTTGACCGGGAAGCCAGCGCCTGTTGTAAAGAGCTTAAATACAATCCGGATGAAGAATGCCTTCCTAGGGGTATCGACTTAATAAAAGTTTCCGGATTCTTGAGCAAGTTCACGTACGACAAATGGTAGTGTAATGCAGCAACAGCTTGATTTAATGATAATCATACGACCAACACCATCTAACCAAAGAAATCAACGTTTGTATTGATTGAACTCTACATCAGCAAAAACAGAGTGGAAAGTGATTTACGATCTTGAATTACCTAATTCAGTACCATCATTTGTGCCACTCTCTTCGAAATAGCAAGTCATCATCATTCAATTCCGACAAATTGGCATCCCATCTATTGGATGGAATCTCAAGGAAATAAACGAAAAAAACATTCGAGGTTTTAACTCACAGTCTCTTTTAATGATCTAATTTGCACTGCTATGAATTCGCACATACCTGATGTTGTCCTTGGTAAGAATAAATAACTAATTAGAATGTTTTCGTTTTTCCAACAGCTGGAGGCTTTCATGAGCATGATCTCCGTAAAATAACAACCAACGATGTTTGGTTGGCCAAGTTCCTGGAGAACAATGATCTCGACATGAAGAAATCCCTCGAACAGCTCTGGGAGACCTGCTTATGGCGAAAGACGGCAAACATCAACGGTAAGTGTGATATAACTTCTTTGTGCTTAGTAACTTAGCATTCGACCGACTTTTTCAGAACTCTCCGAGGACAACATTCGGTTGGACTACGTCGAAGCTGGAATCATGTTTGCACGGGGGAAGGACCTCGATGGGAAGACGGTATTTATTTACCGTTCAAGGCTTTATACGCGAGGCTCACGAAATCTGGACGAGATGAAACGGGTGTTCCTGTACTGGCTGGAACGGTGCATACGGGAGGCCAACGACGACTACATTACCTTCATGTTCGAACTAACCGACGCCGGGCTCAGCAACGTAGACATGGACTTGACCAAGTATATTATCACCACGCTGAAGAGCTACTACCCTTACTCGTTGAACTACATCCTGGTGTACGATCTTCCGTGGATTCTGAATGGTAGGTTGTTTAGCAATCGGGTCCTTTTGATTTTGCTGGTTGAATTTCACGATTGATATATGGATTTTATTATACTCATTGCGGTTGTTCGATGCTGAAGCGATCATTTGTGAATTCAATCAACTAACACGCAATGAAACGTGAAAAATCATAAAGATTAATTAAAAATCCATTTTAGCCACCTTCCAAATCATCAAACGACTCCTACCGGCCAAAGCAGTAGACAGACTAAGAAATATCAACAACAAAAGCATCCGGGACTACATCGACGAGGACAACATGCTGGTTCCGTGGGGTGGCAAAGATGACTACGAGTTTGAATTCATCCCGGAGAAACGTCAGCGAGATCTGAACCATAACAACAACAACAACAACAACAACGCCAACTACATCAATCACAATAACAATCACATCAAAAAGGTAAGTTTTCCAACCCATTTGAATGTTTCACAGTTGGCCAAATAGGAACACATACAGCAGCAGTACGTGAAAAGTCCCTTTCGCAAAGCATTCGAAAAATCAATTCCAGGGGAAAAGATTTGATGGAACTTTGTTTTACGACATCAATTTCGTTTCTGTCGTTTCTTTCTTCGGAAGGTTTTTTTTCATGCTGGTTGTGAATGGGAAAATATCCTAAACTGCTATCTGCACAGCAAATGGGTTTTCACAAATTCCTACATCGATTTATGCTGATGGTTCGAGATCAGAACAAGCTGATAGGTGAGGGAACCGAATCAAAACTTTATTGACAAAGGCCCTGCATCCTGTGAGTCTGAAGATATAATCTAACTAAATTTCAAGTTCTATCACTTCGGCAAAGTGCCCTTGAATGTGCTCGTTTGACGAGAAAAACTTTCCCGTTTAACTTACAAGAAGGAAAATTTTATCAATTGAGAGAGGACAGATGATGTTGGTTACTGGAGTAGATCGACATTATTCCAATACGCATTTGAAAAATGAAGCTGTAAATTTGAAGGTTGATTGAATACACAAATAGTCACTAAAAGGATTGTCTCAGACCATCACTAGTTGTAATTGGAAAACTAGAAAAATATATTTTTATTCACTTTTTCTAACTGTCACTAGTAAACGCGATCAAATTCCTTTAAATTACACTAGAAAAAGCTTATATTTTGACAGATGAGCTTCTTTCGTCTTTGACCTGTTGACTGCTTCTGTGTTCAATTTGAAGTGAACATCGCAGTCGGTCATGTCAAGTCGAGCATTCGAGACTGAAGAGGTCTGTGAGTTACAGGCGAAATAGGCCTATCTGTCAACAGATAAAAAAAAATTCTAGTGGAATTTAAAGGGATTCGATCGCGTTTAGTGGGAGGAGGGATAATTAGCAAGCTGCACCTTAATTATATTTAATAAATTATAAAAAAAAAAAAAAAAAAATTAATTATAACTACCATAAATATAATTTATTTAAAAAAATTAAAAACGTTAAACACAGGAACACACCAACAACAAATTGTGTCCCACACCCTCCCCCCCCCCCCCCCAACAAAAAAAAATTATAAAAAAAAATTTTGCAAATATCCAAAATATCCTCCTCTAGGTTTTATATATTTAAAGAGTTTTTCACCAATATGAAATTTGTGTCCCCCCCACCCCACAAATATTTCCCTTTTTTTTTAAAAAAATCATTTCAAAACAATGTCATGGCGTTTGGTAGAATCAGCAACCGTTGGATGTTTAGAATGATCATAAAAATTTATGAACGTTTCACGGGAAAAAATCCGGTGCTCGAAACTAGCAAAATGGTTCATGATATCATCAAAAACGTGTATTTTCATGTTATGAATATACACCATGAATAAAAGTCATGAAATCATGAATCAGCTGGTTATGATCCAACGTAACGCCCCTTTGGCGTTATGTTTTTGATTTTTGATGACGAAAAGTGGCAACTTGATTCATGAAATCATGAAGCATCTGATTTGTAATCATGAATTAAATTCATGAAAACATGCACTACTATTCATAATTATTGGCACCTGTCATTTATGATTCCAATTTAAGTGACGAAAACGGGCAAGTTGATTCATGAAATCATGAAGCATTTCATTTGGAACTACGAAAAAAATCATGAACACATGAACATTATTCATGATTCCACATAGGTACCTTGAAGCGAATTCATGGTAACATGAAACATATTTATGAATATGAGAAAAAACGGATTCTTTCAGGTAGCATGACCTCCAACTCCAGTTTAAAACTTTAAATTCTAACCTCAATTAATTTTTGTTTGGTTCCGGACTAAGACAAAAAAACCAAACTATTTAAAAACAAAAAAAAACAAAAATTAAAAACTATAGCTTATAGCTTGATGTGGTTTTCTAATAAAAACGTTTTAATTTCGCCAGAATCAAATAAAAAGCAAGATGAAAAAAAACACCGCTAGGTTTTGCTGCTGGTTTTTTTTACTGCTGCTGCTGCTGCGTGATTAGCTGTGCTGTCGATGTTTGTACACTTTAATTAAGCAAAAATTAGTTTTTCTCTCAAACTTTTTTCAGGTTTTTAAAACCTTACCTGAAAATCACCGCCAACCGGTAGGCACGCTTCGGATGAATAGATGAAAATTTTGACAGGTTGACAGGTTGACAGCTTTGCGTCACGCTTATAGAGTGGCCATGAATCGAGTTCATAGATGCGTTTGTTTCGGTTCATGATTTTTTGAATTTCAGTTATGAAGCATGAATGAGGGTCATGATTCCATGACTTAGCGGTATGATATTTTATTCCGAGTTGGATTCATCAAAACGAGAATTGATTTATAATAACGCTTGTGGCGATCATGACTCATGTTCATGCGAGCCGTTGTTATTATTCATGATAATTGTGGTTTCCGTCATGATACCATGAAGCATAGTCATAATGTCATGAAGTGACACATTTTATGATATCATGAATTTTTATTCATGAATCCGGCAACGGATTTTTTTCCGTGCAATCCACTCCCAAACAACAAAAAACAACAAAACACCGCACCGGCTCACCCCCCGGCTTCCCCCTTCCTTTTGCTTTGGTTTTTTTCCCAAACACCCACCACAACCCCACACCCCCCCCACTTTTCCTTTTTTAAGCCCCTTGAAAGACCTTATTTTCCCCCCTTCCCCCCCCGCCACCTATAAAGCTGACTAAGTAAAAAAAAACACACACAAAAACACATATTTCTCATTTTAAATCCTTTAAAAAAATCCACTAATTGTTTGTTTTAAACTATTTTATTTAAAATTCAAAATTTTAAGATTTATTTTTTATAATTTTCCCAGCTCCAACGAAATCTCGAACCTTCCTCTTGATGGAGCTCATCAGCGCTCGCACAGTGGAAACGGACACGGAATCAGCGTATTTCGTCCATTTTACCCGCATTTGCTGGATGTCCTTGACTACCCCGCCACTTCGTCGAAATCGCTGCTTTGAAATTGCCCAGTATTATTCGATTGACCGAAATTCCGAGCAATTCGGAAGATTCATTAGATTGGGGACACAATCGATCTTTTTGGCAGCATACCCTTAGACTTGCAGATGAACTGAGCACTCGACAAACTGTTGTTTTCGGCATCTTCAGCACTTTAGCCAGATTGGAACCGAACCACTTCGGATTTTCCAGGTGTTTGTGCACAATAATTTTTCTTCTTTCGAGTTCCATTTGACGTTATTTCTGAACGCGGTCGACTACTTTGATCAAACTTGCACCAGTTGTTCTCTATAGTTTTAACAAACCACTGTCAAAGATTTTCGATACCCAATACTAGAGGCGTGGTAGCGGTGCGCGAGGGACGTACCAATTCTCTTTTGGTCAGCCTTTGGGAACGTCCATTAATTATGTCACTTAAAAAGACTTTTTATAACCACGGATGAGATTAAGAAAAACCGAGAAAAAATCTTCGTAACAAGAGAGCGAAAAACACAACCATCGACCAATCGAACCTGAATATCCCAATGAAATCTTTTTGGTTCAAATCGTGTGCCTTATACTGGTGTTGATAGCATTGCCTCCAAAGAAGAGAGACACGAAAATGCAGTACGAAGCAAAATTCAAAAGAGGGGACAGGTTTCAGTTATGAAGTCAGGCACCGGCAACAAAGCAAAATAATTTTACAGCTTAAGGGTGTGGCTAGTGCTGTATTTAACATGGAATAAAACTAAATGAAATAAAAAGAAGACAATTTGTTACCCGCTTTTGAGGACCCGGAGAGGGAAAACTATATTTTCAACCTTTTCATGTGTAGATTTGTGTGGGAGCAAAAGTAGCTCATCTTTAAGAAATAAATTGCACTACGTATACTAATATTAATCGGAATTTTAATGCAAAACATTTGTAAGTTTTCCTGATCAAATAATGTATAAAATGACCCCGGTATAGAAAAGAGAAACGTAGTCCTACGTTAAAATATTGAGTGAAACTTGCCGTGCCTCAGCTCATGGCTGCCCATGGTTTCTGCAAAACCGAAATGTTTCTATTCAATCGTCTTGTCTTTGAGGATATTGATACTGCAGCATCAAGGTCACTAATGTATTACTCGATGAAGAACCGCCGTTTTATGGTTTTGTGGATGAGGAACTCAACCCCATGAAACCTGAAAACAGTATGCAAAACGCTTGATCATTGGAAGTTTCAACTACTTGCACACCGTAAGCATCGACCTTATCCGTGTTCAAAGTTTCCGCAGAAATAACCAAAGTCAACTATACGAAAAGTTCTCAAGGAATGATTTCTAATACCATCAAATCTACTTTCAATAAACAACAGACCTATTGGGATCAACAAAAAAAATAGAAAATGAAATAGAACCTCCCACTCCACACCACAACAAAAAAAAAAAAAAAAAAAAAAAAAAAAAAAGAGAAATTCCGAACAGAGCGGGCGGACAACAAAAACGACATTATAAAAAAACTAATATAAATTTTTCAAACAGAAAACAACAAAATTTTGCCTATTTTTTTTTTAAAATATTTTGTTTACACCCCCCAGAAGTTGGCCAGTAAGGTTCTGCTCGAGATGGAAAACAATCAACAAAACCGTTCGTGAAACGATTTTGATTGCCCACTTGCAAAAATCCTCGGTTGTCGCATCGTGCCTTTAGAAAACTGATGAATAAAGGGTGTATTCGATCAAAATGGCACACAGAAAATCTTCTGTAACTTTTGAATCGTATGAGTAAAAAACCTAGAAATTTGAGTAGATCTTATCCATAGTGTATTATTTACATCTGCCAAGTTTCATAGTTATACATTCTGTAGTTCCAGTCATGTCGTCGAAACAAGAAATTGTCCGTAAGAAAATTTTGTGCACTCACAATCAAAATCCAGGGGCGTCCTACCGGTGGATTGCTAAAAGGCTTGGAATTGCAAATACAACTGTGTCTCGTGTAATAAGAACCTTCAAGGAGCGTCTGAGTGTCCAAAGGAAGGAAGGGAGTGGTCGTAAAAGTGGTCCAATGGACAGTAAAATGGCCAGGAAAGTCGTACAACAATTCAAGAACCGTCCAAACATGTCAATTAGAGATGTCGCTAAAAAGTCTAAGGTGTCAGTCGGTTTTGTGCAGAAAACCATGAAGCATGCTGGGTTACATGTTTAAAAAGTGCAAAAAACCCCAAACCGGAATGAAAAACAAAACATCACTGCGAAAACCCGCGCCCGGAAACTTTACATGAAGCTGCTCACCAAATCCGGTTGCATCGTGATGGATGACGAAACAAACGTCAAGGCCGACTTCCGTCAACTTCCTGGGTAAGAATATTTCGTTGCCAAGGCGAAGTTCGATGTTCCGGAGGATGTTCGAAAGAAGAAACTATCGAAATTTGCAAAGAAGTTTCTAATCTGGCGATTTGCGGATGTGGTGAAATAAGTGCTCCCTTCATCACTTCCGGAACAATAAACGGTGCGATTTACACGGAAGAGTGCCTTAAGAAGCGTCTCTTGCCATTCATTAAGCAGCACAAAGGATCAACTCTGTTTTGGCCTGATCTAGCATCCTGCCACTACGCTCGAAACGTATTGGAGTGGTACCGAGCCAACGGAGACAATTTTGTGCCAAAGGATATGAACCCACCAAATTCACCGGAACTTCGTCCAATTGAAAAATTCTGGGCAATTATGAAAACGGAACTTCCCAAACATCCCAAAACTATAAAAACAGAGCTAGAATTGAAGAAAATTTGGGTAAAAACAACAAAAACACTGGGAAAATCGGTTGTACAAAATTTGATGGGTGGAGTGAAAAGGAAGGTGTGGGCATTCGGGATGGGAGACGAAATTGAATAAAACAAATGTTTTAAATCAAAACTCATTAGTAGTTCTTCATTCCCTGAAAATTTCAAGAAAATCCGATAATCAGTTTAATTTTGATGAGTATATATGTGTGTGCCATTTTTATCGAATACACCCTTTACCCCCCCCCCCCCCCCCCCCCCCCCCCCCCACCACCCCAACCACCACAAACAACACCCCCCCCCCAACACAAACACACCTTTTAACCAACAACGAATTTCACAAAACAAAATTTATTTTTAAAAAAAAAAAAAAACAAACCTTTTTTCCCCAAAAATAAACAAATTTTTTTTCCCATAAAAATCTCATTCCCCTGAACATTTTATTATTCTAAAAAATGTCATTCAAATGGCCAGAGATTTGCTATCATTCCGCTTCATCCTACGAGCTCTCAATTTAGATCTCAACTATTTTTACCGTTATACCTATATCCAACTGGGAACAAAGTTGCCTCTTTCGATTTCAAAACATAATATTTCATTAAGTTGTCATAGTAGGATATTGATACTTTGTGACATCTCATATCTCGTTAATACTTATCATCGTGAAGTAAAAGAATGATGAAATAGCTAGGGGAGGAGCGCGAGTAGGAGCTTCTGTTTTTTTTATTACGTAGAAGGCCGACAGGGAACAATTTTACCCACAGAAATAAAATGACCATTACTATGAAAATATACAAAAATTATTTGAATTGAACCCTAAGAATATGGATGTCAAAATTTTTGAAATCGTTTCACAGGAACGTTGGCGATACTTATTGAACCATCCGGTCACTTGTTTTCGGATTGGCCAGTTCAGAGTAGGTTCCCACGAGGCCACGGATGGTCAGAAAATTATTTGAATTGAAGACTAACAATATGGATGTCTAAATTATTGAAATAAAAAAAAAAACATCCACTCTTTTTCAAAAAAAAACTTTTTTTTTCCCCTTCACTCAATTCACCTTTTTCGACGCTTTCTGATATCCCAAGTAACAAATTCAATTTTAAGGTATACTTGAAGAAGTTCTCAAGACTCATTTGATAAAACCACGCATAAAACTAGATATTCTACATAACATCGATAAAACAGCCATAAAACCCTCATAAGTTCAAAAAGGCCCATACTACAGGAGGTTCTCAAGACTATTTCCCAAGATTCGCTTAAAACTTGATAGTTTTATCGGTACATACTTGTAAGGACATGCTTAAAACTATGATAAAACTACCACAAGTTTTGGTAGTTTTATGATTTTCCTCTTTAAGAACACTTCCAGTCCGTCACAAATATGTTTCTAAGATTCCATTTTTGGATTCGTTCTGCTGAATGGGGACTTTTTTAAGAGAAAAAAAAAACATCGATGTACATATGATGTTTCTTTTCCAAAGTGGATACGTATGCAAATTAATTGTAAAATTGACCATAAATGCATGAGTTTTTTGCCAGCAATTGATAAATTTTTCATGCGACGTTCAGTTTATTGGTGTTTTATAACATAAAAGTTCGAAAATTTTAATGCGCCACGGAATCATTGCTAGAACATTGATTTATTTGAAAAATAAAAAAATACTTGACAATTCAACAATTAGGTGACAAGGCTGATAAATTGTTAGATCTTGAATAAATTGTGTCTACAATCCATTTTAAGTTTCAAAATGTATTTTAAACAGCAGAAATTGTTCGTAGCATTGGAAAAACGAGAGTTTTGTTGCATATATATGAAAATGGCTACCATTCGGAGGGAATCCAGAATAGCCACGTTCGCCATTTTTTCAGTGGTTTTATCTAAAACTACCATAAAACGCATATAAAACTAATATTTCTTCCACAAGACTAACAAGATTTTTTTAGGAGCGCGATAAGTTCATCTTTACTTGTTCTATTCTTGAAAAAGAGGAGTAACGCTTGAATAAAACTTGTTTGAATTGCTCAAGGTAAACAAGTCTTTCGTAAGATAGCCATAAAATCATTGTGGAGAAGGCACATCATAAACAAAGAAAATGTGAACGTTCAAATCAAAAGTGCCTATGCATAGTTGTTGTTCATAATTACGGCTTATAATTTGTTGTTTTTAATCACCAGCGTAAGGCGATTAAAACATTAAAAAAAAACTCTGACTTGAATATGCTAACAATGGATTTGGGAAGAAGAACAGATAATAATATTGCGTCGATGGCTGAAACATCAGTTGAGCGAAAGATGATTTTTCTCTTGATCTGTACGCTGAACCTAGCTTTGGAAGAAGTGCACTGTGTAGTGGATCACTAAGCGATTCCAGCGCAGTACTTCCGACTTTGGTTTAAACGTGCGGATCATGGGAAAAATCGATTTTCGCTCAGATGATATATACTAATTTTTACTTGCAACGAGTATAAATATTGTGTAGCCTATTGGGAACTGAAATGCACGACTCGGGAGAATTCAACATTAACATAACATTTGACAATCGTAGTGCACATTAAACCTTACGTCAAAAGTACTGCGCTGTATTTCCACGGTGGTGCGCCATATAACGCACTACCTGAGACGTTAGGTTTAACTTGCATAACTGGCATAAAATCAAATATCATGAGTTATGCATTTCGGTTTTCAACTGGCGACACATTGCACCATTTTATTTTATTCGTTTTACGCATAACGCATAGACCCTTTTGATAAGTTAGTCTCAGTAAGCTGCGAATCCAATGGAATGGTAAAAAAAAAAATTGTCGTTGGTGGCTGAGATGAAGGAGTGTTCAATATATTGAATAGGTTTTTATTGAATTTCCGCTTGAACGATCCGCTGGTTTTTAATTTCTTCACCTGTGGGCGTCCATTGTGACAGTTTGTTTATTTTTCACATAATGTTCTTTCTCAAGAATATGTGCTCTTATTTAAAATCAAATGGTTCTAAGAGAGTTTTATAGCAGCATTTCCAAGATACATTCATCTTAAAGAAGAATGTCATAAAACTTTTACAAAACTTTTATCAGGTTTTATGCAAGTTGCGAAACGATGTCTTGAGAGGGGGAGCAAGTATCTTATAAAAATACTGATAAGGTGAATTACACTTATAAATGATGTAGTTTTATGGAGGTTTCTTCAAGTGTTCTTTAATCACTCTTGAGAACTGTTAATGAATTAAAACCACCTTAACTTGGAAAATGCCCTGATAAAACCGGATGAACTCCATAATGCTCTGATAAAACTACCATAAAACATGAATAAAACCAATTTGCATTTGAATTGCTACTTGGGAAAAAAATGGTTTTTTGTTTTGGTGGTGTTTTTTTTTTATGTTCTTGCAAAAAAAAAAGATTTTTTTTTCCAATATTATTTTTTATTAATTATTATAAAATTTTTTTTTTAAAAATAAATTTTCTAATAAAAAAAAAAAAAAAAATTTGCGAGTATATTATTATTTTTTTTTTTAAAATATATATAAAATCCCTATTTTTTGTGCCCCCACCCCCCCACACGAGAAGAAAAAACGATATTCGATTCCGCAACACTTTATTTGGGGTGTGTGTGTGTTTTAAAATCCCTTTGGAAAAACAGACATAATTCCAATAAGCATAATTAGCTTTAAGTTCAATGGTTCTAATTTTAACTAGCTCAGGTATAATAAGGTTCAATTTCGGGGCTTCTAGCCTAGCGCACATAGTAACTTTGTCGCATTCTCAAATAGCTAGTAATGTTGTATGTAATGAGCGAAAAAACTACTTTTTTGCGGCTCTTTACATCTCACCTGAACTCATTCCCTTGCAATCAACAAAACGGTTTTGTTTACCCACGCAAAAATGCCACGTCATCCAGCACACGCTGAGTAGGTGGCAATTCGGGCAGCGGAAATGAATTAGAGATGAAGGTTGCCGAAGTTCGGGAGGTGCATTACATCCCGCAGGGTTGTGACACACTCCTTTCTGGATTGCCATTTCATCGAAAACAATCGAGCATTCCTCATCCTGCTCGTTCATGCCTTCAACCTTGTGCTTCATAAACTCATCTGCTTTAAATTTAAGTCCTTCTAATCTTCCACTCAATGTACGGCAACTCGGTAAATGACGTCTCTTTCTTTCTTCTTCGTACGCAGTTTTCCCACAAGAAAATCTTGTACGAATTCCCTCGAGAATACTTTCATTCGGCCATTTACGAATCCTTTGTACTTTCATCAAAGTGAATTGATCCTGCCCTACGATCTGCTGAACGGTGTTCACCTCAGTGGCACTTGATTCTTAACGCTTTCTCTTTAGCTTCTCGTTCTGATACATACATAGGCGCAGTTTACTAAGATGCACCATCAATAATTACAAAATAAAGATGTCAACTTTAGGCAAACTTACACGCTAAGAAAAAAGTACCCAAAATTAAGTTTTTTTCACCCATCTCGCATGTTTTGTGCATTAAGTTAAAATTAGGTATAAGATGAAAACTCAATTTTGGGTTATTACATTTCAAATAGCAATGGGTAAAATTTACCTAATTTTGGGTACTTACATTTCAAGTGCCAATAGGTAAAATTTACCTAATGAATTATCGAAATAAATGGGAGAAATTTTCTTAACCATAAGGAATGGAATATATAAATATAGATACCTAATGCTAATTTTTTTTGAACAGAATATTAAAACACACAGACAAATAGTTAAATCGATCATTTTTATTTGTCAATATTGGTGCAATAAAACAATAAAACACCTCATAAATCTAATAAATGGTAATCTATAAGTAATAGTGTTGCTAACAATGCTTCCATTTCGTGGATTTGGATGGTTATCCGATAACCTAAGAGAATCGCGACGAACAAATAATGCGTTCGTAGTCGACCAGACAAACAAATAAATGAAAATCGTCAACACCGCCAACGAGTGCTACGATTTTCAACCAAAATTAAGTTGAAAATACTCAACCGTTCAATGCGCGAAAAGAATGGGATGGTAGCTTCAACTTAAAATTGAGTTGTTTGGTCTTCAAATTAAAATATAAACAAATTAGGTTTGGAAATACCAGTTTACAATAGTTAATGGTCCTGATAAAATTTTCAAACATTGTTGATAATATACATAGATCTATAAGCATATAACCAACAATTTAACGAATGACGATGCTGTAATTCACGACACGACGAAAGGTGTGTGCCAATTAAAATTTTTAAAATTGGAATACAATATCGAACATAAAAAAAACTTAAATTTGAGTATATCTATCATTACTGACTAGATGGGTAAATTCTACCTACTTCAATTTTTTAATTTACCCAACTGGTAACCTTACTTGACAGAACTCAACGTTGAGTTTTTTTTAACTTAATTTTGGGTACTTTTTTCTTAGCGTGTAAGGCGAAAAAATCTAGTCACGATTTCCTTCGGAAGGGAAGTAAAGCCGTTTGTCCCGGCTCATATTCATGAGTCGATAGGTAGGGTCCAAGTGTTGGAGTCGTCTTCCTGGCGTCGGTGATTGTCACCATGTGAGGAAATAGGCCGACGAAAAATAAAAAAAGAAAAATAAATTTACATCATAATGAAAATTCAAAACAAAAATGTTTCATACCTGAAAAAAAAAAACGATTTCGTCGAATGCTTTCGTTTCCGTTGAACCTGTCTTTCCATCTACGCTTGCGTTGACACAGTTGGGTTACCGTCTTACAGAATGGAACTGCATTTTTCAATTTTTGCAACTTAACCGCTGGAATCCATGTATAGTTCACAATCGACAAAATGCAGCTAAAAATGCTTGGATTTAATTTGTTCATTATTTTAGCAATTTGATCAAATACTCACGCCACACAATCGGTGGCTTCCCGAAATTTCAAAGTCCTCCGGAAGTTCTTGCGTTCTGGACCGCTGTGTGGAAATCGAAAAAATGCAACAAAACGCACTTCACTTCGTGAATTGTTAGTGCAATAATTGTAAAAATATTTCATTTTCACAATTTTACTCTAGATATGTCTTATAATTTTCAAAGGTTGTGCTCGCGTTAACAGTACGAAAAAATAAAAATGCGCTCTTGTAAAGTTTGTACCATGGACAATGATGCCAGTTTTTGTGTACACGCTAAGAAAAACGTACCAAAAACTAAGTTCAACGTTGAGTTCTGCCAAGTGAGGTTACCAGTTGGGAGGATTAAAAAAAGATGTAGGTTGAATTCACCCATCTAGTCAGTAATAATTGATATACTCAAAGCTTTTTTTTGTGTTCGATGTTATATTCTAATTTTAAATAATACTTTAATTGGCTGGTTTGTTTTTATCGTGAACTACAACATCGTCAATTTGTAAATTAAAACCAGTTCTTTTATTTGCTAATAGATCTATATTATCAACAATGTTTGAAAATTAAATGAAATGGTCCTCTAACAATTGTAAACTGGTATTTCAAAACCGAATTTGTTTATATTTTAATTTGAAGTCCAAAACTACTCCATTTTAAGTTGAAGCTTCTCAACCATCCCATTCTCTTCGCGCAATCAACGGTTGAGTATTTTCAACGTAATTTTGGTTGAACATTGAAGCTGTTCACGATTGTCATTTTTTTTTGTCTGGTCGATTGCGGACGCATTATTTGCTCGTTGTGGTTATCTGCGGGTATCCATCTAGACACGAGAAACATGAGTTGACTGTTTACATATTTATAGCATTCCCACAAAGGAGCAATCTACACCGTGTCCAATATATTCTCATACAAAATAAAACTCTATTTATTTCAAATCGATAATCCAGATTTTATTGATAACTTTACCCATTATATTGCAATATAATACTGATCAACTACAGCATATGTTTTGAAATAACACCGCCTTTAACCTTCTTGACCAGCTCCAGACGTTTTTTGAAACCGTCACAGGCGGCACGCACGACTTCCATCGGCATTTCGTCCCAAATTCGTTTGATTACGGTTTTGAATTGGTTCATATTAGACGCCCTGTGGCCAGCATGTATGACCATACGAAATAATCCAAGGGATTCAGATCTGGTGAACTGGGAGGCCATTCATTCTTGTCCAAGAAGTCGGTCAAATTTTCTCGGCACCAGCCCTGAACGAGATTTGCAGTATGCGATGGCGCTCCGTCCTGCTGAAACACATAGTGATCATCTCCAAACACCTCTTGTACATAACGCTTGACAACTTTCTCCAAAACTTCCGTTTTATAATATACGGCTTTCACTTTAACGCCTTTTTCGATGAAAACCAGTGGTAATTTGCCTCGCTTGCAAATTCCTCCAAAAAAAATCACTGACGCAGCACTTTGGAACCGTGGAATATTCCTATCACTCTCTGGAATAGTTCTCGAAAAGAGAACCGACAATCTGTCGTTCTGGACATTGTGGGATTGTTGCAAGACGAATAACTTTTCGTCGGAAAAGATAAATTCTTCCCCACCGTGCCGCGACAAAAGCAGACTTGCTCTTTCGAGTCGTTTCTGCTTGGAAGGTTCCGAAACTCCGTGAACCTTACGTTTCTTGAAAGCTTGGAATCCGAGGTCATTTTGCAGTATATTGTGCATTGACGATCTCGAAACATTCAGATCTGCGGCCATTTTACGTACAGAGCGCTGCGATTTTCGTCTAATCCGTTCCCTGACCACTTTAACAACTCGTGCAGTCCGCACCGTACGAGTACGACCGGATCTCTTCCGGTCATCCAACGAGCAGGTGTCATGGTACCTTCGGATGGTTCGGTACACAAAATCCCGCTTTACTCCGAGGTTTTTCAAATTTCTGAAAATAGCGCCCGGGCGCTCACCTTTCAAAAACTTTTTTATCACCACAGCACGAAACTCCTTCATCGCTGGTAAAAGATAAACACCGAATGAAAACAATCGGACAAAACCTAAAAACGTTTGTATAAACATAGTGCAAAACTACACCAACACATACGTGAAGCATGTTGAGTAGTTGCACGTCACCAATGCAATGAAAAAGTGTATGAGAATATATTGGACACGGTGTAAACTTAGTCCTGGAGCTCGCGCAGAGGTAATTATTAAGTAATTGCATCTCAAGGAAACATTAGCGTGTAAACTTCGTTGTTGTTTAGACCGGTTGCTAGGTTCACTTCTACCTAAATTTGAGTATATTAATCATTACTGACTAGAGTTTATAGACTACATTTTTTAATTCACCCAACCGGAAACGATGAGTTTTTTACTAAATTTTGGGTACATTTTTCTTAGCATGTTGATACTCGCAAGTCTTTGTGTATAGTGTCTCATGTTTTGATAACATTATAACTACAGTGGCTATCACATTCTATCAGGCCACAAACATCTCAAAGATTTTTTTTTTGCATGATAGAATGTGACAGTCACTGTTAGAATACCTCCGTCATAATTTATTCATGGGTACAATAAAAATGATACTTCTGAATGAACCGCCAAAGATTTTTAATTTATTACGACTTTTACCGGCCTACTCCCTGTTTAGTGCACATGTGTTTTCTCCTTTAGTTATACTATCCCACGTAGCATGGAGTGGAACAGAGTTTACTTTGCTCTTTATCGAGCAAAACCTCTCTCAAGCTCTCAAACTTAACATGTATTGGACATTGGATGGAACCGGTCTCCGTAAACACGTGCTACCATCATCGGGTTGTGGAACAGTGGTCATCGCCTGCTAGGTCTATGGGTTTATGTACATACAGTCAGATCTCCTAGGGCACGGTGGGTGTCATGATTTTGAGTATGTGGTTAAAATTACCCACCGAGAACCGACTAATTTATTGCTAGGAAGACAACCGAGAAATAAGGTTGTGTGGATGGCACCACCCACCAAGCAGAGGGAAACATGAATGTATATATTTTCAAGCAAACCCCCACAGCAGTCGATCAGTCGGTGGCGTTTGTTTAGCAGTCGCTCGCAAACCATCGTACGACCCACCGCGCTTTTCGGCTGCTCCAACGAACGGGGTACGGATGTAAACCGCGCCGCTCTGTGTTCCAGTCCAAGTTCAGTGGCCTTACAAAGGCAGTACTCGCGGTACATTCAAGCTGCTGCGTCATATCGCACGACTCGGTCCAGATTAAAACCATAAAACGATCTGTTGAGTTGATGGTCGAAAATATAGGTGCCTTAACCTTCTAACTGAACGGAACCTTCAATTACGAATATGTGTACCGTGGGATGCAATTCAAAACAACAGATGTGAGGTGTTGTGTATTTTGGAGGTCACAGGTGCTGTGTTGTGATTGTCGGGTACTCGTGATTGAGTGATAAGGTCGGTGTTCTAAATTTCGAGTTCCTAGCTGTGAAAACTCATTTCTGACTGAATGCAATCGTTCGTTTGGAAATGACATTCTCGAGTGCAATCAATATCGGTTTGAATCCAAAAATAAACCTATTGATTGTGTCTTCGCACGGCTCGCTCCGCGAGTGCTGCTGAAGATAAAGTGAAAGTATATGATACTGAAAACAAACCTTCGATAAAACAAACGAAAGAATGTATCCTGGATGGAGATCGAGAATAGAAGGATGAACCGAATGTTTATACTCTGACGAATGGTGTTTTAAATAATTGATGTCAATTGTTTTCTTAGCGCAACTTACTTGGATAGTAGACTGGTCAAATAGAGGGAAAAAATGGACACTTGGACAATTGGTTCGCAAAAAATATTTTTTAAACAGTGGATCTTCACATCTGAGTCTCAATTGCCAAATGTCATTTACTATTCTCGAATGTTAAATGGCTATATTTGAACAGTACAGATATACGTCGATATAAGGCAAATAAATTTATTTTTTTCATTACGTTAATCGAAGCAAAACAAAAAAAAATCTATCATGTAAATCAAAAATTGCTTACAGTAATTCGAGGATGACACAGAAGTAATTTTTGAACTTCTACCAAAGTTGTTCAGCCTTTCTCATCCTAAAAAGAAAGCATCTTCTCAACAAAATATTTTTTTTCTGAAAACCAAACAAAGTATTTATTCAACACAACTTCGCAGAACGAATTATCTACCAAAATATTTCAAACATTCAAGAACATGTTAAATAAACAGTATACTTTAACAGTATCTTTAAATTCCTTTGGCACACCATTAGTTCAAATTGTGTGGTTCCAGCTCTTAAGGTTTGCCACAACTCGGAGGTTGAGTTAAAGAATTCATTAACTTAAATAAAATCAATTTGGATCTTCTAGGTCTGACATGAGCACAGTCTAAAACGACCTTTTTCCTTATAATAAACGAAAAATCTAGTTCATTTTGGGGGACAAGGGCCATAATGAGCCATACGAGGTTTGAGCACCCCTGTTTTCTCTTATATCAAACCATAAATCAGAAAAATCATTACACAATACACTATTTTTTTTTTTTTTTTTTGAGTGTGTCTAGCTGGAGCTTCGTGACAGCTTGGTAGTCAAGACTAGACCCTCTCCCAACGTCACCTCTACTACGACCAATACCTTAGAAGCAATAGGCTATGTTGGCCGCTTGAGCACTAGTTGAAGTAATTAGTATTGGACCGTAGTATTTTTCAAAATTTCAGTTTCAATTTTCCCACGATGATGTATTGTTATGCAGTCGTACAATGGAATCTCAAATTAACCCAACAAACATCGGTGTTGAATTAGAGCTTGTTCAAACAAATTTGGAGAAGGCCCTATCCTAGATGTCACGAGCTTTGTTTGATGATTTCTAATGTTTCCCAGAGATGATAATCTGGGGCAAAGTGCCGTCTAAGTTAATAGCCCCCAGTCCTGAAGTCATCTCCAGGCTGTATGCAGTAGTAACTAGATTTCAAAAAGACCTGTAAATTGTCAAACAATAATTCTTAGGGACGACATTTAGGCCTTTGATGTAGTCTATGTTGACAACTAGTAGTACTGAAGTCAACCCCAAGAAGTATTGCAACAAGAGTATGCATATTTATTATTCATACAGCGAATGATATTTCTAGACAACCCTCAATTTCAATGGTGCGCCTATGTTGGCTATTTACAGCACTGCGGTATCTTCAAATAATAACCCTAAAAGTTTGAATTTATATGTAATGAGCATCCATTTTAAAGTGTGTTATAAGAGTCAGTCAGTCAGATTTTCTTATGCTAATGGCGTTCATTTTACAGCCCCGAGCTATTTAGTTTGGAATGGAAACGAAACGGAATCGAAATGGAATTGATATTGATGCAAAACGGATTCGAAACGGAACCGAAACAGAACCGAAACCGGAATTGAAATGGAACTACCGTGATTAAAACATCCCCCCCTTCTAAAGTATGTCAAATACAAGACCCTTACTGAGCGGACCCTCAGCACTGTTGCTGAAATAAACTACTTGGAAAGGTTTAATCTACTGCTCGTGCTTCCTACACAGAGACAAATTGGATAGTCAATTTTACCATTATTGGAGGTTAGGATGACTATTGCAGTATAGTGATTTTGAACCGACTATGATCATGGTCAAAACGGCCTTTAAAAATAATTGATTCAACATTTACCATAATGTCGGAATAGTCCTTTTTACCATGATCATAGTCAGGAATACCATGAACGTGGTAAATTCGTCCATTTTCATGGTTATTGTAATAATTATATGCAATAGTCATCTTGACCATGATTTAATTGTCGGTATAACGATAGAATTTTTCTCAGAGTAAGCAGGCCCTACGCGTCCTATCTCTAATATACATGCTTGTCATCGTCAGTGTAAAGTAACACTTTTCTGTGGCTATGTGCTTCATTTCGAACCGTCAGATATTTACCATGATCAAAACATTTACCCTTTTCGAAAATTTGCAATTACTTTCACTTATTATACCATGAGCAAACCAAGTATTTTGGTTATTCATTCCATAAAACAAATGGATAAACAACAACATAGGTTGCCACAAAAAAAGAAAAGTGTACTTTTGGTCGTTTCCCTTAGATTGAAAGAAAGAAGTCGAAGAGTGAATTTCAACATAACCCGCCAGTATCACACCTGATTTTAGTGCCTTTATATAAACGTTCTACGATGTGGCATAAATGTGCAGAATATGTGATACTTTCACTACTGGTCAAATTCTTGGTCTCACATGAATGTTTATAGCATGAGATAAGCCCTCTCACCGCGGACAAGGTGAAAAATTAGACCCGCGAGAGGGTACTATACAATACACTAATGATGATTTAATTAGGCTATTTTGAAGGGATAAAAAATCGTGTCTTTTGAAATAATCTTTAAAATGCATTTGTTTTCGCTCTTCTGTGTAGCTATGAAATAATATAATCTTTCACCTGTATTAAATCATTTCGTTTTGTTTAGTTTTTTTATAAATTAAGATGCTAATACTACAATAAGTGATGCATAAGTCCATATAACTGTTTTATAACTTTTCGAATATAAATGTTGTGCCTCCAATTGGCACATATTGAAATCACAAGTTCAAAGTTGCTTGATGGGGATTCAAAGGAGAAGAATGTCATATCTTAAGCCCGAAGAAATTTGCGAAATGGGCGAATCTGCTTTTGTAAACAAACTTTTAAATCGACTACTTCTCACGAATAAAAGCTAAAGCGTCAATGAAACTGGTATGTAGCAATTTTTCTTAGCTTTTGAATGGAGGAAGAAGAATCTGGCTAAGTAAAATAATTTTTGAGTAACAGCCAATTTAAGACTAACATGTATCAAGCGTTGACTGCATAAAATCTTAAAATAAAAAAAAATAAAGGAGTTTAAAAAAAACAAATTTCATGATTTGTGCATTATCATAGCTACAGAATTATTATTTTGAGAATTATCATATCATAGCCAAATAATATCATTCTTTAGGTCATTTCAAGTCAAAATGCTCAAACAAAAAAGTTTTTTCGTAGAAATATCCCTTTTTCATAAGCTAATCGTGGTTCTCTATCCTGGATATTTAGTTTTATTAAAGTTTTATGAAAGCCACTAGTAATTAATTTGGTTTTAATATGGCACCAAGAAGTGCCAAAAGGTTTCATATTTCAGTCAGGTTTATGCAAACCTACTAAACTTGTTTACAACGATCTTAGGTTTATGGTTTATGAGGACCTACTAAACTTGTTTACAACGATCTTAAAACCAAGTTTTATCAAATTCTTTTTACTACCAAGGTGTTATTTCGACTTTATGAACTCGTAAAATGCAGTTTTGAAATGTTGTTTTAAAACTCATTCATATTATCTTATAATGGTAAGTTGAAAAAGCATTTTAAAACCATTTTGCCTCCAGTAAATGCATTAAAGGGCAAATTGGCATTGAGGAAAGTCATTTGGTTTTAAAATGGCAAAAAACAGTACCAAATAGTTTTATAGTAGTCATTGCGGAGATAAATTGGGAGGCTTATTACGGTTGTCACCTTCGCTATCACTTTTACTTCACTTACGCATCATCTAACTTTTTTTATGCTATAACTGGTATCACCGTGATCAAAAATGAACTCCGTGAGGTGGAAGTGATAGTGAAGTGAAAATCGTAGTAGCCATCAGAAAATCTTCGGTTTGCGTCACTTTTTTTGGTGGCGTGATGGTGCCGTGGCAACCATAATAACACCGAGGTCATTCGAATCGTCACCTCGGATGAACTCTTCCATATTTTTTCACTTGGGTGACATTCGTAATAAGGTTTTTTGTTTTCACTTCGTTTTCACCGTGAAGTGAAAACCGTATTAAGCCCCTGGCTTTTTGGCAAAACTGTGCCAAAAAAACGATCACCATTGGGAAATCGCCATCCAAATTTTAAATGTTTTGCAAATGAACTGTAGATCGAAGACTTTTAGATAACCTTATCGAATTCCATTGATTTTCAGAAAATCCATAATTAATTTATCATATATACTTATTTTAATTTTTGTAAACTCGCATAATTTCCGAGGCGCCTTTTCGAGCCAATTTTCACCATAAAATTAAATTCGTATATTATTTGGAGTATGAAACGCTGTAAAAAAATCCATTTGTTTTTGATATTTTTCTATAAAACAAAATTTCCCGCAATACTAGAACTTTTTTCTTAGATCTTATTTAATGCTAAATGAGCCAAAAGAGCAGAGAATCACACAAAGCAGAACAACAAAAACCAACCACGATATCACAGTGAAGTTTGACAGCTATGGTTATTTGGCCGTATGCTGGTTTTCATGACAACCAATACGTTTTATGAAGGTTCTCAAGTGGTCATAACATCTTTCACTAGAACATTTTCAAAATCTTTATGGTCTTACAAAGGTTTTATTAACTTGTGATCAAAACTGTAGAGGAAGTGTTGGTAGACAAAACAGTTTTGATATACAGGGTGTTCGGTTCCTTAGTACAAATGTAGTTTTTTTTTAAGTTCCTTGATTATCGTAATTTTCAGTCCTGGGCTAGTTCATCTCCCGTCCTAGTCACTCAAATACCTTTTGGGAATTTTCGTAACTTGTCCGGGGGTGAGATTCGAACTCGTGACTTGGGCGTGAGAGGTATGGATGTTAATCACTACCCCGGGGTCGCCCCAGTGCAAATGTTTTCAGGAGCGATAGGGGATGATATTTGAAGAAAAAAATTGTTCAACGCATATGGTCAAATCTCAAAGTTTACGGAATTATTGAACTTTTAATGTCTTGGTTAATGTTAGTCTTAAATTGGCTGTGACTCAAAAATTATGTTTCTTTGCCTGATTCTTCTTCCTCCATTCAAAAGCTAAAACAAATTCCTACATAACAGTTTAATTGAAGTTTTGAGTAGTTTTAATTTAGCTTTAGCTTTTATGGACCAAACACAATGATAACGGAAGCTGAACGTCAACGGCAAACGGCTAAGCCCAATCTGAGTAAGCCTGCTTGTCGAAAAGAAGACAGGCTTGATCCAAGTCGATTCTATGTGGACATATCGAAGTCATTTGCAACAACTGTCAAACTTGCCGTTTGCCGTTCCGTTTCCGTTATCATTGTGTTTGGGCGGTTATTCGTGAGAAATAGTCGACTTAAATGTTTGTTTACAAAAGTAGATTCGGCCATTTCGCAAATTTCTCCGGATTTAAGATATGACATGCATGACAGATATGAAGAATCTGGCTCAGTAACATAATTTTTGAGCTACAGCCAATTTATCACTTCCATGTACCAAAACATAAAAAGTTCAATATCTCCGTAAACTTTGAGATTGACCATATGCGTAGATTTTTTTTTCTTCAAATATCATCCCCTATCGCCCCTGGAAACATTTGCACTAAGGAACCGAACACCCTGTATACGACTATAATGATTCGGTTAGTTTAATTGAAAGTGATTATTGTTAATTGCGCGTTTACTCATTTGAAAGGAAAAGAACAAGATGATTTGAATTATGGAGAGTGTGAGCTGTTTAGTGGAATACCTGTAACTAGAAAATAAGATGATTTGAGATTTATATGATTTTTGTATATGCGATTTTTTCTCAAAGTTTAGAAGAAGTACAACCGTTTACTTTACATAACTTTTCAGATACTTGTACCTTTGTAGGGGGGTTACTTTTGCCAGGATACGTAAGTTTCAGTAGAGAACATTTCTTTCTATCAACTGCAGTTGTTTCTTGGAAAGCACGTTGCAGTATTGAAAATGATGTCGCTGTTGATGCTGCTTGTGTATCCAAGTTCGTAACGTCCCTTATGAACTACTACTTTTCTCATGTTGTCAACGTGCGGGTGGGGCTTGCATAAGTTAAACGTGTACTGTGAGACGTTGAACTTATCTTGAAAGAAGTCAGTTACTTGCATATCAAGTACGTCAACATTTTTCTTTGGCTTCAACCGCCACGTAGAATGAATCAGCAGCAATAAAGATATGGCAAGATTCAAAAAACTTCTCAACTTGATTTTCTTCGCTGTTTGTAAGAAGGATGATGAGTTGAAACAAACTCCAATTCGTGTTCTGTGATGAACAGTTGTCCAACCAAAACGTAATTTTCGTCAGGTGAGCATACTTTTTAATTATTTTGAAGAAAAATAAAACATCTGAGAGTGTCATTTGCTGTGCGACCACTGATCGACTCTGGCCAATTACAATCAGAAACTGGAAAAAAAAATGTGCGTATGCTCCAACAGGAGCAAATGGCTCGTTAAAAATCAATAGTCGCTGTGAGAAAATACTTAACTTAAACCTATCAAGTCGAGCAAATTGTATGACCTAGAAAATAAATGCTAGTATCTAAAAAAAATGGTACCTACTGTAATGTGTTTTCGAGCACTTACTTTTTGTAGATCTACTGAAAATACGACCTCGTTTGTTGATGTGGACTCACCATTCGCCCGATTTGATTCACAATTCGGTAGCACGCTTGAAATGCAGTAATCCCAAGTAACATTGTCAACACCATCAAGCTTTCTTAAGTTTTATCAAAGCCACTAGAAATCAATTTGGTTTTATTATGACACGAAGAGGTGCCAGAAGGTTTCATATTTTAGTCAGGTTTATGAGAACCTACACAGCTTGTTTAAAACGATCTTAAAACCTCGATTTCTCAAATTCCTTTTACTCCTATCAAAGGTTTTATTTCGACTTTATGAACTCATAAAATGCTGTTTTGAAATGCCGTCTTAGGACTCAGTCAAATTATCTTATTATGGTCAGTTGAAAAAGCATTTCAAAACCATTGTGCCTCCAATAAATGCGCTATACGGCAAATTGGCATTGATGGAAGCCACCAAATAACCAAATAGTTTTAAAGAAGTCATTGCGAAGATAACTTGGCTTTATGACAGAATTGTGTTTTTTTCCAATCGCCATATTGAAATATAAGAAATAATTGAAATGTGCAAAAATAAATGCAAAAAACTTCAAACGTAATGCAAATGAACTAAAGATCGGAGACCAATTTCTGCATTTTTTTAGATAACCTTATTGAATTCAATTCGTTTTCAAAAAATTCATGATTTATTTATCGAATATATTTGTTTTAATTTTGTGTTTGTTGTTGTAAACTCGCATGATTTCCGAGGCGAATTAATTTTCCGCTCTTATCGTGCCAATATTCACCACAAAACTAAATGCGTTTATGATTTGAAGCATGATACGCTGTAAAAATCTCAATTTGGTTTGGATATTTTGCTATCAAACAAAATTTTCCGCAACATCAGACCTTTTTTCTTAGATATTATTTAATGCTAAATGAATCAGAAGAGCAGAGAATCGAACAAAGCAGAACAACAAAAACCAACCACGATATCACAGTGATGTTTGAAAGCTGTGGCCATTTGGCCGTATGCTGGTTTTCATGGCAGCTAAAAGTTTTTATGAAGGTTTTCAAGTGGTTGGATTTTTCTTCCATCATACAACAAACCGCTTTTCATTAGAATTCATTTGAATTTTTTAGAAGCATTTTAAAATGTTCGTCCTATACTTCAACATGGGAGATGTCAGATTCATCACCACTAGGTGATATCCATCTTTTTTTAACCTGGATTCGTCCATTGTTCTTGAGAGCCAGTACTCCTTTTTTGGCAGCTATCTCTTTTGCACACAATGTTTTTGTTCGCCTCAAATACATCCATTAACTGCTGAACCGACCACGGATTTGGTAACTCTGTTAATATTCGGATTTTATCTATTCTCGAGGAATCATAATCTTTAATTTTTTCCTTCAGTTTAGCCATAATTTCATTAAAGACTGCAGCCTTAGTTTCCAGTGTATCAAGATCTTGTGCATCCGAATAAACAAGTATTTTAAAGGTATTATACCATTTATCGTTTCATAATTATTCAAGTTATCTTCCAACAATTATAAACTGAAGATAAAGTGTATCATATCGATGATATATGTTATGGTAAATCAAGATCTTACCATAACACTAATAGGTTGTTAAGTATCGTTACCATACAAAAAATGACTTTTTCTCGAACAAAATTTCCGGTGTATTATACAGTAAATAATTTGTGAATAATATTTTTTTCTGCAGTTTTACTTTAGGAGGTATCGTTCAATTCTGGTTATATCATAAAATATTGTTTTCAACCATTACGATATACGTTAACATAATTTAATAATAAATACGATATAAAAAGATAATAGATATCGTTACAGTATAGTAATATTATATGAGAATTTCAATCATGATGATAACTGCTACAATCATGATACAATATGAATAATACTTTTCCCGTTTTTTTCCCAATCCAATCGACAATCAAAGGTATATTATTAAAGTCAACAATACTGTTCACAAGTGGATTAAAATTCAGTTAGAAAGTAAAATCTACTTAATTAAATTGCAACATACCCTTCACGTAGACTGATAAAACCGCTCCCTTACAAATACATATTATAATGATCAGTATTATAACATGAGTCATACATTTTGTGATAATAAACTAAAAATTACGTATTGTTAAAACAGTTTCCTGTTTTTTTTTGTTTATCGTGACCATAATTCATATCTTTCCTTCGTTATATCATACAATGAATGTGTAAGGGATATACTATACGGCACTGTTAATTTCTTGTTTATGAAATCATTATCATATATAGAATACGCTATTTATGGTTGTTTAAAGTTTGAATGGTTTCTTACATTACACCAGCATTATACACGGATGATACGTATAATGGTGATTACAACATGAATGGAAAATGTATAATAATGATCATACAGCTAATGGTAATTTTCTATTCGGGTTTTACCATCTAATATATTGTTTTTTTTTTTTAATGTGTCTACAAGCGTTGTAATTTTCTGGGTGTTCCCGTAAGGTACCAAAGGTGCCGATGTGTTGACAGTTAAAGTTTTGATTGTTTGCTCAGGCAATGCATATTGGCAAGGTTGCTATTTTTTTATTCCTTAAAGCTCAACTGTCAAAAGTGTTCCACAGTGTGCCACACATGTGATATGGATTGAAAATCGAGTTCCACAGCTATGTAACTTATTTGTCTAGTGTGTTAGATACCGTGGCTGGAACACTGTTCTAAGCGACTTAGTCTTTCACTCTTTCGCTTATATATTCAGCAATTCTATAGAAAAAATATATCTCAGAATTTCATAGTAATTGATAGTTTTGTTCCTTATCAAAAAATATAAAACTATATTTTTTATTTTCACATAAGGGTGACAAATTCCTGCGTTAGGGTAATCCGTTAAAATGACTTTTTTTTAAATGCATTCAAAAAAAATCATAACTTTTAAACCACTGGAACAATTTTATCAATCAGATACGCAAATGAAAAGTAATTAAATATACTTTTGTGAAAAATTATGAAAAACACCTAAATTGCGATAATTTTTATCATGGAAACATGGATTATATTTGTTTTTCTAGGTTTACATGGTCTCGGGACCAAAGAGCGTTTTTTTATATTTTTTCTTGAAAGTTTTGACCATATTACATAACACGTCAAAAAGTTGGCGATGAATATAATTTAGTTATTGGGCTAATTTTGATTTAAAAAATGCTCTGTTTTAGTTTTTGCTGACTATCCTATCAAGCGTCTCCATTATTGAAATTAGCTTGAGAACCATGCGTCCCCATCAACGCAAAGTGAGTTTTAAAAATTCATTTAGATTTTTTAGATTAGAGCTAAGAGATTGTTCATAAACCACGTGTTCTCATATTAAGGATTTTCAGATACCCCCCCCCCCCCCCCCCCTTCACTCCTTCCCATCCCAAAAAGATTACGTGGTTTATGGTATATGAATGATGAACCTGCCTTTTTTATAGAATAACCCTTCCCTTTCCTTGGGTTTCGCGCAATGTAAAAAACATCATATAATGGAAGTCATTTTAAGATATTGATTTTCAAATTTGTTTTTATTATCTATCTATCTATATAAATAAAAATGAGTTGGGGTTTCCTTTGTCACGATTTAACTCGCGAGCGGAAGGACCGATCGCCGTGAAAATTTGAATGCACGGGTTTTTGGGGCCGGAGAAGGTTCTTAAGATAGTAAGAGGCCCCTCCCCTGAAAGGGGGGGCTCCCATACAAATGAAACACATATTTCTGCATAACTCGAGAACTGATCAAGCAAAGAAATCCAAATTTAGCATGCGGAAGTTTTTGGAAGCAAAAAATATTTTCATGGTAGTTTGAGACCCCTCCCCTCTCTATAAAGGGAGGCTTCCATACAAATGAAACACATATTTCTGTATAACTCGAGAACTGATCAAGCAAAGAAACCCAAATTTAGCATGCGGAAGTTTTTAGAGGCAAGAAATGTTTTTATGGTAGTTTGAGACCCCTCCCCTCTCTAGAAAGGGAGGCTCCCATACAAATGAAACACAAGTTTCTGCATAACTCTAGAACTAATCAAGTTAATGGAACCAAATTTGGCAGGTAGAGGCTTTTGAAGGCAAGAAATGTTTCTAAGGTAACTCAAGACCCCTCCGCCCTCTGTAAGAAGGGGGCTCTCATACTAATGAAACACAAATTTGTGCATAACTCGAGAATTAATCAAACATACGGAACCAAATTTGGCATGTGGAGGTTTTTGGAAGAGAGAAATGTTTCTATGGAAGTTTGAGACTCCTACGCCATCTGGATGGGGGAAGGGAGGGGGGTTTACATACAAATGCAACACAAATTTCTGCATAACTCGAGAACTAATCAAGCAAATGGAACCACATTTGGCATGTGGAGGTTTTCGAAGGCAAGAAATGTTTCTATTGTGGTTTGAGACACCTCCGCTCACTGAAAGAGGGGTCTCTCATACAAATAAAACACGAATTTCTGCATAACTCGAGAACAAATCAAGCAAATGGAACCAAATTTGGTATGTGGAGGTTTTAGAAGGAAATAAATGTTTCTAAGGTGGTTTGAGACCCCTCCGCCTTCTGGAAGGGTAGACTCCCATAAAAATAAAATATAATTTTTAGCATAACTCGAGAGCCAATTAAGCAAATGAAACCAAATTTGGCATGTTTTTGGAGGCAAGAAATTTTTCTATGGCAGTTCAATACCCCTCCCCATTTTAAAGGGGAGGGGAGCTCCCCCTACAAATAAAAAGCAAATTTCTGCATAACTCGAGAACTAATCAAGTAAATGAAACCACTTTTAGCATATGGAGATTTTTGGAGGCTAGATTTCTATATATATAAAAATGAATTTCTGTCTGTCAGACCCTTATAGACACGGAAAGTTCTGAACCGACCAACGTGAAAATTTATATGAAGGGGTTTTTGGGGCTGGGGAAGGTTTTTATGATTGTTTGAGACACCTTCTCTCTCAGGAAATGAGACACAAATTTCATCATAATCCGAGAACTAATCAAGCAAATCGAATCAAATTTAGCATGTGGGGGGTTTTGAAGGCAAGAATGTTTCTATGGTAGTTCAAGACCCCTTCCTTCCTGAGGGGGGGGGCGGGGCTTCAAACAAATGAAACTCACATTTTTATTATAATCGATGAGCCCAGTGTGATGGTTCGAGAACTAATCAAGCAAATGGAATCAAATTTGGCATGTGGAGGGTTTTGAAAACAATGATTGTATGGTGGTTTGAGAAACCAACCCCCTCTGGAAGGGAGGGCTCCCATACAAATGAAACACAAATTTCTACCAAAAATGAGAACTATCCAGGTTTCTTAAACACAAACCGTGTATTTCTCGGGTAAGAAGCATGTTTTGATAGAAGTTTGAACCCCTGCTTATTCAAGAAAAAAAACTCATTTCGAAAAAAAAACCATAAACGTGACAGTTATATTAAATTTTCCTTCATTTAGTTGCAAGCGTAACAGCGCACGCACCGGGTTCAGCTAGTACACAATAAAACATACATTATTGCTAAAGATAATTTTACAGTTTCACAATGTTTCCTCTTCTGAGAACGAAAAGCGTTTTACGATAACATACATATTATTTCCAGATTTAAAACTACGAGTATATTGGGCTTTTATCTTGAGTTACTTTATATTTTTTCCTTTGGATGTAGAGACCAAAATTAATTATTTATACAACATTAATAACCATGCAAGGGCCCTCATTTCGTAATTCTCATGCTTCATAAATGAACTGCAAGGGCCCTCATTTCGTAATTATCATGCTTCATAAATGAACTTTCTGTCTGAGTTTGATCTCAAAATGCACTGTTAACATGCCATACTGAAATAAAGATTTGTTCAATCAACGCTTCTACTGAATTTTACGTCAAAGAATATTTGAAACTACTTTTCGATTCACTTCATCGCAATGAGCGTTATTAATTAACACTATCAACTTTAGTACACTGATGTCTTCCTTGATATAATTCTTTTGATATACATTCGTAAATCGTACCCACAAAAATGCATGAGTAGGTACAAGCGAGAGGAACGTTTTAATTATGGCTGTCTAATAAAATTATCTGTGGAAGTCTGATTTTGCCTAAACAATGTATGCCCACATTTTAATGCCAACTTATTACTCTGCTTTATCACACATTAAGCAATCTTTGTGTTATCAGATAATGTATGAGAACCATCAAATGGTGAATAACTATTCGCGATCCACAATGTGCACCGTTTCAGCCGTGTAGTTTCTGAATTTGGGAATGAGTTTTCTTTTTGCATGTACACGCAGTAAAACATACCGTCATAACGAACATATTTCAGGTAAACCCATACACAAACTTAGTTTATTCTGGCCGCAAACATAAACTTGTTTTATTTCAAACATATTCTATGTCTAAAACCAAGTGACATCGATGTTTGAAATAAAAATCATTTTATGTTTAATTTAACCATATTAATGATAAGAATAAACGAACAAATTTTTGAAACAAGAATAAATGATTGTTGTTTTTAAATAATTTTTGGATTCTACCGATTGCGTTCTAAACTTTATTTTATTGATTCTAATAATCTGTTATTTCAATTCTGGTTTTGGCTTGAATGCCAACAGGTTCCAAGAACCGAGCAAATAACCTACCGATTAATGTGATGATTGGCTCATGTTGCGAATGTCGAAAGCTTGCCTCGGCTTCACATTCTGGAGAAGGAAGTACACGTTCGAATTCGCTTACCCGATGAATGTTTTGTTGAAATTAACATGCTTTGGATTTGATTCAAAAATTGTTATTTTCGTTCGAAACATGCACACTTAGAAAATTTTACATTGTTCGGTAAGTTTTTACCGAACTTTCAACAGCTGAACGCATTTTTCCCGAATTTTTCTTGCTCTTTTGCCTAATTTTCCCAACTGGGAAAATGAGTTAGTAGAGAAGATGTTCCTATATTAATCTCATCACTTTTCAATTCATCCTACTTGAAATAAAATGATGGACATGTGGCAGGATTAGTTAGCCATGTTGGTTGTTCTTCTTAAACGTAAGAAAACTTCATTAGAAAACAAAATCGGTCTTACTACTGCCAAATCTTTAGATCCGGCGCAGGATGAATAAAGGAACAATGAGATTAATATGGGAACAATTTCCCTATAAATTGGATGAATAGATATTTTTGAAGTTTTTGAGTAAATTGTTCCATCTGAAATTCTGACTTGTTTCATTTAGGCACAATGATAGAAAGCAGCCGCAAATCGGGCTTTTGCATATTGAGCGTTTCCAGATGAAATCAGCCGGAAAAGTCAAAATCTTGCACGACCCTCTCCGATTTGGATGATTTAGTTTATTCTCTGAAATCGTTTTTATTTAAATAAATAACTTGGATTATTATTTGTATGATAAAAAGAATTTCCTGATAACAATTTAAAAAAATCGTTCATTGCAAAGGTAAACATTCTCCATTTTCTAGTTTTTCAAAAAAAATATTTTTTTTTCAGTGCATAGTTTTTTTTTACGTCCATTGATTATCTACATATTTTTCAGACACAATATCATTATAATTGGTTTCGAGTTATAATATTTCGAACATTACACATATGAAAACATGCGACCTTTTGCAAATTAGTTCGAGAGTCGAACCATTTTTTTCACCAATTAATAAAACATGATTTCTCATACCGAAACCATGTGCAAAGCTTCATCCAAATCGGAGAAGGTCAAGTTGAGTCGTTCACTCATTTGGTAGAGAATTTCTCTGCATTAATAAACAGTCAGTTATTAACAGTAGTTGCCTAATATTTGAACCAGTCTACCAATCCAAGTGAGCCAGCAAAAAGTAGCCACACGAGCAGATAAATATTAAAATAAGAAACCTGAATCATATCGCAAATGATACCGCGATAAAACAAGTGATAAACTTTGCTCTTTTGTCAATCAAATTAGTGCCCATAGGAAGCAAGAATAGGAAAACTCCGCCGTCGTCGTTCTGCAAATAAAAGGAAATCTGATCACTTTCGTTCCGGACAGCCCAGCCATTAACTGGTTGTGGCCAGCCGTGGTGAAGAACAAACACAAGACCAGCCAACAAGGCCGCAAATGGAAAGAATATGTGCCAAGGGCTCCCCGGCCTCTTAACGGGGATCTAACAGAAACCGGAGTGGGTTTAGCGTGACGTGGAAGAAAAACAGAAGGAAAAATTCAACCAGACTAAACTGTGCTGTGCTCGAGTAATCACCGTCAGTGGAGCATAAGAACCCCTTGTGTACGACGTCGGCTGTTCAATCTATAGCTAAGTTCCAGCGAGTGTCTTGGAGCCTTCGTTCCTGAGGATTACGTATGCATCTTATTTATGGTCGTAAATTCGGCGGTGTGACATCAAAATGGCAAGGGTATTATGAAATATTTATATTATAATTTTTAATATTATTATCATAATTTAACGGCATTTTTCACTTGCTCAGTTTACTTTATAACACTGCGACTTGCATCATATGCAATTTTGTTTCGCACGAAGTAAGAAACTGGAAAAAGGAACCAAATTGAATCTTTCAAATCGAAACTAACATGCATGCAAATAAATGACATCGCAAAAAGGTGGAATGAAAAGAGGCGGTTAGAGTGAATACATTCGCATTGTTGCTGCTGCATAATGAACGGTGAGATACGTATCTAAAGTAAACTTACCGGCGAGCTGGCAGAATTACCTAACACTTAAGTACCTACGTACAGTTGTGAAGAAAAAAGCAACACATGCAATAATATCCCACATGACCCTGGTAAATACTTAAGTGCATACATCTTGTGCGAAAAATGCAAAAATAGTGGATAAGTATTGGGGATAAATGGTGAAAAACGCATCACCGGGGTTAAGTTGCTTTTACAGTTCGTTCACACTACCACGTATATTACTTGCCGTAACTAGCCTGCCTTCATATTAACATTCATACTTCTACCTTTCACTGGGAATATTATATATGACATATGATATCTAGATATAATCTAAGGATTGTATCGAATATAAGTTATCCAAATTTTTTTTTTTCAAATAATATAAAAAATGATGTTTTATTCAAAAAAATGGATGATTCTTTATTGATTGAACTTGAACATTGTGAAGACCGGATGAAATTAATATTATTCTTTCTGATATAAAGGCAGCAACCTCATCTGCAAACACTCAGAACGATAGATTTCCGCATTAATTGTTCCGGTAGTGTAAAAAATGGTACACTTCATACCGCAGTAACATATTGCTTGCAATATCAGCACTTTTTGACCAAACTTCTCCATCTTGAATCGACCTGTCTGCATCGCTTACATCCTCCCCTACGACGGAAGTGTAATATCAACAATCAATATGCAACTAGCGATTTGAAATTGGTTCACTGTTGTAGAACCCCTTGGTCCGAAGTACACCTTGAAGCCAGCACCTTGCTTTACATATTTGCGCCTTTGTTTTGATTTGCTGTGTTATTTTGACAGAATATTTGAGAGTGTGTTCGTGTGAGTTCATTATTAGGGGCTTATTATTAAGCTTGGGACCGATGTGCTAGTACTGACTGAGCCAAGAAAAAAATCGTATTGGTTCGGGACCTACTGGTCTTAGAGTTAGTCTATGGTAATATTGCGGACCTGATAGGGTTTTTGAGTTCTCTTTGGCATAGGTTTCGTCATCCATCAAAATACATGCATCCGGTCGCTGCAAAACTCGCGAAAACTTGCTTCTGTTCTGCTCTTTGTTTGGCGGCTTTCTGCTTCTGTAGGTCTTCGTGCCTGGGACAGACATACAATGTACAGACAGCGGGTGGATAGTCATGAAGAAAACGAATATTTTTTTTTGGCTCAGGAAGTACTAGCACACCGGTCCCAAGCTCGGTCCCAAGCTTAATGATTCGCCCCTAAGACGCACACGAATACACTCTCAAATACAAAAACAAAGATACTTGTACCAAAAGCACGCAGAAAAAAATACCGTCATAACAAACATATTCCAGGTAAATCCAAACATAAACTTAGTTTATTCTGGCCGCAAAAATAAACTTGCTTTATTTCAAATATATTCTATGTTTAAAATCAAGTGACATCGATGTTTGAAATAAAAATCATGTTATGTTTATTTTAAACATATTAATTATAAGAACAAACGTACAAATTTTGGATTTTAATGGTTGCGTTCTAAATTTATTTTATTTATTCTATGAATCTTGGTTATCTTAATTCTGGATTTGGCTTGAATTCTAACATATTCCAGGTTCAACGAGTTTGCTCAGAGATCCACTACTGGAATCGAGCAAATAACCTACCAATAAATGTGACGATTGGCTCATGTTGCAAGCGTCGAAACTTTGCCTCGGCCTCAAGTTCTGGAGAGAGAAGTACACGCTCAAATTCACCTACCCGATGAATGTATTGTTGAAATAACAATGCCTTGAATTTGATTCAAAAATTGTTATTTTCCTTCGAAACAGGCTTTCTATTTACTTTAAACAATTCTTATGTTTCAAGTTGAACATCGATATTTTTAATTTAAATGGACGAAATTTGTATCCGTCAACACAACCAACCATAATAAATCAATAAACTCATAACACACATTATCCCCAATAACTTTTTTCTTTTCCTCCCCTAACCCCCCCCCCCCCCTTCCCCCCCTCACCATTTCCCCCCCTTTTTTCCTTCCTTCCTTTTTTTCCCCCCCCCCTCTCACAACCCTCCATCTCCCCCTCTTTCCCCCACCCCAAACTTTCCCCCCCCCACCTCCATGGTGGGTTTTGCAAAACAACTTATTTTCTCTTCCCACCAACCTCCTCCCCCGTAACAACAGTCCGCCAAAATAATGTCTCCCCTCCTGGCCGCAGAAGGGCACAACCTTCTTGAGCCCTCGGTACGGTAAATTTCGCTGTTGACGGTACCCGTTGTGATGTACCGTTTACTCAGTTTACCGCATTGGCATATGGCCTGCCAGAGCAAGTATTTTTTCGTGAATTTGTCGACTTTTTTCTTCCTTATGTCCTCCGGAACATCAAACCGTGATTTGGCAACGTAGAACTCCAGCCCCGGTATCTGTTTTGCGTCTGCCTTGATGTAGGTTGCGTCATCCATAACCACACACATCGGTTTCGTTAACCACTCTCGATACAGCTTCCTTGTGCGGGATTTGGCCGCCGTGTTTTGTTGATCACGCCGATTCGGTGCCTTGCGAACCTTGAATACACGAAGCCCAGCTCGTTTCATGGTTTGCTGAACGAACCAGGCGGAACACTTTGCCCTCAGAGCCGCGACACGCAATCGAAAGGTTCGGATTACACTTGAAATAATCCAACACCTCCCGGGCCTTCACAGGGTCAGCTGTCTTCGATTTCTTCCACTTCCAGCCCGCCGCTCAGTCGTCTGGGACTCCTTAAACGATTTTACCACCCGAGACACCGTTGTATGGGTGATTCCCAGTTGTCTTCCGATCCATCTCATGGTCGCAGTCGGATTTTTCATGACAGCGTGCAAAATTCTCCGTCGATTTTCTTTTTGTTTCGATGACATCTCAATAACTACTGAACCGATTGTTATAAAATTTTGCACATGTAAACAATTTACTCCAAATTAGTTAAACCCAGATTCATCAATTTTCACCCACGTACAAAAAAGTTACACACGGATAAAAGTGGTGCATTTTTTTCGAGTACAGGCCTTACTCGAATTGAGCCACCGAGGATGAGCTTGGAATAAGAAAACATGGTTGGTATTCAATTATGTGAATTCTTATTTTATATTTAATGTTCCTATAGTTTGAATTGGTTATGACTAGAGTTCTGATGCATGGTCAGTATCGGGGTCAAAGTTTGTTTTCTTTGCAATGAATCTGGTTTTGACTGATAAAGGAGCGCGCCTTTGAAGAGTGCTCTCACTCCTCAAAGGGTTTAAATAGCGGAAACTTTCAAGAAAGGCGATTCATTGCCAACAAAACAAGCAATGGCAACTGTAACAACACCGAACACTTCATCATTTCTCAATAGTGATGAAGTAACTCGACATGCACTAAACAAAGCATACGGGATACACTACAATAGATAAAATTACTGGTCGCAGTGGTTGATGTCCAGAACAGAGGACAAAAAAAAAAAGGTTACATAGTGAAAGTCAAATTTTCTATCAGATGGCTCTTGTCTCTGTTTTGAGACTTTTAAGCTACCCTGTTGAAGGGTGAGATTTCGTTCAATGCAGATCAATTGTCAAAATTCCGCTTGGTAATATTGAAGAAAATTCCGTAACCCCTCTACTTTTTAAGTCAATACTGGCCTTCAAGATATAAAAACATAAACCAAAACAAACCGATTGACTTAGAAAGTATTATTTGGATCTAATTTTTAATCACAGATACTTAAGTATAAATGGGCTTTTTTTCTGAAAAAATAATAACTACCTGTGCAATTTAAGCATTTTTGGAAGGTTGTCTCCAAAAATAACAGGTAATTATCGCAGTGTTTTCAAAATTCTAACCTAAAAATATTATTAAAAGGCACTCCGGTCGATGAAAACAATGAGGCTCTCATCTTACTTGCTTTCAAAAATAAGGGAGCAGATGTGTGCGTTGGTCGGAAGATCATTTAGGATTACCTTTGTATGGGACTCCTCACCTTGCTCAATTCCAGGCAATCCGAAAGAGGACTTTCTAGCAAAGGTGGGCGCACAAGGAGGCGAGATTTTTGAAAGGTGAATTTCACATGCTGATTTATTCCCATTAGTACTAGTCGAGTATTAGAACATTACACTGAAGAAGTCTGCACATTGTAGACGAAATACGCGTATCTGTCAAGATAAGCAATAAACCCTAATAAATTTCGTATGGTTATTTTTCTTAACGACCTATTTGGGTTATCATCAAAACCATTAAAGAAATGGTTGGAGGATTTGTGATATCGTTCGTTTAAGGTAATTTTTTATCAGGGAAGGTAGTTGGAATTAAATGGAAATTACTAATCTACTAAAATTACTTTCTTCTCGTTTTCTAGTTAAACTAAGAAAAAAAAACTTGTAGTTAAAACTACCATTTTACCCGACTATGCGTATCTTTAAAACTACCATGAAATTTCAGTCAAATTTACTACGTTTATGGTAAAAACTTCAACATTTGTATATTTGACAGACCTCATACTAACCGCACCATGGTCGCTCTAATCGCAGGCATGGTAAAATTAAACGCATTTATGGTCAGGTGAAAATTGTTGGTGTTTGCGCGTAATTTAACACTCGAAATGGTAGTTTCTACTGCGGTTTTTTTTTTTTTGCGTGCAGGTATTTCACTCATCAGGATTTACTGTTGGGTACAAATAACTTACGTCTGAGTAAAACTCTATTCAAAAGTAAGTAATTTGTACACAACGGTAGGTTAACAGTATTATACCCAACGTTGGCTTACCACGCTTAACTGCTCCGCTGGGTAATTTTTTCTAAGCTTGTGACAGAGCATAATTGTCTACACACCAAAATTTGATTGCTGGAAAACAGCAAAGTTTTGCTGATTTTTTTTGTGCTGTTATTTCAGCAATATATACAGCAAAACAAAAATTGCTGATCAGCCAGCAAAACTGATATTCAAAAAAGTGACAGCTCTTATACTGAGCCTTCAGCAAAATGCTTACAATTTGCTGGATAAATCAGCAGCAGATCAAATCAAATAAGTTTGCTGTATTTTCGGCAATTCACAGTATTGCTGAAAATGCAGCACAGTAAATGTTTTGTTTTCTTTTTATTTTATAAATAAAAACACGTGTTTTTGGCTTGTTTATCATACATTAAACTAAGCTTTTTATTAATTTTAGTTGTAAAAGAACCCCATTAGCAGTGGTCGATGGTTTAGGAATTTTAAACACAATCGATGGGAAAAATGAAAAACAAATTGGCAAGAGGTGGATGAAATTTAGGGTTAAAAAAAAAAGTGCGCTTATAACATTATATGAAAAGCGTTTTGAATTTCGGATCCGCAGGAGAAATAAAGTTTCCCAATCTGGAAGTACGCTACATAGGATACGTTGTACATAGGAGCCTTAAATTAAGTTTTCCAATCAGTATTATGATTTCAGCAGAATACAACCCAACAATTCTGTCGAGCAAATTCGCAATCTTTTGTGTGCCTTGTTGTTGCATTTTGCATAGCAAAAGCATTTCAACACCGTAGCCATTTTGCCTGCAAACCAAAAATGTAATGAAAACATTATATATACTTACGAAACAGTTCCTCCAAATCAAGATTTTCCTTGATTCGCAGAGCGTCCACACCCACTTGTAGTGCCTTGTTGTAGTTATAGAATTAATCCATAATTAATTCTAAATTCTCCGAAATCACCAAAATTCATACGGTCATTAAAAATTCGAGGCAAAAGCAAAAAGAGAAAAAAAAACTGTTTTGACGTTTGCAGTTGACAAGCAAAATAGTTTACTGGTCTTCAGTAAATATTAGTTACTGATATACAATCAGTAAGACAATATTTGCTGATTTTCGGTAAATATTACTGGATTCCACAAAATCTCAAAAAGAATGCTGATTAACAGCATAAATATGAATGCTGAAGGATATTAAGTAAATTTCGATGATGCTTTTCAGTTATTTGTGTGAAGATATGCTGGTATATCAGCAACAAGTGTTTTGCTGATTTGTTTTCAGCAAAAAACCCCCCCCCCCCCACCCCCAGAACCCCCCAACCCAACCCAAAAACAGGACCAACAACGCAAACCCAGGCAACACCCGTCTATAATGAATCATCACGACGATGGTGCTAGTAAAATTTGGATCATGTCGATAGAAATTATGATAAAAATACTGACGCGAATGGAATCCCATCAACATCAGAGCAGAATTTGTTCAAAAGAATGACCGTAATTTGTGGCAAGAGCAAGTTAAAATCGGATAACATACCATATAGGAATCTAGGACTTGGAGTTTTGTGTTAGTGGTGTTGTTTAAGGTGATTTCTGATAAGAACCACCGACGAACTGTATTGTTAAAACTTGGGAACGCGTTGTTTGGTCGAGATTTTTTAATGGTGACTGATGGATAAGCACAGCCATAAATGGTCGTGTGCTTTATTGGTGGATTTTTCTGCTGTTTACGATGCAGACTTTTATTGCACTCTGCTTATACCGATTCTACAATGAACTGCTAGCAAACAAAAAAGTGGAATGCTTTTGCTTGGAACATCTTTGGTTACATCGTGTTTGAGAGAAACAGAAAATCTCATTTCTACGTAGGGATCCACTTAAATCAAACTGTTAACTTTCCTAATACATTCAAATAAAAAAAATATTACGACAGATTGCATTCGGGTCATATTTACCCGGATTGGATCCTAAGATTGATTCTATCATTTTATCATTAAATTTAAATTTTTTTACACTCAAACAATCGCTGGATTGGACGGGGTTGACCGCTAAGAATCGGTATCGACTGATCGTATGTAGAGTATGTAGACTTTTTATTTACGAGTGTACATTCTATGTAAATCGTCACCAAATTTGAACTAATTTTTTTCTCAACTGTCGAATTACTGCTGAGTATGCACTAGGACTATAATGGACATTCAAAGACATGGGAGGACAGGTTCCGAATGCCACGGAAACAGCGACCATATTATAGTCACCTGATTACCCTGTAAAAGATTCTGGATGTCCCATAAAAAGTCCCATACCATGGGCAATTCATCAGAAACCATATGGGTCAAGAGAGCCTGATATCACCAGGGAACCTTTGATCACTGATTCTTGATTGCAGTCAACGGCAAAATAATGGTACACCCTAACACACTTCCCTGAAATCTTCAACTTCTCAAATGAAAATCATTTGATATAGTTTTTTAAATGATGATTTAAAAATACCATTATTGAAAAACATTTTCTAGAAATTAATAAAATGCAAACCTCGATTTTTCAAAAAAAACTTGTTGAGGTAAGCATACTTCAGTGTGACATAAAAAAGTGTCCATTCATATAAACCTTGTAAATCTTTCGCATGCTCATCAGGAGACCCCTCGATTTGTTGAGTTTTGACATTTGGATTCCAAAATAAATATTGGTTGTGCTTATGTCATACGTTTAGGTTGTTTTGATACTATTTTCGTTGAAATCATGGAAAACGCAGTGCTTTTAAAATCAATTCCTGTAAGTATCCGTAAACTGGTGGCTCGAGATGTGGAAAATGGGGAATCGCAGCGGTTTCGCAGAAAAGTACGGTATCAGCAAAGCAGCTGTTGGAAAAATTTGGTTACATTTTTTGGATCCGTGGCGGATCGCCCCGTTAGAGGCAAGAAACGCAAAACGGATACAAGAATGGACACCTAATTACTGTCAGAGAGATACAGGAAACCCTTCAACCACCAATAACCGATCGAACAATCCGCCGGAGAATCGTAGAGCATGGTTTGAAAAACAAGCTTGCCCGGAATTTGCCATTCATCAGCAAAGCTAATAAACTCAAAAGGCTAAATTTTGCTCGGGAGCATGCAGATAAGCCCAAGAGTACTTGAAGAAGGTTCTGTGGATTGATGAGTCCAAGTTTGAACTCTTCAATAAGCGTGAGAGAAGAACCACTTGTACAAAAAACTCAAAAACTTCTGTTACAACTGTAGATCTTATGCTTTGAACTTAAGTACAGTTTGGTGTAACTAGAATATCCCAAGATTGTCGCATTATGTCTGTTCGGGAGTAACATCACTCCTACCCTTGCTACGCCACTGCCGAACGAGAGGGCTTTCTCTCTTACGACCGTTCCACCGAATCGAGACGGTATTCTCCCATCGACCACATCGACTGATAGCGACAACGATCACAGGCGATCGTTATCGGTGACGTCACAGCAGGGATCATCTGGTTGTTAGATAGTAGATGATCTGCTGTGCATTAGTCGTGTCGGCTCTGACTCTCAGTAAGGATGTATGGGAGCAGAGCCACAATGGAAACGGAATGTTCTGTGTTAATTGTTTGTGTGTTGTAATGTAGCAAATGTACAAATGTAAATACTGTAAATAAAATATTGAGTGTAACGGACGAAATATGTGTGCTGCGTGATAGTTGTACAAATGTGTAATGTGATGTGTGGAAAAGGCTGAAAGGAACTGCAGAAGAAACACCAAACCCATCAAATTACAGTCCACTTTATGAAGGCGCCCAAAATATTCTACCCACTGTCAGTGCAATAAATTACCTCCCAATCGGTGTTGGTTAAGGTCCGGTAACCCAGCAATGTCTGTTGGCCTTCCACACTATTCAATCAATATTGTTAAATACATATTGTCCCTTTACACACTTCAAACACCTACTGTTACAACTGTAGATCTTATATTCTGAACTCAAGGACAGTTCAGATGACCTAAATTATCCCCGTTCATCTCATGATGTTTTTTTAACGTTCGAAAATATTTACTGAATATGGTTCAATACGTAGTGCAACTTTATATAGCCCAAAAAGCTATAGTTACTACTATATAGTAATTACATCAGGGTAATCTAGTAATTACATCCAAATTGAAGCAATACTTCAATGCTATACGCTAAAGAAGAACACGCCATATGAGTATTGTAAACCAGGCGCTGCTTAGTCTAATGTTGTGTATTTTATAACCTCGATTATAACTAGAATTAGGAACAAAATGTAACAAATGGTCTACTTATGATTGACGACAATAAATAAATAAATCTTAAGTTCTGAACTCAAGGACAGTTGTAATGATGTAGAACATCACAAAGTTATTAAATAATGACTTGACCTTCCAAAAGGTTCATTTAATATGTTTGAATACAAAGCGAAACCTTATATACCTTTAAAAGCTACTGTTACAACTGTAGATCTGAAGTTCTGAACTCAAGTACATTTTGGCTGACCTAAAACATCCCAGAAAGATACAAAAATATTAAACGTTTATCAACGAGAATTTAATAATACGTATGCATATGCACCATATTCTAAAACAACGCTTTACACTTTTCTTAAGGCATTTATTTTTTCTTCTTGAACTTCTTCATATTCAAGTTGTTCCAGGTCGTCAATTAGGTCTTTTTTAGGTCTTTTTTCTCATATTTTCCAGATAGAAGAGTTGATGGAAAACAAATTTGCCGAAGACAGTGTACACTTTTATTCAGTCTGTGTGATTGTATAAAGACATTATCCTTTGGGGGTCATATATGACCCCTTAGGCCTGAAGGAGTTAAAATACGTTTTAAGACAATGCTTAACATTTCTGGATTTTTCAACATGTGGCCTGAAATCAAAAATGTTCTTTATTGAAATTGATGCGTAGAAATATTCCGATCGATTGGTGTAAACATTTTGAAAATCTTTTGAGAAATTACTGAGATACTAATGCTCAAAACTTGACCACTTTTCGTGACGGTCGCAATGCGCTTTGTTTGTTTAAATTGAACCCCAGTAGACGTATTCCTACGTCAGAAGTCTGGTTTGCAGAACTCGTTTATAAAATATTGCAAATGCCTCAACCCACCAGCCGATGCATCCAGTGAAAGCTCCAAGTATGTTGTGAAAATCGCCAAGTTACTTCCGATTCAGGTCAACTATGATCTTCTTATTGACGAATCGAGCTTGTTAAAATGCTAGGTGTTGACCTTGTGTACAGAGTACAGAATTGAGGAGTATTGTAACCAGTTTATTCTAAGAAAAGAACTGTAGGTGAGCCTAAATACCCTAAGGTTATTAAGGTAGTGAAATCAGCTTCACATGGCAACGGCTCAAAAAAGGAATTGAGAAGCAAGATATGTCAGAAGTAATTCTAGCACATGCCATGTTGGAAGGTGTTTCAACCATGCGTGTTGACCCGTCTTCGCAAAAACGAGCTGTGAACCAAGTGCAGGAGTGGAGAAAAAAAAAGTCGCTTGATTACGTCGCTTCTTTACAAAAAAAAACCCAAAAAGTGAAACTGCTTCGCAGTATTATTCATTTTTGCAAACGAGGATGATCACTTAGTCAATTTTTACCGTACTTATACAACAAATGTATAAAAGATTCAAAAGATACTAAAATTTGGAAATCACTTTTAGTCACTAAGGAGTGTATCGAAAATAAGCTATCCACAAACTTTCTTTCAAATTATGTTGAAAACCGATATTTTATTCATACAAAAAATTGATCCTTTATTGTACAAGGTTAAACTTGAACATAATGAAGACCGGATGAAATTTAAGTTATTCCTTCACGAATTTTCGAACTTTGGATCGAATGCTCTTCATCAAGTTCCGGACAAGTGTTGCATCGCATTTTTTGGACGCTTGAGCCCAAATTTTTTTGAACTCCTGCATGTTCCCAGCTGCCTTACCAGTCTTCTTGAAGACCCTTTTCACGATTGCCCAGTAACGTTCGATGGGTCGAAGCTTGGTGGGGCAATTTGGTGGATTGATATTTTTCTCAACGAAATCTATACCCTTTTCCGCAAGCCAATTGAGAGTGGTTTTGGCATAGTGAGCCGCCGCTAAATCCGGCCAAAACAGTGGAGGTGTACTATGCTTCTTATATAAAGGCAACAATCTCTTCTGGAGACACTCAGATCGATAGATTTCCGCATTTATAGTTCCGGTAGTGTAAAAAATGGTTGACTTCAAACCACAGGAACATATTGCTTGCCATACCAGTACCTTTCGACCGAATTTCTCCACTTGAATCGACCTGTCCGCATCGCTCACACTCCCCACCGCCAAGTTTTTTTGACCCTGAAGGGTTTTTGAGTCCTCCCCTTTACATAGGTCTCATCGTCCATCAAAACGCATGCATCCGGACGCTGCAAAAGACGCGAATACAATTTCCGGGCCCTTGTTGCTGCTCGCTTCTTCTGTTCTGCACTTTGTTTCGAGATTTTCTGCTTCTTGTAGGTCTTCAGGTGGTTTCGCCTCTTGATACGCTGGATCATTCCGACACTCGTTCCTGCTTTTTTTGGCCAAATCACGTATTGACATTGATTTGTTCTTCATGATTAGAGATACCACTTTCTGCTCCAGTTTCGGGTTGGAAGAACCGGGTTTTCTGCCTCTTCCTGGTAGCTCATCCAAATAATAGTGTTCCCCAAACTTATTAATGATGGTTTTAACACTCGCATGATGAATTCCAAACCGCTTCGCCAATTTTCGCATAGTAATACCCTTCTCACTTAGCCATGTGTCCAGAACCTTAATTTTCACTTCCTTTTCATTAGGCGACATTTTGAAAACGCAGAATTTGAACCGCACAAACAAGTAAACAAAAGAAAGCTGACAGTCAAACGCACAGCATGCAGTGTTCAGAGCATAAAAAACCATCACAAATACATGCGTACAACGCAAATGTATGTGGATAGCTTATATTCGATACACTCCTTATTTTTTCACTATTTTTATTATTTTAGTCACTAAAGTCACTATTATTTATCCATAAATCCGCTACCAGCCCTGGGCTATTCATAAACCACGTAGACTTTTCTGGGGGAGGGGGGTGTTTGACCAAAGTCTACGCTCCATTCAAAATTTCAAAAAAAATGTATGGAGAATAGTCTACGAGGGGGGAGAGGGGAGGTCTGAGATTTTCAAAAATGAGTCTACGTGGTTTATGAACAGGCCCTAAGAGTTTTAGAATCGGTTGATTCACTGCTATGAAAAACAAAGTTGTAAATGTGACGAATGGAATATAAATGCCTACAATTATTTTTCCACAGCATCACCACAACTGATTGTTTATATTTGAAATTTTCACTAATGAAACGTGCAACTATGTTGGTCCCAATCTGTCCACCGAATCGAAGTTTTATTTTTAATTACACAGACAACGGCCCAGCTTCCAGAAAATCAAGTACCTAATAGCATGCCTGTCGATCAGCACTTCCACCACTACTATCTATCTATCATCAACTACGACCTGGTGGTCGCCGCTGGAGACGTTTGTGCAAATAGGCAAATGCAACGAGCGTATAGCTGAAATTCATAACGGCATCAACCCTCTCTACTGCAGCACTTTTGTTGTTTGTTTTTTTTTTCTATCACCCGTCAATTATTTTCTATCACTGCCGACCGATTGAGAGAGGGTGGAGCACACAGAGAGTCGTAGCAATTTACCTCCGTTTTAGTTTAACCGCGATTTTCGTTTTACATTTTCATTACAGGAGAGATGATACGAATAATTCCACAGAATAATATTGCATTTACTAAGTCTGGAAACGAACTGGTCGGGAATGTCGAAATTATGAACCTACAATCGGAACCGGTTACGTATAAGGTAAGTTGTGTTCTTTAAATACAGCACCCACAATGATAAGTACGCTGACTAATTGGAGGTGCAGTTCACTAAGCGGTTGTTCTGTAGATGATTAGAGGCATTAATGGAACCTTCTAGTCACAGACAGAACCTCCTTTCTAAGTTTATTCCAACCATGGATAGATTACTTTCAAAATCTAACGAACAATTTTCTTCTCGCACAGATCAAAACAACCGCACCGGAAAAGTTTCGAGTACGACCCAGCACCGGAGTGCTATCTCCGGGCGCCAGCGTTACCATCAATGTAGTTCTACAGCAGGGCCAGCAGGTCATCACCTTAAACCGAGAGAAATTCCTTGTTATGTGCATGGCATTCGGAAGCGACATGTCCTCTAGTTCACAAGATCTGGCAGAGCTATGGAAGGTATTGCTTGATTGTTCCAACCCTTAATTGAACCCGCCCACCCTGTGATTCTCTCATAACCGATAATTCCTTATTGTAGAACACATCGGCAAACAGCGCCTCGGTGGAGCAGCACCGATTGAAGTGTTTACTGCCAGCCAACCTGGACGACAATAGTTTGCGGAACGGAATGCCATTGTACGGTGGTGGAGCAGGCGGTGACACGTTCGGTGCTGGCGCCGGATATCCCGTTGGTGCAGCTGATAAGCAACTCTTGCACTTCCAGCAGGTCGTTTCGCAACTGAACGACTCCAACCATCGACTAGAGGCACAATTCAAACACAATCAGATGATACAGTGGATCACGGTCGGCTTGTTTTTGGTACTGTCCATCGCGATCGTGTACATTCTGAAGGCTGAAATTAAAAACTCTGCCTCACAGTATTGCTTGAATCATTAGGGTGCGTTCGTTTATAAACAGCGATGTATGTTTGACCGTTTCGGTTTTAATTTGATCATGATATTTTTCAAGTCCATCACAATGTTTTTCACCACTTCATTTTCTTTTGTGGCGGACTTCTTTATTTGGTGTGAAATTATTTGGTAGCTCATTTATATCATCATGTAATCCTTCTTACCTTTTTTTTCGTTTACATTGTATTTATTCTGTTCTTCTCTGCATGCAATGTATGATTAGTATGGCCCGGTTAAACATAAGATTTCTTGTACAAAATTCTTTGAGGACTTTTAATTTATCATCATAAGATATTTTTAGTTTCGCAATCTTATCGTTTAGTGAGTCTACGGAATGTATCATTTGATAAAAAAAATTAAATGCCCAGCATCAAACTTACATAGACCTGTTGATTGGAAAGAAAATGCCTTAAGATAAACGGGATTCTGCAAACAAACTCTTGTGTATAGTTATTCGAGATCTCCAAAATGAATGAACTGGACCATGATTATAAAGGTTACTGCCCGACAGGACCAGATTCGCTCACCGATTCCGAATACCGTATCCCACGAAACTTCCAAAAGGCAATCCAATTCTCCTTTTGCAAGGCGTGTTTTCAACGAGGACGTGCTCTGACTTCATCCGATAGCTGCCACAACCTATTTGTTCTGACTGAAACATGATTGGAATCTCGTACCCTCTCATGAATACCTATAAAAGATGGCTTATAAATACCTAGGGGTCTGGTTCGATTCTAAATGCACCTGGGGAAAGCACACTAAGTATCTGCATCAGAAATGCCAGCAGCGAATAAACTTCATGCGTACTATCACCGGAACATGGTAGGAAGCCCACCCGGAAGATCTGATAAAGCTGTATCGTACAACGATTCTGTCGGTTCTCGAGTACGGTAGCTTCTGTTTTCAATCCGCCGCGAAATCTCATATTCTGAAGTTGCTGCGAATCCAGTACCGTTGTTTTCGTATCGCGTTAGGCTGCATGAACTCAACTCATACTATGAGTCTGGAGGTATTAGCAGGAGTTCTTCCTTTATCAGATCGTTTTGTGGAGTTATCGTTCCGGTTCCTCATCCGCTGTGAGGTGCTAAATCCATTGGTAATTGAAATTTTTGAAAAGCTAATCGAACGAAATCCTCAAACTAAGTTCATGACACTGTACCATTGGTACATGACTCTGGAGGTGAGCCCTTTTTCGAATGTTCCTAATCGTGATTACTTCCAAGACTTCTCTAGTTCTACTGTAGTTTTTGATCTACCGCCCCCACGAAAAAACAAAAACCTCCACCCAAAAAAATAAAACCCCCCACCACCCCCCCCCCAAAAAAAGCCAACCATAGTCTCACCCCACTCCCCCCCCCAACCCCAAAGGATAAAAAAAGGATAAAAAAAGATAGAAGGTACACCCATAGCCCCAGAGCCGAATACCAGCCCCCCGACGTCCATCAACACGACGTCAAAAAGTTCCACGGAGGGTTTTTAACGAAACATGCGTCTCCTTCAAACTTCAAAATCCTAGCTCCGTATACGTCGCAGAATTGGCGGCTATACACTATGCATTAGAGCGAATTGTCTCTCTTCCCTCTGGATCAATTTTTCATTTTTACGGATAGTCTCAGCTCACTGCAGGCTATTCGTTCAATGAGGCCGGCAAGGCACTCACCGTATTTCGTTAGCGAAATACGATCTCTATTGAGTGCCCTTTCAAACAATTCTTACACCATCACCTTGGTTTGGGTCCCTTCTCATTGCTCCATTCCGGGTAATGAGAAAGCGGACTCACTTGTCAAGGTGGGCGCTATGGCAGGCGATATTTATGATCGACAAATTGCCTTCAACGAATTTTTTGCTATTTTCCGTCAACAGGCCTTGATCAGCTGGAAACAAAAATGGGATGCAGGGGATTTGCGCAGATGGTTACATTCCATTCTCGCACAGGTATCGAAAAAATCCCCAAGTAACACCAGAAACATCTTCTTGACAAGAATATAAGAAGTTTGTTGTAAAAAAATCGTGAGGATGAAATACCAAACATGTCTGAAGTCTTGAAAAAGTGTTGAGGATGTTTTTCCACACATATTCAGTTCAAACGTGGTACCAGAACAGCAAACAGGTCTTTTGTTCTATTTTTGTTCGATCAACTTAAATTTTACTTCATGACAGCATCAGTGACTTTGTTTGTCATCTTACGCATACGCTATCTTTACTCACTTTCCAGTATCCATACTTTTGGCTGATTTGAATCCAACGTACTTCATTTTGAATTGTTTGGAAATAGCGTGTATGCCACATGTTTGTAAATATGTTGATAGGTTGCATTCACGATGAATTTTAGACTTGTATTTCACATCCTCATGCAATAGTGAAATTATTCAGAATAGATTGTGAATCAAATACAGTGACGGCTGAAAATATGTTTATTTGAAATGCTGGAATAAAAAAAAACACCACCTAAATATAAGATTGTGATGCCACTCACTGAGTTCAAATAGAAGCCAAATTAGGCATAGGGGTTTATTCAAATGTAACATAAAGCAACAGTTTGGTAGATGGTTTAGTATTTTTTATAAATTGTTACGCTTAATTTGTGGGGGGAGTCTTTTGAGATGTAGCTACGCGCAACATGACAATTATATTTGTATTTTCATTCATACTGACATTACTAGTTTCAATTTTTACAACAAAAAACGCAGAAACGAAAAAACGAACATTTGAAAACCAAATGTGTTACTAATGTTTTTACCTGTACTGTAGACTTGTACTGTAGATTTCTAGACTTGGAAAATCGCCATGTTGGTTTTTGTGAATTCCGTAAAGAAATTTCGCTAAAATTCATTAGTTTATTCGAGGTACCTTCTACGTTTTTTAATCCAATCGATGGCGCATGAAATTCAGTGAAGGTAAAAAGCAAAGTTGCTCTGCTAACATTGAACCGCATATACAATTTTAATACAACTTCCATGCATAAAGCACTTTAAAATTTCTATTGCAAAAAGTTATAACCAATCATCTTCAACGCAAAAAATGCCATTAGCTACGATATCGTTTCGCCATTAAAAAATCTTGTTTATATTTTTTTTACTTTGTTCATACCGTGCTTGCTTTGACAAAACATATCATTATGTTTATAAGCATACTGTTAGAATCATCCATAGAACATAATATTTGTCTTATAGATGTTCTACAAAACAAATAGTATGACATAGAAGATGTTCAAAAATGCCACATTTATTGCGCTTTTTCAGTTATATGCATGTATAAAAATTAGTTATTGACGTTAGAAAAAAAACATGAGCTTAGTCTAAAACGTATATTATTAACATGAATATGACAAGTGGTGTTACTTGGGATTACGAAGACAACGACGACTGTGGGAGCTACGGTGAATACAGTCTCGCGAGCGCTCGCGATGAGGTGCCAGAAAGGTTCCGGCGATGGCGGACCAACAAAGGCAAGATGGTGGCGGTAACACCGGCTGGTGTACCGTATATTACAGCACGATGGCGGTCAGACCGGTCTACCGTTCGTAGGCTGTAGTGCGATGGTCGTTTCGTTCGCTGGTTTGGTGACGCGCTGGTATAGAGGTTGTGAAGCCGGATCCGATGCAGAGGCGCTTCCTCCTGGCGTAGCCGGTCGACGACGACGGGAGGGACTCTCTCCTTGATATTTAGGGCCTTTGCCAGAGATTGATGTCCTCTTATACACTTATGGCCCGAAGCCAGAGGAATGTGGGTCCTTTACTATTAGGTGTCGGTAACTAGAAAGCCTCCTCCACCGTAGCGTGCACTGGCGGTCCTTGATTCACCAACCAAAAATTGTTTCAAACAAATGGACAGAAAAGGTCCCTAAATGGGCGTAACTTCAAACGCATAATTCCGTAAAACTGAACACTTCTGGTCTACACGCTTGCCTGTAACTAAGTCAACGATCTCTGTTCATCAAGCATCCAAGAACCCTTCAGCTCATCACCCGTGACTTTGTTGTCACCATTTTTCCATGGCTTTGCGCCCCTTTTCCAGCCCTCGACCGTTAAGCATGGCCGTGATGTAAAAACAGTGAGTTTCATTTGCTACTGTTTGGTATATTTACTTGAATGCTCGATCACATAGTGCACTTTCACTGATGAAAAAAGACTATCGAAATTCATAAATTATGCCTTATAAGAAGCATCGCAAATGCAGGTTGGTTAGACTTCGCAGATTATTATGTTATTCATAAGGAACTCTTACGACTTTCTTACTTACTCATAATGATTTTTCTATGCGTATCTTATCAGCTCCACAAATGTATCTTATGATTTTCATAACCCTCCTGGAGGTGAAAAAAAAAACTATAAGGCAATTTGTAATTGTAATTGTAATTGTTCAGTGTATAGTCCGTGCTTTCCTGCTAAGATTGCGTATCCGGGGACTCACCCCCAGGTCTATACACCTATAGTCCTTCCCGTTGCACTCGTCAGCTCGTGCGATACTCTAGACTCACATGGGTGGTCGTATCCGGGTCCTCCACTGGGTAGGCACAAGTGTCCGTCCAGTTTCTGGTACATTAATTATCTATTTTTTATGCCTGAATGAAGTACTAATGCTTAAAAAGTTATAAGAAAACCCGTGTGAAAAAAAACTAACTAGTAGTAATTGGTATTGCGCTCAATTGGCCATTATAATGAAGATTTTATTCCGACCTCTTGAAAATATTTCAAACTTTTGAGAGTGGACTAATGTCCATATTTGTACCTTTTAGATTTTGGATTATTAGTAACATTACATGAACTTTTCTCATTAAATGTCTCTCTCAACAACCAGATGGCAGCGTGGAAGGTGCCCTGTATTGGCCAACAAATTCTCTGTACAACCCTTCCCTTATACATCCAAACCCAACACTTCATCACATCCAAATGCTTTCCTGGAAAGAAATAAGAATAATAATAAAAATAATAAAATATGTAGACACAAATTGACGAAACAACTACAAAAGGTCGGAATCGGATGCTTTCATGTTTCGTTGGCTGGCGATTCCCTTCCTGGTTCCCTCGGCTGCACAGGTGATATTTTTTCCAGTGAATATTTTCCTGAGCGACGGCATGCTCCTTTACAAGTGGTGATCCTGCAAATAGAGACTAAACAAACCGGACTACTCCTCGGATTGGTGGCCCGTCATATCATTAATAGCTGATATAACTAAATATAATTAAACAGACCCTTTATGATAAAAAGGCATTTCATGCTTATATTAATGAGTTGAGATGTGTGATTATTATCGACCCCTGTGATCCTATTAAGTTGTATTCCAAATACTCTGATTTAGCTAAATTGCTCTCAGAGTCAAAAATATATAACGTTATGAGTTTTATTGACCTATTGACCTACAAGTTAAGTCTTTATTGCTCTGTGATAGTAATCTTTATGCCTAACTGAATTATTATTACTTAAAAGTATTGAGAAAACCCGTGTGTAAAACGGTAACATTTAGTAACATTCCATAAACCCATATTATTAAATATTTATTCCAACAACCAAATGAAAACGTAGAAGGTGCCTTGCATTGGCCAACAATAAATTCTCCTTCAAGCATTCCCCTTAACCATCCAAACCCAACACTTCATCATACCCAAACCTTTTTAATGAAAAGCTATATCTGATGACCTCAGTCGGCTGTTCTACTTAATAGCCCCTTAATCCTGTAATGTTACTAGTCTATACTGTTACTGTCACCCTCTATTGTTAGTGAGTACATAGGGAAGATGTACCTATAATAATCTCATCATTTTGCAATTCATCCTACTTGAAATAAAACGATATACACGTGACAGGATTAGTTAGTAATGTTTGTTGTAGTTATTTAACGAAGGCAAACATTATTACAAAACGAAACCGATCCTTCAACTGCCCAATTCTTTGATTTGATCCTTTGATCGTAGGATGAATATAGGAACAATGAGATTAATATGGGGGCAGTTTCCCTATAATGTTTGAAGATTAATTATTGGTTTGATCTATAAACAAATCATCTGAAAGCTCATTTCTATTCATCTCCTCCGCTCAGCTACTCTCAATGTATACTTCCCTAATCAGTCCCTCCGCTTCCTGTAATAACCTAACTCACAATCCACCGATTCCAAAGCACGAGAGAAATTCCCGCCGCCTAACATGCAAATGGGCAGAATGTTACAACTTGGAATTGTAACAGAAATCGATGAATCAACCCTCTCAGGTTTAACGCTAATATGCTATTATGATAAATTTAGAACCTCATAACTGCATGCTAGGACTTTGCAAAAACTTAGGATTTGGAAATTTGAGTCGCTTAACAAATCCTCAAACAAATGTGCAAAAGCACGTTGGCCAATATTTAGCGTCAACCAGTGGGTACGTGTGCTCTACTCCAAGTTCCCCTTCTTTCAAACTCACCTTCAGTTCAATTTACCCATTGAGTTGGACACATCACAATAGAAAATATTGTGATGGAGCACGGACGTTAGGTTACTAGATGTATGAAACATACTCCATAGCCTATTTAGGATTATATCTGAAAAATCCAAATTTGGCCAACACCCACCATAAAGAAAACACCGTGTTTGTTGGCACAAAAAAATATTTTCTGGGCGACGGATCATACATACTGAAATACATGGACTTCGTGTTTTTAGGAAATTTTTCGTTGATGCTGGAGAACAAATCGACTCTTAAGCAGTGACTAAAATGTCATTTAATTATTCGAATATTTTATCAAGGATTGTAAGAAGGTACTTTGCTTTTACAAATAATGCCTTTTGATCTCATTTATCTCATTATTCTAAATAATAAACCCGTCCTCCTAAAAAATAATACATGTATAGAAGTGTAAACTGTATCAAAAAATCAATTTTAAAACGCATAATGCACACGTTCAGTTATTATAATCAACAATAATGTGTTTCATAAGGCTGCGTAATGAAACTCATATAATTATGAAGGTAGCATGAGTTCTCAGCATCTTCTTAAGTAGACATCTAATCAACACTTCCCTCCCATCCCTTACTGATCATAAGGACCTGGCCAGCTGTTGTGTAAAGAAATCGATGGAGCTGTGTTGTTTAATTCACCAATTGCCTTTGATGAGTGAATTTGATGAGTTGCGCTGTCAGTTTTTGTATCGTATAGTTCAACCGTGACACACGATTCACGAGTGTGCTACACAGTTTTTGTTGCACATATTTTTGAGGGTGTGCGTGTATTGAAACAAATTCATTGCTTTCGTGCACACTCATACATGATAGTGGGGACTAAAAACAAAATCAAAATAAACTAAATTTGAAATCAACTTGGAGTAAATTTCTTGGTAGACTTTGTTCCAATCATATTTGAGTTTATTTTTATTTCTTTATTTCTTAATTCCATAGAACATTAAGAATTTGAAATATAGCAAAAAAATATTTTCATGAGTTGATATTGTTTCGTTTGGATTGAACATTATTTTTCAAAGCTGCACGCAGATAAATAGATATTTATTTCAAAAATAAATCACTTTGAATTCAAAGAAAAATCTTTTTGACTCAGGGCCTAATTTCAATTTTCTTTGAATCAAATATTAACGATATTAGTTTCAAAGCAATCATTTTTTTGTTTTAACAATCTAGCTTCCATACGACTGGATGTAGATTCAAAAATATTTTTATTTGATTCTAGCACATCGTTATTTGAATCAAATATTTTTTTTTTACTTCAATTATGTGCTTCTTTTTAAATCAAAACAAAAACGCTTTGACTCAAAATAAAATTGGATTTGTTTTAAGCCCAGTATCGACTTAAAAAGTAGAGAGGTTACGGAATTTTGTTCAATATTACCAAGCGGAATTTTCACAATTGATCTGCATGGAGCGAAATGTCACCTTCACTTACGGAATAATCGAGCGGAATATTTTTCCGAAAGTAAGGTCGGTATCGAGTTCGAAAGAAATTTCTTTTTCTATCTCTATCTCCCATGTTAAATTCGAAAAATAAAATTGGAATTTGTAAGGATTCCACGCAAACTAATGGTAGCTGTCACTTTTACTTTCGGAAAAATATTCCGCTCGATTATTCCGTAAGTGAAGGTGACATTTCGTTCCATGCAGATCAATTGTCAAAATTCCGCTTGGTAATATTGAACAAAATTCCGTAAGCTCTCTACTTTTTAAGTCGATACTGTTTGTTCGAGCTTAGTGGGGCCCTTTTCAGCATTAATCCAACTTCAATGATGCACTAGACGTAATGCATATGCCCTATACATGCATGCTATTATAGCCTCGTGATTACTTGGGTAGTACGAATAATAAAAAATCTCAGAATAAACCGAATTTGTCCCTCTATACATAACCTCTTAGTTAATTTTAGTTAAGATTTATAAAAATCTTAAAATATTGCTACATATATAAAATATATTTGGTTATCTATAATAAATAAGTTGTTGATACATGATCATTTGTATAAAATAACTCATAATAATAATATTGACTAAATTTATTTTATTAATTTGTTAGATTTTGTTTTATTTATTATGTATTATTTTATTAATCATATTGAATTATATTTAATGTATTATATAAAATCACATGTTTATTAGTTTCTCAGGAAATTGTAAATTCAAGGAAATTTTTTTTAGGAAACGGTACATTCGGAGTTAACCCAGGAGTTAAATTTTTGTTTAATGTAAACCAAGCATACAGAATTGGCAATTGTTTTAACTAGAATTTTTTAATTGGCAACAAATTTTGAGCCTAAAATATGTCTACAGGCAAAGTAAAAAGAAATGTAGTTTTTCTTTTGAAAATTTATAGATATAGATGATCAAACATTAAAAGCAGGAGTCCGATCAAAATTTATATAAAATTTGCGAAACGAATAGGAGGCAGTGAGTTCACTTTGGAGTGTTAAATTCCATTCCAGCAGAAATATTAAGGTTTTTCTTAAGTTTATTTCCATAGTTACTACTACAGTTTTTGCATAATTTGTCATGAAGACATTACACATTCATTTTCAAGGGACTTCTCTTGCGTCTTCTTAAGTAACATACCAAAACCGTGCTGCAACTGAAATCCCATCACCTTGAAGAAGAATACTTTAATTCAGCTGTTGGCACCGGTTCTTAATCAAATCACGTAGTCGTCATGCTGTCCGTATTCTAATCTTTCTTATTGTCTATATTTTCACAATTCACAATATCCATGACAGATTTCATTGCAGTGCTTTCGTGTTCCTTCTTCTACTGGTTGTACACATCTTGTAGCTCTTCGTTTGTATCAACACTGGTATGCACCTGTAAAATATGATTTTTATGATTATCAACCAATTGAATAAAGAATCAATAAAAACAATTAACCTTGAAAGTTTTAAGAATAATCATTGGATCACAGCAAGAATAACAACGATAACATCAACGCATAGCATAAAATATTTTTACTGAGAGCAGCACAATTCACTCCACTCCACTTCACCGGGAATTTGCTAACCACCGCCCAACGGTACATTCGTCGGAGAAAATCCACCTGGCCGCAGTACTCTCTCCGTATCTCTTAACTTGCTCTTTGATTTTCTACAAAAAAAAGGTTAACATCAACCATTAATGACACGTAATATAATAAATAAAAATTACTTACAACTTCAAAAGCGCACAGTTTCAGGCACAACACTTTTTTCTCCACCAGCTTGATTTTGATCTTCTTAGAACTGTCAAAACAAACATTTGCCTTCTTCCTTTTGCTCCACTGCACAACTCAACAGCTCACCGTGATCCACCTTACGGTGGATTGATGAGTTGAATGATGGTTGCACGTGAGCTTTTATCGTGTAGCGCGACATCGCTGTGACATTTCCAGGCAAACTCATCAAAAAGCGATTGATGAGAAAAACAACAGCACTCCCCCACTTATATTTTTTCCCTTTCCACCCCATCACACCCCCCCGCCCTCCCATTCCAAAACTATCTTAAAATTAATTATCATTACCAATCAATAATGCTACTTTAGCAATGTCTTATGGCATTACAAAAGATATAGCATTAGTTCGATTTTAGTGGGGCCCTTTTCACCTTTAACCCAACTTCAATGATGCACTAGACGTAATACATATGCCCTATATATGCATGCTATTACAGCCTCGTGGTTACTTGGGTAGGGTGTCTCTAAAAAAAATTGTTTTTTCATTATAACTTTTTTGTTTCTTGTTTTGAGAGAAAGTGATCTTGAAACAAAATATAGAAAACATTATATTTTTACTGAACAATGTTTTTTAATACAGCTTATCGTTCAAAAGTTACAGGTAATTTTAACTAAAAACATGCGTTTTTTTTTTCTTTTCGACCATGATTGTTTAGGCGAGCATTGGCAAGAAAACCATCCAGTTCTTGTTGTATTGGGTATCAAGAAACAAAGTGCTATATAAATGAGCCCGGGTACTCCAAAAACAGTATATACAAACGATATATTCGTTTTCTTGTTGGTAACCGATGTAGTTCGGCAGAAAATTGAACCGAGTTCGGTGTTATTTTCTAGGTATGTAGGTGTTCGTCAATAACCGTGCGCGATCTTTCAAGATGTTGGAAAAAAAAACGTTTTAGTAACACCGGAACGCACTCGTGCTGGGTTGTCAAGCTGATTTCAGTGCATTGAAAAAAATCAGGGGGGCAATCATTAAGGATTTCGCTGTAGCTCGCATGGATTTCAGGATCAATGTGATGAATATATGGTGAGGATGAATGCATCAACCTGTTCTTTCTACCATTCAACACTTTCATATGAGCGCATCGTCACGTCGTTATAGGATACGAAGCGAGTGTGAAAGAGATAGTTGATTTGTTCTGTCATGCCTGTCGTGACTTGACATTGCTCGATTTTTTTTGATAGGCCATATTTCGACATAGATGTTTCAACAAGGCCTTACTGACAAACGTAAACAATGGCTGCTTTCGTAAATTTCTCCTAATACAAAATCTGTTAGCTTCAAAACAATCGAATAGAAGGACTCTTCCCAAGTTACCACGAGGCTGTAATAGCATGCATATATAGGGCATATGTATTACGTCTAGCGCATCATTGAAGTTGGATTAAAGCTGAAAAGGGCCCCACTAGTAGTTCACAACGAATAGAAGACTCTTCCCAAGTTACCACGAGGCTGTAATAGCATGCATATATAGGGCATATGTATTACGTCTAGCGCATCATTGAAGTTGGATTAAAGCTGAAAAGGGCCCCACTAAGATCGAATAATGCTATATCTTGTAATGCCATAAGACATTGCTAAAGTAGCATTATTGCATTGGTAATGCATCACTACATTCTTAAGCTAATCTAACGCTTCATTACTTGACAACTGTTGAATTGATGCGATCCCGCATTACCGATGTTGATTTTGGGTTGAATAAGTGCAATAATATAATGCTTGTGGTTACTTGTTCTTAGAAATGGCTGTGGTAGATTCATGAGGTAAGTTTCCCAGGTCGACAAATTCAAGGAAGAAGCAATTGTGAACGTTTTTCAGTTAGGCCCAAATTAAAAATCACTGTCGATTTCAGTTGTCAGATGTCCAAAATTGTCAAAATCATGTGAACTATGGTGCATCTATATGTGGTTGACAGCTACGTTGACCCCCTGAAAAAATACGATTGTCGGTATGCCGCTATTTTTGTGGATGGCCCTTAACAAAAGATACTACACGCTATTTCTAAACAACCCAAAATTGAGTACGATTGACTCAAATTCGTAGAAAGTATGGCTACTCGAAAGTGAGTAAAGATAGTTCGTAGCGTTAAGATGACAAACAGTCATAATCGACTTCAATCCGGTCGATGTTTACTAATTGTCACGTGTTACTCCCAGAGGACTGAAGAAAGTGTTAGTTCTTGAAGCCTGCCACTTTTGGTGTGGCGCTAGTGACGATTTTAACATTTTAAGCTCGATTCATAATGGATTAAATTTATTTACCTTTATCTTCTACAAACTACTAGTATCAGTAATTTAGATAAAACATTATAAGTCCTGGCTGATAAACAATGAAAAAATACTATCGTTGTGATAACCACTGCATTAAATACAACACGGAAGATTTTTCTCTCGAATCCAATGAACGACAAAACACGACAACTTCCGCCGCGAATATTATGTTTGCTGCATATAGCCTTCAAGAAAACCGAGCTGTCAAATTAGCACCACACGCAGCACCAAGTTTTCGGCTTCACGATTGTTGTTCGTGGATGACAACCGCTTCAGTCCTCCCCCCCACCCCACCTTACGCGAGACCAAGAACAAACCACCCCCCTTCCCCCACACACACCTGTTCTCTCTTTTTCCCCCCCCCCCCCCCCCAAACCCCCCCCCCCAAAAAAAAAATTTTTTACCCCCGTTGCGGCTCCTTTCCGCCCCCGCCCACGTTTGTGATAGACCGCGCATCGTGCTACTAACGCCCCCAAGGAACAAACAGTGGAAGCGGAGTGTTTGTTTAAAAAAAAAGTTGCAAGATTTTCCCATTGGCACTGTATATATAAGGTGAGAGATTTTTATGAATAGTTCAGCAAAAAATCATTGAATACTGTTATCGATTAGCTTTAGTGAAAATTGGATGTGTTTTTACAATGTTACCAAGAGAAAGGTAGTGCGAGTAGTGATATTTGGCGATTGGGACGCCATGTTCATTTTGCAAGATGGCATCACAGCGCTCATGGTGAGAAAAACTAGAAATCCATCCGGTGGTCCGGGTGGCTCCCTCTTGCTGTGATCCTCGAGTATTACAATTGTAAACAGCAAAACTATCACTTTAATATTTCGCGAATGTGCGACAAAATGCTGTTTAGTTCTAATCTATTTCTAAAGTTTTGAATTTTGATACCAATATTCAACATGGCTGATGAGCTGGGGTCAAAGATGCCTTTTTCAGAAGGAGAGGAATCGATCGGGTGCTAGCTGGTTCAAATGTTGTAACAATACAACGACTGACAAGAAGCAGCTGACGTCCTTCGTTTGCGGAAAATGGTAAACAATCGAGGGGTTCTTCACTGATGTTTAGCTGTTCCGCTGCAATGGGGTTGTTTAATCCCAGAAACGTATCTAAAAGCATTGTTTCCTGAACGTAATAATTGTATCATTCTCGTAAGAAATGATTCGTCTGCTGGAAAGATATTTATGGAAATGTAATGTTTAAAAAAATGTTTTAGATGAAAGTTACGCGGCTAACGATTACAACTCAAATTCGGTCAGTAGCTGCTATGCTTCGATTTTGATTTTTTCTAGTGAAGCGGAAAAAATACATACAAATATATTTATATACTCGGATTCTGTCACTTTCTGGCTAGTGTCATTCGGGCTCATGTGATAAAAACCCACTACATACTTCTATTTGAGTTTAAAATAAAATTCACGGACGATAAATAGGGCGAAAGGCTTTTACGCTCAAAACACTCTCTCTTCGATTTGTATTACTGTCCTTTTTTTTATCACTCAAAATGTTAGTTGAGTAACTTTTCCGTGAGAAAAAAAAGGAACAGCAATACAAATTAAAGAGAGGGTGTTTTGAACGTGTTTCGCCTAAACAAAGCCATTTGGTCGTATGAAATAAATTATCAAATGCTTTTACTTTAAAGCTGTAGAAGCTGAGTAAATACTCATGAAACCTCGAATCACCTACTAACCATGGTCAGTTGAACTCGAGCTGGCGCAAAAAGGCACCAGTTCTATGCTGCATTTAAATGCACATAAACTTCTTTAGTTACAAAAACTTATGCTGAATATTTACTTGAGTAAATACTGTATCCGCTTGACATCGCTTCCAATATAACTTTTGGTCTATTAATCAAATCAACACTCAACCCAGTTATTTATGAAGCCTTTTCAGAGTCACTGAACAACTTTCTTGACAATTTTCCATCATTTGAATTGCTGCCTTTGTGGTTCGGTATATCCATTAACAAACCATTTCAAAATTGAAAGATTCTTTAATTATCTTTTTCGTTGAATTTACAGATTGTTTCTAACCTAGCTTGTCACTTTTTAATTGGCAGCTTGTATGAAATATGCAAGAGCGTTTTGAAACATCGGATTATTCCATGAAGAGTTGATAGTCCGAATTTAAAGCTACCCAAGTAACCACGAGGCTATTATAGCTTGCATATATAGGGCATATGCATTACGTCTAGTGCATCATTGAAGTTGGATTAAAGCTGAAAAGGGCCCCACTAAGATCGAACTAATGCTATATCTTTTGTAATGCCATAAGACATTGCTAAAGTAGCATTATTGCATTGGTAATGTATCATTGCATTGGTAATGCATTATTACATTCTTAAAGCTAATCTAACGCTTCATTACTTGACATCTGTTGAATTGATGTGATTCCGCATTAATGATGTTGATTTTGGGTTGAATAAGAGCAATAATATAATGCTTATGGTTACTTGGGTAGCTCTTGGAACATGAACGATCTTTTCCAGGTTTCTGGATGGGGATGACTTTGGCTTACTTCCAACACGAGGGGAAGTAGCCAAGCTGGAGGCATTGGTTGAAAACTATCGCCAGATGGTTATAGAACTGGGGGCTCAAATGCTTGAGCTCCAAGTTCATGATGTTTTCGAAACCTGGGGCCTTCATGTTCTTTGAGCCTTTGACATAATTCAACAATTCGTCAGCTAAGATCTTCAACTCCTCTGTGAAGTCGTTGGGACTTAAATGGATGTTAGTAACAAGCGCGCTAACGGTAGCTTCGTGTGGACTGACAAAGTTTTGTCCGAGATTGTGGGAGCTGACGAAGTGTTGACTTATCTCAGCAGCCTTTTCTGCAGGAGTTATCAAGCGATCCTTTAAGTCATTGCTGTCTAGTGGGATCAACGGTGGAATGGGCCTTGGCTTAGTTTTCAAAATGTTTGTCAACTTCCAGAACGGCTTTGCACAATCTGGGAGAGACCGGATCTTGTCGGCAAAATTGTTATTTCTGAGGTCCACCATTCTGGCCTTGATAATTTTTGTTATCCGATTGCAATGAGTTTTTAAGGTAGGCAGACCAGTTCGCTGGTATTGCCTTCGGATGGCGTTGCGCAATTGTATCAGTCTTTAGTGGGTCTATCAATGGGTACAGAGTTGCTCACATGATCAATCACCAGCACATGTTGCTCCGGGGCCTGGGAGATCGCTTGCTCGATGCTATTCAGTTGCCGATCGATGTCATCTGTTGACTCGAGGTGCACGTTGAAATCGACGGTGTCGCCGACGTGTTGTCGGAATCTCTCCCATCTGGCACGATGGTAGTTCCGTCTGGAGATCCGATGCCGGTTGACTGAGGACCCATCTTCGGCCACCAGTGGATAGTGGTCCGAGCTGAGCTCCTTGTGTATTCCTGGCTGGGCGATGTTGTTCCCCATGTTGGTGAGGAAGATGTAGACTGTCGAATGGACCCAGGATCTGCTCAACCGGGTGAGAGTATCCGGGCCCAGGACGGTGTAATGGTCCTTTTCCAGGTCTTCCTGCAGAATTATTCCGTTCCGGTTGCGCCGGGTGTTCTCCCAGATTTCGTGTTTCGAATTTAAGTCGCCGGCGATGATAAACTGCCCCTGCCTCCGATGGCTTCGATAGACTGCAGTTGAAAACTCCGAAGCAGATGGCAGTTGATGTTGTAGCGTAGGGCGATCGCAACTCCTCCTCCACTAGAGCCGCTACGATCAAGTCGCACAATCCGGTATCTGGGGATGAAAATGCTGTGTTCCGGCTTGAGATGTGTCTCGGTGACGATGGCGATGGAAGTCACCGAGCTCAACTGTTTTGTTCCGGATGGAACAAGCATTCCAATTGAGGATGCTGATGGTGTGATTATTGTCCATGTTTGAAAATAAATTTCATCGTCACGGGTGTGGCGGCTTTGAGCTGTTCCTCCTTCGAGCGGCAGGAACGTAGTTGCTAGCGTAGTTGGCGGTATAGCCACAGACAGACGTTTAAGCAAGAACAAAATTAATCGATAACTTTGTGTAAATTTTCAAATCTCTAGCAATCGCTTCTTCACTAACGCCACGTAGTTCACTTAGTCGAGGTGCCCACTGATGTGGCGAAGTAACGGCATCTGCTAGCATGTCAAAATATCATGCCGACGTTCGCCACACGCCACCCGACATTGACGCGATGTTTTGACGTGCAATTAGATGCCAAATAGCGGTAACAAAACTGACAGATTCGCCTTTTGCTAGTTGCTTATTGTCGTTTGGTGATTTCTTTTAAATTGACGGTTGCGGAATTTTACACACGCTGAGATTCAAGCTTGAATGGCTGTGGTATAGCTCTTGAATGAACTCGACCATTTGCTCCGTGTCATGGAGCTGTCCATCGACGGGTGGTTGCGTGGAGGTACTGCAACTCGGATTGCCCCCGCCTGGAGGAGGAGCTGGCATGTGTGCGGCGGCGGCAGCCGTGAATCGTTGCTGAACGGATGCTGACGGTTGGTTTGCATGGCGATGGTTTAATGGAACTGGCGGCAGATTCGGCACTTGGTACCGAAGCGTCGGAAAATTCTCCTCGTCCATTCGAGGTGGTGGGCGGCGTTGACCAGGCACTTTGATGGGGCACCTTCATCCATCGGGGCGCAATCCATAGTTGTGTGCGCTCCAGCACACTTTCCACACCGGGGTTTCATATGGCAGTTTCGGGTCCCATGACCAAACGCCAGACACTTGCCGCACTGCGTCACGTCATACTGCTTCGGGCGGTATCGGTCCCACTCGATGATAATATTCAAGAGGGCCCGTGTTTTCTTCAAATCCTCGATCGTGACAGAACCCTTCTCCAAGTGGACCAAGTAAAGTTGGTCCCGATGGTTTCCTTCTTGCTGGCGCCTAATAGCGAACACCTTCAGAGGTTTCAATGCTACCGCTTGCAGCTCGGCGAAAATTGATTCCGGAGTGTACTCTAGGAGGCCACGCAAGATTACCTTCATCGGCTTGTTTCTGGGTACATCATGAGTATAAAACTCATGTTTGGCGATCAGATTAGCGCCAGCAGCACGGTATTCAGCTTCAGTCGAGCACATTATTTTTGTGCCCGTACTGCACAACTTGAACAGCGGATTTAGCTTAATTGCTGCAAGCTCAGTTTTGAATGCAGCAATGTTTTTGGATGTGGTGAAAAGCGGCGGGATTTTCACTTTCTTCGGTATCTCCTGTACCGGGAGCGCAGCAAACCGAAGGCTCGCTATTAATCGGACGTTGGGATCCGATAAATCGGTGTCGTCATTACGTTGTCGCTTGGAGCAGCTCGGTTTCGGTGTGTTTGCGGGAGCTGATACCCCATTTTGGTGAGGACTACTACACGTGTTGACTCTTACGACCCATTGCCACGGCAACATGTCGAGCGGGAAAGCTTGCACACGCTTGCAGTGCTTCCTTTTGGCTTGCCACCGCTAACAAGCTGGCAAGGGCTGGCGATATATCACGAGCCCGTCGTGCAATCGCGAGAAAACGAACGAGAGGGAAAAAAACGGAGAAAAAAAACTTCGAACCGATAGAGCCTAAAACACGTCCGAACGTGTTGCTAGAACGATACTGAATGAACGGAACCAGCACAGCTAGCTGGTATTTATAGCTAACGGCCTCTCATATCAATGCGTTGCGTTGGTTTTGTTTATTCTTACGAAGTGAGGAGACTTTTGCATAGCTTACTACAAGTTTTATTTCGTTTCATGCTAAGGTGATTATACTCAAATCGAATGGTTATACCCAAGTCGAAAGGGAAATTAAAACTCTTAAAATCCTTCAAAGCATCCTAACATTTTCTTCACACATACTCTGTATACTACACTCACGAGATCACTGGTGCCACCGAACAATAGGTAACCGAAACAATAGAAATCGCGATATGCCCGATAACAAAATATTGAGCTGCAAAGCATCAACACACCCGTTCACAGCCGATGCCCAAACGCATGCTCTTTGTGTTTCGTTAAATTTCAATTTGTACAACTACGTTCTTCATACTATTTTACAACTGGAGCTGATATCTAATATTATAATTGCAGATAATTCAATACAGACGTCTTCCAAATTTGGAAGATCGACAGGCTATCGGTGTGAACCCGAGTAAAGTCTAGCATCATAAAGATAGCAATTCGAAAACTAATTTTGATATAAACATCAAATTGAAATCAAACTTGATTTCACTTCATATCTTGCTGTATTTTGCGTTCTTTCTGTGAGAAAAGTAGTTTTGTTTTCATTGTCTAGACGGAAGTGGAATAATTATTTTGCTACCATCAAGAAAAAAATGTACAGCAATATGACTTTTCAATGTGCTCTCACTGATAGCAGGCTTAGTTTAAAATTTGATGTCACAGGAATTATTTTTTGCTATCAATTTAAAACGACCAAAACGAAAGCGACCTGAGTAATCATTAGGGCCTGTTCATAAACCACGTAGACTCATTTTTGAAAATCTCAGAGCCCCCCTCCCCACTCGTAGACTTTTCTTCATACATTTTTTTGAAATTTTGTATGGAGCGTAGAAATTGGTCAACACCCCCCCCCCCCCCCAGAAATTTCTACGTGGCTTATGAATAGCCCCTTATCAGGAACATCACAACAACTTATTTAGTTTTCTATTTGATCTCAGTCTCGACTCGGGTAATCACCTGGTACCTCATAGCAAGGTGCTTACAGGCGGACCAGAAGATTAGCTACCTCCCCCGACGATTCGCCCTTTGAAATTGATGCTTAAGTATACATTCTGGAGCGCGAATTCGACATGCTTATAAAGGGTGAATGTTTCAAAATTGGAATGTCTTTATAAAACTCCCAAATAGATTTGCCCAACGATATGTTTACTCTTTTAGAAAAGTGTTTACTCGTACTGAAAGTAGAGAGTGCTTTGTAATTTTATCTAACGTAAGCAATTCAACTTTTTTTTTCTTTTTTTATAGCTTTAGCGCGCTCAGGGCCAGAACGACAATGACGGTTCCAACGACGGAAGTGATGATCAAGATGGAAGGGACAGAAATCCAGTCCTATCTGGAATCGTTCAACAAAGAAATTGGCGACGGGGAGAACGAAACCGAAATGCAGGAAGGCGAAGAAGAAGAAGACGATGAAGATGAAGAGGATGGAGGATGCTATTTCGTGGACCAGAGTGGTAACTACTACTATCAGGCGAGTAAAGACTCAGAACCGGTGTTAACTACGGCTCCACCGGATGCGGAAATAGAAGAGGAAGATGATGATGAAGAAGAACTCGCCGGAAACATGAATATGGATCAACCTGCCAAACAGGAGAGCAAGGACATCAGCTATGTGTTGATTATGCAAGATGATGAAAATAAGGAGCAAAATGAAGGTGAGGACGAAGATGAAATGGCTGAACAGGATGAACTAGAGGAAAACGTTTATGAGTTCGACGACATTGAGTTGACGGAAATGGAAATGAAACCTGGCGGGAGCAAACAAAATAGGGGTAAGACGCAATCCACAGGTGGAGCTAATCACATGTGTAACTATTGCAACTACACAACCAACAAACGTTTCTTATTGGCCCGTCATATGAAGTCTCATTCGGAAGATCGCCCCCATAAGTGTTCTGTTTGCGAACGGGGTTTTAAAACCATTGCATCGCTGCAGAATCACGTGAACACCCACACCGGAACGAAGCCACATCACTGCAAGCACTGTGAAAGCTCCTTTACCACCTCCGGTGAACTAGTCCGTCACGTGCGCTATCGCCACACCCACGAAAAGCCACACAAATGCCCAGAATGTGACTACGCAAGCGTGGAGCTGAGCAAGCTCAAACGCCACATCCGCTGCCACACTGGAGAACGTCCATACCAATGTCCCCACTGCACTTACGCCTCACCTGACACCTTCAAACTGAAGAGACATCTACGAATCCACACCGGGGAAAAACCCTACGAATGTGACGTCTGCCATGCTCGATTCACCCAATCCAACTCGCTGAAGGCTCACAAATTGATCCATCAAGGTATGTATCCAAGCGTTTTCCACAATCCACTCAACTACCAACGTATTACATTAACCATTATTATATTTCTAGTCGGCGACAAACCGGTGTTCCACTGTGAACTTTGCCCTACCACCTGTGGTCGCAAAACAGATTTGCGAATTCACGTCCAAAAACTGCACACCCCCGTGGATAAACCTCTCAAATGTCGACGATGCAACAAGACTTACCATGACCGGTACACCTACAAGATGCACACGAAAACGCACGAGGGCGAAAAGTGCTACAAATGTGATCTCTGCCCCTACGCTTCGATTTCCGCACGCCATCTGGAATCCCACATATTGGTGCACACTGATCAGAAACCCTTCCAGTGCGATATGTGCGAGCAATCCTTCCGTCAGAAGCAGCTTCTTCGCCGACATGTCAATCTCTACCACAACCCGGATTATATTCAGCCTCCACCAAAAACCAAAACACACAAATGTCCGAGCTGTCCGCGTGCTTTCCGCCACAAAGGCAATCTCATTCGGCACATGGCACTGCATGATCCGGAATCGTCGGCACGGGAAGAACAGCTTGCCCTTAAGGAGGGTCGTCAAAAGCGCGTGAACGTCACCTTGGAAGAGATTGAAGAGGAAGAAGAAGATGAAGAGGACGAAGACGAGGATTCGGATGATCAGGAAATGATGACGGTCGAAGGCGAAGACGGCCAATACGTGGTATTGGAGGTTATCCAGCTGCAAGAAGATGAAGACCAGAAACCATTGAGTAAGAATAAAAAGGTCAGCAAAACGGAAGAGGGATTCGACGAAGAAAAGGATGCCCTAGCGAACATCAATGAAGAGCTTACTCTGCAGGAAGGTAATTTACAAACTTACTCACGTGAGATATAATCCTAGCTAATTGGATCTTTATTATTATTTTTTTGTTTTCATTTTATCAGATTTGGCCAGTGAAATCCTCATGTCTACAATAAAATCACCACCCGCAAAGAAAGCGCGTTACACTGCGTTGAACAGCACGGTCATAGCTCGAGGGAAAAACGTTGATAAAGACATGAACAATTGTTTTGGTTTTGATGTAAGTGGTGGACCCTTGCTGTAGATGAGTTTAATATTGCTTAACATTTCCATTTGTTTCTATCAATTGCTTAGGAGGATGACGACGATGACACAGAGGGTAAATCAACCATTACCTTGCTCAACTAGGGCGCGTATGGTTTATGTCTGCTTGAGTGAACGACAGAAGTTATACATAGTTAGCAGGCAACGGTCTCCAAAAACCATCCATAAAAGTAACAATCGAGCACAGCGACGTTTAGGTTAGACATTAGTGGTCTATTGTTTAGATTATTTTGCATAGATTTCGAACATCCCTAGTCAGGATAATTTTTAGTTCGTTGTGGGGTGTGAAGTGCGTTAGCATTGTAGGTAAGATAGATGCTAGGAATTCGAAAATGGAACATGTATGAGTACTGCGAACTATTGTAAACAGTTTCATTAGGCAGCAGTAACATTGGCAAACACTAACACGTAACACGCTTATGTTTTTTATTGTTATATGCTTAAATGCCAAGGCTTAGTTTTATTCTAATAAATACAGTGAAATCATTAAAGATATGTTTATTTTTTTCAAATATTTAGAGTAAAGTGTGAGCAGCCGAGCATGGGTGGTGAACATAAAAGAACTTATGAGCTGGGCTGAAAAATCCGGGCCTAACAATGAAAACACGGTTTTTTTTTCGTTCAAAATTGGCTTTACTCTTCAATGTGAGAGCAACACATCCATTCCAGCGCCGTTCTAACAACGATTTATCATTTGCCTCAAAGTAGGCCTCAGCGATAACCTCTTCATTCAAGCGAAATTTTTTGCCGGTGAGATTTTTTTTAAGATCAGCGAACAGACACACAAATCCAAAAAACCTTTTAAAGTTCATAAAATAACTTAATAAAAAATAGCCACGAGGAAAACGTATGAATTTCATAACATTACCTTATTAAAATCTATGATTATTGTAACAACCAATACCAATGGTTTGCTTATGGCAATCGTTTAAATTTCATTGCACAACCTTTTTTTTTTTTAAACTTAAATGTTTATTTATAAGGCTCAAGTGCCGAAAGCATAACGGAGCCGAGATCGTTTTCATTTTTACAACGATAATAACTTACTTACTAGGTTAGTTTTGGAAAGCCGAAAAACTCGCGGCTTGGTCGAGGTTAGGGATTACAATGATTCGGGAAGGAATGGGGAAGTAGGAATCTTAACGTTGGCTTTCAACAGCAGATTGGCGATGCTATATTGATGCTGTATGTCTGGCGTAGATGTTGCATTGCGTTAAGCTGTAACGATACAATAGAAGCGGTATTACGGGGGAGGGGGCGAGGTGGACATGTTAAAGCGACAGCTAAGAGAGGATCAAACGAATAAATCTATTTGTTTCAAGAACTTGTAAATTAGCCCCATATAGTCCAAGTCCAGCTTACCCAGCACGTCTCTGATATCTTCCTTCTCTGGTTTCCCTCGGGCCCGTAGGGATGCGCAAAGATCAGATCTGGCAATTTCGTAATCGAGGCAATGCCAAACAACGTGGTTGATGTCCTGATAACCTGTACCACAGCCGCATTGATTGGTGTCTGAGAGAGCCTAACGAGTAGTGATTGGACATTAGACGACACATTACCTTGATAAAATCCTGGCTAATATCCAACCCTCTGAACCACGATTTTTTCGATACCTGTGCGAGAATGGAATGTAACCATCTGCCCAAGTCCCCTGCATCCCATTTTTGTTTCCAGCTGATCAAGGCCTGTTGACGGAAAATAGCAAAAAATTCGTTGAAGGCAATTTGTCGATCATAAATATCGCCTGCCATAGCGCCCACCTTGACAAGTGAGTCCGCTTTCTCATTACCCGGAATGGAGCAATGAGAATGGACCCAAACCAAGGTGATGGTGTAGGATTTGTTTGATAGGGCACTCAAAAGAGATCGTATTTCGCTAACGAAATACGGTGAGTGCCTTGCCGGCCTCATTGAACGAATAGCCTGAAGTGAGCTGAGACTATCCGTAAAAATGAAAAATTGATCAGAGGGAAGAGAGGCAATTCGCTCTAATGCATAGTGTATAGCCGCCAATTCTGCGACGTATACGAAGCAAGGATTTTGAAGTTTGAAGGAGGCGCTATGAATTTCGTTAAAAACACCAAATCCAGTGGAATCATTTTTTTTGACCCGTCGAATTGAAAAATTGATGGAATGTACTCCGAACGGAGTGGATCTGGTATTCCACGAGCTTCTTGCTTCATGGTTAGATCAAAAACTACAGTAGAACTAGAGAAGTCTTGGGAGTAATCACGATTAGGAACGTTCGAAGAAGGGCTCACCTCCAGAGTCATGTACCAATGGTACAGTGTCATGAACTTAGTTTGAGGATTTCGTTCGATTAGCTTTACAAAATTTTCAAGTACCAATGGGTTTAGCACCTCACAGCGGATGAGGAACCGGAACGATAGCTCCACAAAACGATCTTCGCTGCTGGCATTTCTGATGCAGATACTTAGTGTGCTTTCTCCAGGTGCATTTAGAATCAAACCAGACCCCTAGGTATTTATAAGACAAACTTTGAGTTATTATTTTACCCATGAGTTGAAGCGGTATCTGTGCTGGATCACGCTTCCTAGAAAAAAACAACGAACTCTGTTTTCTCCGGGGAGAATTCGATACCCAGCTTTACAGCCCAGGTAGACAAATTGTCTAGGGTATCCTGCAAAAGGTCCCTGCAGGTTGTTCGCCCCTGGTCCTACAAATGAAACAACGGCGTCATCCGCAAGCTGTCTTAGCGTGCAATTTTCCATGAGGCAGCTATCGATGTCTCTAACATAAAAATTATAAAAAAGGGGGCTTAAACAAGAGCCCTGGGGAAGACCCTTGTAGCTAATTCGTGAAGTTGTCGACGACCCATGAGAAAAGCTCATATGTTTCTCAGACAACAAATTGTACAAATAGTTTTTTAATAATGGTGAAAGGCCACACTAGTGGAATTTGTCTGAAAGGACGTCTACACAAACTGAATCAAAAGCCCCCTTAATGTCCATGAAAACTGAACCCATTTGCTCATTTTGAGCATAGGCCAGCTGTATTTCTGTTGAGAGCAGCGCAAGACAATCGTTCGTTCCTTTGCCTCTGCGGAAACCAAATTGTGTATGAGATAGAAAGCCATTAGATTCAATCCATTTGTCGAGCCGATGGAGAATCATCTTCTCTAGCAGCTTCCGTATACACGACAACATCGCAATTGGACGATAAGAGTTGTAATCCGACGCGGCTTTCCCGGGTTTTTGTATAGCTATAACTCTAACCTGCCTCCATTCATCCGGAACAATATTGCTTTCCAGGAACTGATTAAATAAGTTTAGCAAGCGCCTCTTTACGACGTCTGGGAGGTTTTTCAACACGTTAAACTTGATTTTATCCATTCCTGGTGCAGAATTGTTGCATGACAGAAGAGCAAGTGAGAATTCGAGCGTAGAAAAGGGCGCATCCATTTCGTTACGATTGGTTTGAGTGTCGCGAGCAATTCTTTGCACCGGAACCGAATCTGGGCACACTTTCTTGGCGAACGCGTAGACCCACCGGGAAGAGCTTTCCTTGTCTTCATTCGCCGACGACGCATTTCGCATTCTTCTCCCGACGGTTCAAAGAGTTCTCATCGACGTTTCACGCGATAGCCCTTCGACGACGTGACGCCAATATCCGCGTTTCTTGGCCTTGGCGAGGCTCTTAAACTTACGCTCAAGAGCAATGTACCGCTCGTAGTTATCTCGCGAACCGCGCTTCCGATATGCTTTAAACGCGACTGATTTTTCACAATAGACCTCAGTACATTCGTCATCCCACCACGGAGTGGGCGAACGTCGGCGAATTGTTGATCCTGGTACCGGTCTGCGCTGTGCGTCGATTGCACATTTGAGGATTAACCCGGATAAAAACCGATACTCTTCCAACGGAGGAAGGACTTCGACCGATTGCTCGCCATCGATGATCGCTTCAGCGTATTTACCCCAGTCGATGCACTTCGTGAGGTCGTACGCAATGTCGATCGAGCGAGATTGACACGAGCCATTGGTGATAGAAATTTTGATAGGCAGGTGATCACTACCATGGGGATCTTGAATCACTTTCCACGTGTAATCCAATGATAATGAATTCGAACAGATTGAGAGGTCTAATTTGCTTCCAGGGTTTGGAGGTGGAGCCACGCGTGTTACTTCCCCAGTATTCAAAATAGTCAAGTTGAAGTAGTCCATAAGGTCTAGTATCAATGCAGAACGGTTGTCGTCGTACGGTGACCCCCAGGCTGTACCGTGAGAATTAAAATCTCCTAAGATCAACCGTGGCTCTGGCATTGCGAGGCAAATAGTTGAAAGGTCCCCGCGGGATATTGCCGTATTCGGCGGCAGGTATATGCTGGCTATACTAAAACTTTTGCCTCGAATAGTCACTTGGCATGCAACTACTTCAGGGCCTGCCATCGAGGGGAGATCAATTCTATAAAAGGAGTGGAGCTTATTAATCCCCAACAGCACCCCTTCATATGAGTCCCCTCGATCCTGCCGAATAATGTTAAAATCGTGGAAAGATAAATCTTTATCAGAAGAGAGCCATGTTTCACAGAGAGCAAATACGTCACAATTAGATTTGTGATCTAAAAACTTAAAAGCGTCCAAATTTTTTAGAATACTTCTACTATTCCATTGTAGTGCTTCGATCATATCCCCGACCTCATTGGATAAATTATCCATCGAAAGATATGATCGAATCAAGAAGAGGCCATTTTGAAGACAGTTTCTTTAGGAGAGGTTTTACAAATGTAAGGATCATGTTGATGAGGTTTCTAGTTGTTAGTGAGACCTCGAAAATGGTGAAGATGAATTCCACAATCCCAGAAAGAGACATTTTTTCGGATTCTTCGACTTGACACGGTCGAGATTCCGGATGTCTTGGTAGTTGGCGTCCTGGGCAAAAAACTGGAACAACTGGGGTTTTAAATGTTCCCGGAAGTGGTGGAAAGTCACCAGCCAGTGGTTTAAAACCTGGAGGAGAAACTTTTTTTGTATTGCCACCACTTCTTGGATTGTTCAGAGGAGGGTATGGAGCCTGTTCTACAGTCAGCGCGTTTTGAGATGCTTGCTGACGGTGCCGTTGACGTCGTCTTGCTGTAGCGCGCTTTCTCTTCGCTCCCGTCTGAACAACAGAGTACTCCTCAGCATCCTCAAAGTCTGAGCCATGATCATCAATGGGCAGGGAAGAAAAGATATTGTTGTCAGGTTGGGCTGGTGGAACAGCGGCCGGTGCGATCTTTTTAAGTATTTCTGCATAAGAGCGCTTTGAACGCTGCTGCAATGCACGAACTTGCACAACCTTATGAAATGTATTTGTCAAAGCTTTGGAACACATGCGCATTAGTTGTAATAATTATTAGGATACTATTTTCATTCGACGTGTACTAAATTTGTAGTTATGAAACGGAAAATGAAATGAAAATGCTAATGCAAGTCATTTAACAGAACGCCCGCAGTACAATTTTTGTTTATCAATATAAAACTTAATGACAAATTTGCATCTTCGTGAAGAATAATGCTTGTCAATATGCGCGTATAAGTTCCATCCATACACGATGCGTCCCATACATATTCGAAGAAAACCAACCACTGGAAGCAATAAACTTGCTCACTTGTCATTAAAGTCACTATTTTCGGAGGAAATATTCAGATAATCGCGAGCAACCTGATTCTCAATAGGACTAGTAAGACCCAAACTGAAATTATGGGAACTCTCAAACTGCTTAGCAAGTTTTTGAGCTTTTTCCACATTTGTTAACAATATTTGAACACCTTCGTTGAGCGCTGGAATAGGCTTTTGATGTTTCTTCAACATTTTGGAGAGTTTCCAAAAAGGTTTGGAACTCGGGTCTAATTTGACACATTATTTTCAAATTGTTTGTTCCTCAGGGCAGAGAAGCGTTTTTTCATTTGTTTTTGCCAATCTCGCCAGATAACTTTCATGGCGGGATCGCGTGTTCTTTGATATTGTCTTCTACGGATATTTTTCAGACGGATCAAAAGCTGAAGATCGTCGTCTATTATAATTGAATTGAACTTTACCTCGCATTTTGGAACTGAGACAGCTATTGCTTCGACTATAGAAGCAGTCAGAGATTCTGCAGCATTATCGATATCATTTTTAGTTTCCAAAGGAATATTTTTCATTTTCATTTTGCAGCACAGGGTGGGGCAGTAAGCTCAATCCAAGGCTGATAGAGAGGGAGGGGTAATGGCTGACTCGCCACATGCAGGCTAAATGATCGCCATGGGTGGGGATAAGGATTAGGTGGGGGAGGGGTTTGTAGTGTCTTTGGATTGAGATGATTGCGCTGCTACAAAATGGTCTGAAATGTTTAATTTGTATATTAATCGGTACTAGTAGTGAGTGTTTTACCATAAATCTTTTTAAAGCAATTTGTGAATAATATAATTTTGATTTAGTATATACTTACTTGGTCCTGGCTATACTTCTCTTCCTGTGCTCCTGTGTCCTAGGTTGATTCCGAAGAGTTTCCATAGTTGTTTTGTTTACTTGCCGGGGTGTCTGCTCAGGTGCTTGAATTTCACAACCGCTCGCGGCCATGATGGTTGCAAAACCGCATGCAGAGAGTTAGTAACATATAACAAAAAAGAAAAGAGAAAGGATATTTTAGTTTTTTTTATGGCATGCAGGGTGTATGTGAGATTATTGGTGATATTCTCACAACGAATTTTCGTTTCTTTGACTATACATTTCTAATCACTGTACTGTAACCTAACCAAACTTAATCAGAACCTCTAATTACTCTAACCTAACCAAAAAATCCAACAGAACCAAAAGAAAAAAAAAGTTGGCTTAATCTCTTGTTTCTACATTCAAGCCAGTGATCTAGTAGCCATCCCAAATTTAAAAATAATTGAAATACGAAGTAATCTGAAACCTAGTAAAAAAAAACGTTTCTACCTTATCAAGCGAGTTTATTTTTGATTTGTTTTTCCTTTCTATTTATTTAATGTTTGATTTGGAGGATACATTTTCCTACTTACTCAATCTCAACGCCTCGCACTCCCACTATTCACAAAGTTTGAATTAAAGCGCGGCTGGGTTGAAATGCCGTGTTTGAACTTTGTAAACAAGGGGGTAAGACGAAAACCTTGACCCTATGGTATTGTATATGGCTCACCAATCATACTGATACAAACCACGACGAAAGGTTTATTCTACTGTTTCAAATGGTGTTTCCTGAGCGGGCCCTCCGCGTCTTATCTCTAATAAACATGTTTGTCATCATCAGTCTAAAGTAACATTTTTCTGTGGCTATGTGCTTCATTTACCTAATCCTGAATTAGTTTACCTAATTCTGGAGCAACAATAGAACAACACCTAACACCATTTCTAAAAAAAACGGTTGTAAACTTTTTCTCGCAAATCAGTGTCACCGTCGTGAGGAGAAAAGTTTCCGCTACCGATTATGTTGTTCATTAGCATGGGCGGCCCAACACTTTGCAAGAAACGGATTTACAAGGCTTTGTCCATGAGCTTTTTCCACGAGCTTTGTTCGGCCCTATTCTATTGTTGCCTCAGAATAATTTTTTTGAAGAGGATAGCGTTCATTTTATTTGTTTATTTATTTTTTATTTTTTATTTCCATCTAAGAAACTAAAATTAAGTAAGAACTCACTTTGTTAGTAGTTTAACAATAAAATTGTAACGATCCGATAGAAACATTGCTGAATACACTACACACTACCAAAATGTCATGTAAATTTCTGTCTCGTAAGACCAACACATACAAGCGTCCTTTAGCACATAAGAATGAGTTGAAAGAGATGAGAAAATAAATTCAATAGATCATTGCACGGAATGTTTTAACTTCACTTTTTTGACAGTTCAGGAAGTTTGTTTACAAGGTGTTAGAATTCGAGCAGCTCAAACGAAATTTTTCATTGGCTTTTCCGGATTCTGTACGATTATGTTCAAGAAATGATGTAAAATTAAGCAGTGGTGTGTGTTTTCTGACTATTTTACTTCAATCGTAATAAATTTAGAGCACAAAATCTCAAACCGATCTTACCGAAAATATTCTAAGTCCGCGTAAACAAGCTCCCTGAACTGTCAAAACTGCATTGATGACGCCATCGTGCAATGATCTATCAAACACATCTTTCGTCGAATTGCGTATGTGTCAGTTTCAGGAGACATAATTTTACACGAAATCTTTGTTTACGTTCCCCTACTTTTTTACAAACATGAATTACGTCTCGTGCAAAATTCCTTATTTTTTTTTTAAATGTGTATACACTTAGATTTTTTACAAAAATCTGTAAAAGTTTACCGAATTCTCAACAGCTGAACGTTCAGTAATCCAATTTAACGGATTTCGGTAAAATTTTACCGAAATCCGGTAATATTTTTACAGATAACTGTAAAATTTCACCGAAATCCGTTAAATCGGATTACCGAACGTTCAGCTGTTGAGAATTCGGTAAACTTTTACAGATTTCTGTAAAAAAAAAACTAAGTGTGTACGTCACGAAAATGCTTGGTTTCAAAGTAAATAGTTTTATCCCAATCGATCAACTTCCAGGTCCATAGTGTACTTTGTAGTAACTGTAACAAATATAATGTTAACTAACCATTCATAACTATCAGGTCGTATTCTTTATAAACGCATGCATGTATGTGTACGCTGGTCCAATCAATCTTCCTCAACAACATTGTTGATAGAAACAATTAAATTCAATCGATTTTAATTTTGCGCTTTTACCTGAGAGTGGTATTGGAAGAAAAGCTTTTAATGGATTAATTATTGATAATTAGAATCAACGTTAAAAAAAAAAACAAAATTATCGTAAATCAGCTTTAATTCTGCCTCCTGAAAGTTACTCCGAGGATTTAGTTTTAACCTTGCTTGCACGAGATCTAACTTTTTCTTTTTGTATTCCAGCAGAAGCAAAACATGTATTTGAGTTTCTCTGCGTTTTGCTTTTCTATTCGTAATGCATTTTCCTGCTCGAAGTGAGTTTTCATCTCCTGCAAATAATAATTCTTCCTCGCATAACGTGCCAGGTCCTTGACACCATCTCGGATATCGTGAAGGTTTTTGGTTTGCTCTTCCAGCAGCTCTTCACGTTTTTATGCACAGTTTGCTGTTGATGCAGAATCGTTTTTGGCAATTCAGCATTGCCATTTGGATCCAGGCTCTCGTCATCACTGCTATTAGCATTTAGTTCTTCGCGATGCTCTGAACTCTTCTGGGGATGAGCAGTTCCTGATCAAGAGGGTTCTTGAAAGTCAACCTCTGCTGGTTTTGACGATCAAGCGGTCGTCACACTGGATCCCATACCAAATAAGGCCTGTACTCGAAAAAAATGCACCAGACAAAAGTGTTTGCAAAAAATTTATTTTAATTTCTTTTCCATCGCTGAAAGCCCGCACCTTTCCCTTAAGACCCCTCATTACATTTTGTGCAATGGTGGAGCCGACCTTTTTGGTCACTTTCATCCATTCTTTCTTCAACTGCAGCTCGTTCTTAAACACCTTGGACTATTTTCGAACTTTGGCCTTCATTATGGCCCAAAATCTTTCCACCGGACGAATTTTGGGGCTATGCATAAACCACGTAGACTTTTTTTTTGGGGGGAGGGGGTGTTTGACCAAGGTCTACGCTCCATACAAAATTTCAAAAAATAGTATGGAGAAAAGTCTACGAGGGGGGAGGAGGGTCTGAGATTTTCAAAAAAGAGTCTACGTGGTTTATGAACCGGCCCTTGTGGGGTTGGCGGTTTTTGGTACAAAAACAACGTTATTGTCTCTGTACCAATCCAAAGTCGATCGCGCGTAATGGCATGATACTAGGTCCGGCCAAAATAATGTCTCAGGGGAAGGGCAACAGACGCTTCTGGAGGCACTCGGTGCGGTAAATCGCTGTTGATAGTACCCGTTGTGATGTACGGTTTACTCAGTTTACCGCAATGGCATATGGCCTGCATGAGCAAGTGATTTGGCAACGTAGAACTCCAGCTTTGCGTCTGCCTTGATGTAGGTTTCGTAGTCCATAACCACACACATCGGTTTCGTTAACCACTCTCGATACAGCTTCCTTGCGCGGGATTTGGCCGCCGTGTTTTGTTGAATTCCGGTTCGGTGCCTTGCGGACCTTGAATACACGAAGCCCAGCTCGTTTCATGGTTTGCTGGACGAACCAGGCGGAACACTTTGCCCTCAGAGCCGCGACACGCAATCGAAAGGTTCGGATTACACTTGAAATAATCCAACACCTTCCGGGCCTTCACAGGGTCAGCTGTCTTCGATTTTCTACCACTTCCATCCCGCCGCTCGGTCGTCCGGGACTCCTTAAACGATTTTACCACCCGAGACACAGTTGTATGGGTGATTCCCAGTTGTCTTCCGATCCATTTCATGATCGCAGTCGGATTTTCCATGACGGCGCGCAAAATTCTCCGGCGATTTTCTTCTTGTTTCGATGACATCTCAATAACGACTGAACCGATTCTTATGAAATTTTGCACATGTAAATTAACAATTTACTCCAAGCTATTCATACTCAAATTTTCATTAATTTTTACCCACTGACAAAAAAGTTACACACGGATAAAAATTGTGCATTATGTTGCCAGTGGAAAAAAAAAGAAAATAGAACCCGAAAATAAATAATCACATGTGATAAATTAACATCAGAAGCAACAGCCTTACCTTCTGCCATCCATTCAAAGATCGAATCAATGGTCCAAGGCTATTGAGATCCTTTGTTAGAGTGGCAGACAACCTCAAAAAAAAAAGAAAAAAGAAATTCGGTTAAAATTTGCCAACTCAGAAAACTTCCACTGGGTCGGTTCATAAACCACATAGACTCATTTTTGAAAATCTCAGACCCCCCCCCCCCTCATAGATTTTTTCCATACATTTTTTTGAAATTTTGTATGGAGCGTAGAGACCCCCTCCCCCAATAAAGTCTACGTGGTTTATGCATAGCCCCACTGGAGGATACTTCTCAATGGTGGCCACTAAACACTCAAACAGCTTCCTGTTTGTAATTTTTATTCTGAAATGTGAAAAGCTAACAAATATTATTAATTAATTAATTAATTATTAATTATTAATACTCAAGGCTTCGTCTCCATTTTCAGCGGTCGTCAAAGGTTTCGGGTACGCCTTGAAATGTCACTTGTGAGCGACAATTGTCACTCACATACGACTAAGAAAATTATGCGAGAGTTAATCGAAGTTCATCCATGGTGACTTTTCTCACTTTTTTTCGCCTTCGCGAATCGCATGAGATTGGTGACTCGAGTCGTATCACCTCATACGCCACGCAGAATAACCCTGTGTATTTACAATCAACAGCTCATGGTCATGATCAACACATTCAATTACACAGAAAAAAATTCTGAATTTTCATTGTGATGTAAATATCATGATCTGCAGAGCATGTAAAATTGTATTTCTTTTCACACGAAGCAGCAACTTGCATGTAATAGTTCTAACAAATTCGAGCTTTTGTATACAAAATTTTCGACAATGTATGGAATATCGAGAACCTTTACACGACTTAGAATGTAAATTTGTAATTTTTGCGACGCTCCATTAATGTGCATGATATAGAACATAAATTTTCACAACTTTTTTGAGCTGTGTATTATATTTCCCTCTCTCTCTTTCTCTCTCTCTCTCTCTCTGTGTGTGTGTGTGTGTGTGTGTGTGTGTGTGTGTGTGTGTGTGTGTGTGTGTGTGTGTGTGTGTGTGTGTGTGTGTGTGTGTGTGTGCGTGTGTGTGTGTGTGTGTGTGTGTGTGTGTGTTTGTGTTTGTGTTTACAATCAATCTCCCATTGACCGGCAAGGCTTTTATGGAAGAAACTTGTCTGCATTACTTCAGTAATTTATATGTGATCACTAAGTGCTAACATTTTTAGCCCTGGTGATTGAAGGTGACAGCTCTATTGAAAATCAAACGACCCATTTCAAGAATGCCTGTTCATACACGTACATTCTGAGGTCATCTTCATATACAATAAGCCCCGCATGAAAATCTTCACACATCAAATGGTTATGTGAAGAGTTTTCATACTTCCAGAATCCAAAATGGAAATTCTTGATCCTGGCGTGTATACAGTTAAGGTATATTTTTAATAATATAAACCGATCTCACCAATGTTCCTTATCTGATGCTGGAAAGCTCGTCCGGATGCGGGAACGGGGCACTTAAAAACAAAATATGGGAAAAAATCACCGACGCACATTCTATTTAAAAAAAAAACACGACCATAACACACTATGAGAGGGATTCCATTCACAACGTCCTGCGTAAAGCACTCGGAGAAACTATAATTTCACCATTTATTTTAGTTGAATGAAGGAATTTGATTGATTTTTTTTCCGCGAAAACGGCGCAGCAAAAGCACAACACGTCATTTTCAAAGCACGGCTTGCTGCGATCCCGGTGTATTATATTTCCCTCTGCGCCGAAAATTTTACTGTAATTTCGCATCACTTCGATGGCTTTTTTTAAGACTGCTCTTTTGGATTATCTATATGATTTTTGCTCCATGCAAGTTTACAGTTATATTGGATTAAAGGTAGAAAAAAATGCCGAGAATAGTCATCATTGTTGTAACTGACATTTCCCATAGATGAAAATGAAATGTGGTTTTGATAACGATAAAATCGAACATAAATTAGCGTACAAACTAGACTGCAGCTAATTTTGTTTCCTACGTAGAAACGTCACAAAGGTGTTAAGCCATCCGCTTCATCCTAAAAAAATGAACTTCTTCATCTAATAATATATTTGACAGAAGCAGAAATTTATAAAATTTTGATTCTCAACATCAATTTAGTTTAAATTTCGACGAGAATCGATCTAGATTAATTGATTCACAAAGTTTTTCGGTTTTAAGAATGTTGAGCGCAACCTCACCTGTGCCTTCCTGCCGATTCAGCATTTATTAAGAAGACGCTGTGTTTAACGATCCTCGTCTTGTTGTTGTATATTGGTGATCATCTACTTCATCCCGTTGAACTATATAATCTATTCGAACTATATAGAGTCTATCTGTCCGAAAAAACATGTGTGCATGCAGAGGGAAAAAAATGATTGGGATATGACCGAGCCCCACTTTCCATATCCGTCTACATATGGTTTGGAAATACCCTCACCAAATAAAAACTAATGTTCATCCAAGAAAAATAAAATCTTATGATCAAACCTCTTAAACCGGTTTTCAAGACTCTGCCAAATTTACATTTACAGACCAGTTCCCTGGAGTAGTATTCGAACGAAATTCTTTTGATATTTTTTCCAGAAAGATGCAGAAAAACCTGATTTCCAATAAGCTGCAACCAAGAGTCAGATTATATTCCAGTTTAGATTAAAACATAACCAACTTTGAAAGTGTGTGATCCGGGGGTTTCGTCTTCTTCTGAAAGTGCTGAATCCTTTAGACTTGAAATAACTACAGCAAGATATGCGCTTTATATACGGAAATGTGATATGTAACTGGACATATAACCAAAATTTAGATTAAATTAAGATAGATTAGGTCTTCTCGTAAAATGGATACGCTTCTATGTTTGAAAAGTTAGCTCTATCAGATATACATGAAATTAATAATTATCCTCAAACAGCGTGTAACGATCAAATGATTGATAACATTGTCAACGCGAAGCGAATTGCTAAATATGTTGCACGCTGGCTGCCCATCGCCAGCGTCGTCGGTGAAGTTCAGTTCCTCCAGCAGTATTGCTTCAGTGCCTTTGCCGGTAATCGGTCTGTATTTATTAACTTTGGCGATGCAATTACTGCTGATTGTTTGTACTCTGCAGGCGAAGGCATATCGATGGCCCAGACCCTTTCGCCATCGAGCGATTTCACTTGATATCCATACGGCTGCTGGTATGTTCTAATTATTGCAGTTAAACATATATTGTTACAACTGGTTGGAGGCTTTCGCTTGGCACGTAAATCATACACAGTGTGGCAAGTTTAAGACATTCCTTCGGACTTGATTTCCCAAACCTCTGTTCGTTTTAAGCAAAAGGAAAGAACGTGGAATGAGCAGTGACGAAGGCGCAGTTGGAGAAAAAGACACTGCCGTGCAACCGAGAACGATCGTTCGTTGCCCGAATGCACTGACATAAGCGTCTGGATCAGGCTTGTTTGCATGCTATTGCACATTGAACATATTGACGCGGTCTAAAAGATGGAAGTTTATATTAGCTGGAGAAGTGAAATAGCGTTGTTGATTCTCAGTTATTTCAATATCCTGTCTCATTCTCGAACTTTCTGTGGTCCACCATCAGATTCCGTACAGTTTCCTCAGATACGCTAGCGGTGGCGGTATTCCATCTTCAGTTGAAATCGTCGATCCTGTTTGCTTTCTTTTTAGTTTCAAAGAGTTTCCGCTTAACCAGAGCCCAGTATTTTTTTTTATCGGGCGAAGTTCTGGACAGTTAGACGGATTGGCTCTTTTCAGCACGTATTTAACCTTTTGTGCTTTTACCATTCCAGGAGGGATTTTGAATAGTGAAAAGAAGTCAAATCGGGCCACAACAGAGCTCGTGGATTGTTGTAAACGGTGGCAACTGCTTTCGTAGACATTCTTTCTCGTACACATCTTTGTTGATAGGGGCGATAGGGACGAAGCTTTTGGATTTTCCTCCATAACTACATATGGCCTGCCAAACTAAATACTTCTTGGGGAGTTTAGAAACCATCTATGTCCGGAAATACTCGGCAACAGCATTTCTTTGCATTGCAGTATAAAAAACCAGACCCGGCAGCTGTTATAAACCTTCGAGCACACATGTTTCGTCGTCCATTAAGGTACAAGATTATTTTTTTGCAAAAACTTGCTGTAAAGCTCCTGTAAAGCATGACATTTTACAGTGAAATCTAGTTTGCCTATGCTTTACTTTTTGCTATATGATTTTGTCTTTGCTAGACCATGCGCTGAACTGGCCGGCTTGATGTGCCGCAAGGGCTCAGTAGGGATTTTTTTGTTAAAGCCCGAAGCTAAGAGTCAGTTCCATTGTTGTAATATCACATTAGTTAGTTTTTTCACTGTATATATCTACTCACTTTTTTGTATTTCAGAATCAACTAATTAAAGAACATATATACTAGATACGGATGCCGTAGTACTTTGCTCTAATATAAATATAACATAATTATATAAACAATAAATGGTAATACAGGGAAATGCGAGGGACCATCAGTGCACCCGATTGAAGCACTCTGGATAGGGAGAGTGGGAATGCCAACTCACCGTTGCTAACAGTTTGTGACTAGAGGGCGGGCTTTTTTTCCTTGCCCATTGGGGCATCTTCCTGTTAGATAGCTCGCCATTTTGACCAATTGTTCAATCTAGTTGTTAGAAGCAGATTCTTTATATCCCTGGGAATACGCATAAGTGATGTTGCCTATCGATCCACCCAATCCGTTTTTGGCCCTTCATACACTCATAAAAAAGTAATGATAATATCTATGTGTCCCATCTATGTTTTTTGCAATATAATCAATGAATAATATCTATTTGTGTGCACATAACCACTATGTGTGGCCACGCATACTTTTCATTTGCTACATAAACTTCATTTATGTTTCTCAGAAAGTTCTGTTTATGTGTGAATAAATGAATATGTGAAATTTTACATGGATTTTTGCCAATAAATATTTGTGGATTACTTGCCGTGTACAATGGCATGATGAGGATAATCAAGTGAAACAGAGAGGAGAGCCTATTGCTGTCGGACTTAGATTCCTTGCTACGATGGGTGGTAGCCTGTATCATACACATGATTTTGACTTTGCGAGGCACATTTTACACAGAAAGTTTGGAATATTTCTCAATAATGGCTACCACCTTCTTGTCCATTGGGCGGGAGCATATTTTCCGGTTTGTTCCGCTTCCAACCTTCCGAACCACAGTCAAGCGCTGGTCAAACAATTGGCTAAAGACGGTATTTTTTGGTAGTTTTAGTTTCTTGGCAAGATCGCGTACAGACAACGTCGGATTTTGCTGCCGTACGTAAAAAATGCAATTTCCCCTTAACTTGATTTGACGCCATTTTTTCAAATGCAACAATAATGTATACATGGTGTACCACGACATAAAGTGGAGGGTATCAGCTGCCATATAATTGAAACGTTCAGTGATCCGTGAAATAATTCAAACAACTACAATGAAGGAAAAGTATCTGAAATTTAACGTGAACAGTCTTTATTACGAGTGATGCAATCCTTGTTGCACGTTAATTTTACTCAAAGATAAGTATGACTAAATTATTTATTCTATTCGATGTATTGTTACATCCAAATTTGAATTCCAAAATAATAAATACTGTCACACTCAAAGTCACGTTCCGAATGCTGCATTTAAAACAGCTTCTAGACAGAACCGTTCACAGCCGATGCTATAAGCAGATTGTCCTGCAACTCCAAAGTCTGTATCGATTTAGTGGACATTTTTGAAGAGAGGAAGGTTCGGCTTGTCAAAATCTGGACACCGCTATACTCATACATCTTCTGAAATATTCTCATCAATAAGTTAAATAATTCGTAGAATGATAGACATATAATCCGGTTTATCTGAAAATACAAATTTAGTTTATATTGCTTCTGATTAGTCGAAAATGGCGTTAAAGGAAGAGCAGGTTTGAAAAGTAATTGTGTGTGTTCGCTTTAAAAGTTCGGATATCTCGATCAGGAAACTCGCTAAAAAGCTTGGTTTTCATACATGCACTCACCACAGCATTTTTAAACCTATCCTATTTTAACTCGTAGGACAACAGCTAGGAAAACAGGAAGTGAAACAACGTTGAACAACAAATTCGACGAACCACCAGAAGGGTGCGATGGTGAAACAAATATTACGGAGGAGGCCAAATCTCAAATTAAAAGGTCGGCAAATTTCGAGCATATTTGGAGGCATTAACAAGACATGAAGTAATTTAAAGTAAGGACTGTGCCAAGCCACATTGACAAGCAGAATGTGTCGGCCTAAACACGTGGTGGTAAGTAATATCTCGAATATCTGACGAATTTTCCTGCGTGGAAATAGACGATAAATCACTGAAAATTTATTAACGTAAATTAGCTTTCACTCGTTTCGTAAACATGGATTTTGGTCATAGAACAAATGTCTCGTAAATTGTATGAAACGTTAATATTGCTTGCCATCTGGTGGAATGTTATCATTACAGCTTTTTGTACAATGCACGAAATGGATTTCATGAAGACCAGCCAATCGCTGCTTCTTTTCTATCGTAGTCATACATGTTGGTGTTGCTGCTGGGTTGTGCGGGAATGATTGATTTTTCACAAAATACAAATTCTAGCGCTATCGAGAGTTATAAGTTCATGCTCATTAATCAAGTTACTTCTCACGAGTCACCACGGCCTAGTGAGATCAACCACGGATTCAATAACAGCTCTTCCCAAAAATACAGGAACGGACCCCATGTCCGAAGCATTTAAATAAAAACGTTGGTCAACTCCTCGTTTTTTAATTTCATTTCGTGGTGATATAGTGAATATGTCAATCATTCAAGCAACCACAAGAGAGACGTTTCTGTTTTATTGGTAACAACATATTCGTAGATCTTTGTATTGTTTAATGTTCCTTCTGTGTCCACTAGTGTTTTTGACAGTTGCACGTGTGGAATTGAATACGAAGGTACCCAAGAAACCATTAAACACTATAACGTGGCATTATATCAGCATTATATTTGCATATGAAGCAGCACTTAAATGCCATGAAGCTCTACGAATATTCCGAAATAACGTGCTTATAGTATATAATGCAGAAGTGCAGGTCGTTGATAGCATTAGTAATGCTATATTCATGCACCCATTTTTGGCACTGCTAATGTTATTATTCTGCATTTATGTGTTGTCTTTTCCCGATTTATTTTTAGAACTGTTTCTTCTTTATTTTTATTATTGATTGTCTTAGCAAAAAAGGAGGAAAATGTATGTAACAATGAGCTATAAAATAAACCGCTTAGTGTAAATTCATATTATTAGTGTTTAATTTTTTTTATTCCTTTATTATCGGGATTTTTAGCCCTGGGCTGGTTCATCTCCCGTCGTAGCCACTTAAATACCTTCTAGAAATGGGGGAGGAAATTCAATAAATAAATTATGCCAAAACATAGTTAATATATAGTTATTTAATCCCTGAAAATTTGAGAAGTATCCGATTTAAAATGAATTTTTGGTGATCATTTTTGTGTGTCTCATTTTTCCGAGTCCAGTCTTTAGTATAAGTAAAGTATTATTTTGTAAATTTCATATACTGCAAACATTACCTGTACTACGTCTCGAACCAAGGTACCTTGTATCATCATCAAGGGTAAGTCGCTTAGAACAGTGTGCCAGCCCCGATGTCTTACACACTAGACGAATACGTTTCATAACTGCGGAACTCCAATTTTCAATCCATACCACATGTGTGGCCCACTGAGGAACACTTTTGACAGTTGAGCTTATAGAAATAAGAAACCATCAACCTTGCCAATAGGCGTTGCGTGGTTGCCAGGCTCAGCAGAGAATAAAAAATTAAGCTATCAGCACAACGGCACCTTTGGCACATTACTGGAACTCCTATAGAACATTGCAACGCTTGTAGACACACTAAAAAAATAGCACAGGAGAAAAGTGTGTTAAGCGATCCACCTCTTGATCGTCATGTATAACTGGACCCCTGCACACTGTTGCCAGAGGCGCAAAAACGTGATCGAAATTGTTTTGACCCCAAAAACTACGTTTTTTTGCTATAGTTTCTTCAGCAAGGTTTTTTCATGAACTATTCTCCATCTTATGAAGATAAAAATTTGGTGATTATTCACCCTACTAGTGAGAAAAAAATTGGTTTCTAATTTTTACCTATAAATACAAGCTTTATTGGGCAAAGTTTTAGCAAATTTAATACAAAACAACATTGGCGAAGCTTTCATACGCCTATCTATTGGTTTTAATGTAAATATCGGGAGTTTTCTATTGAAAATCCCTAAAATTCATTTCTTTTGAGTATAACATCACGTAGCGATTTTCTGCAAATTTGAAATGTACGCTTTTGTTTATCATATAAAAAGACACAAATTTGCCAAAAATAGTCGTTTTTATCTCTTATATTTTTTGAGATATTGAGGTTTTTGATAGAAAAATGCACTTTTTTAACGTAAAATCATAATGATCCGCAAATTTTCGCAGACGAAACTATTTGTATATGAAAGTATGAATCAATAAATGTTAAATCCAGGTGCAAAAGTTCGTTTCTCGCTGTCGCTTGGGTGCCTAAGCCAATAATCTTAAAATTTCCAATATCATGTTCAGTACTTTTTTTGCTTAATTCGGTCTGTAAAACAAAAATTTTACCAAACATTTTGTAAAATATGACATTTAACAACATTTCAGCAATCAAAAATACTGAATTTCTGTAATTTACAGAAAACTACCGAATACTGTAAAAAAAACTAACGATCGAAACTGTAAACGGCTCCAGTTCCGCAACACTATAAAAATAATTACTCAAATATGAACTATAAATTTATTCTTTAGCAAAATAAACTGCAACAAAAGTACCGAACAGATTGTTAGTTTATTCGATGCTGTCAAACGTCAAACTTTCTTTGTTGGCTTATCCCAAGGTTCATCCGATTGCAGCAGCGTTTGATGGGAAATTCGAAAGGTATTTTACACATTGTTGAAAAAATGTGTGTTGATACATTGTCTTTCCATTTGTATTTTATATAAGCACGGAGTTCTTACTCATTTTTTTTTTTCCAAATGCTGCTTATTTCAGTGAACATTTCGGAATGTTTCAGGACAAAATTCTCACCCGGTACCACGAGGTCTTCCATCAAAATAAAAACTGCAGTTGAGTCAAGCGGCACCGCAACTTATTATCCTCGTACCATTTCCTAGTCGCTGTTGAGTAGAGGCAAAATGTCAAAACAGGATTGCTTGAGAATGTTGTAACAGATGGTTTTAAGACACTCTAGAATGTGAATTTCGTTTATATTCCCAGTTGTAATAAATGGTTCACTGTTTTTTTTTTCACCTGTAAAGATGACTTGCCACACTAAATACTTTTTCGCATTTTTTTTTCAGATTTCCTTTACTCTTGGTGGTATAGAATTTATTTCCAGAAATTTGTGAAAAATCGGCCTTGACGTATTATATAACATTTTAGGACATTCACGACAGTTTTATGAGAACGTTTTGTATTTTCTAGCCAATATAACGTATGCATTAAAAAAAAGGGACTGTTTCGGATGGCGATAAAAAAAAGCTAAGACAGATAATTGCTTTCGATAAATTTCCCATGGTCGGGAAGACCGTAGAGTAGGTGAAGACTCTACGGAGCTGAGCTGCAAGCAGCCCGGCGGGTCCACGAGTCGCGGATGGTGGGGTTCCATCAGATAAGATGGACGGCTACTGAATACACGAATAAGTAGCCCCAGACGAGCGGCGGGGACTGTTTAGGATGTGGGGGAACTGAGCAGTTGTTGGACTCTGTTGAGTTTCTTCCAAAAACCCAGCAGCCCTCACAAAAGCGAGCCACCCTGGTTTTTAAAAATAAATGTAAAAGTCCAAGCCTTCACCCATTTGAGCGTTTGTTCTCCATGTTAGGGGCGGCTCAAAACAGCGTCTGTTCTCCATGTTAGGAGCGGCTGAGTCACCGTCTTGTTAATGCGCCCAGGACTCTAAATACAAAAGCCGAAAGTCCTGGTGGTGCTTGGGACTGTTAAACAGCAGCATCACGATGGTCCTCCTGCGAGATAGTGGGGTTGGTTGTAGGCCTTGCGAGCCGACACCATTAAAAAGAAATCCGAACCGGAACAATCGCAAAATTTTCCATGGAAGGTAATTATTTAAGCTTACTTACAAAAAAAAATCAACGCCCTTGCGAGCGGCTTTCCGGCATTAACCGCAACATTCGCCGACGAAAACATGCGGGTAGGCATGTTCTGAGTTACTCCTCAGTTTTCGTGACAAAATTATTGGAGTAGATCTTACGCTTCAGGTTGGCAAAGAAGTTCTCGATGGGACGCAGCTGGGGGACGTTGGGCGGGTTCGCCGACTTGGGTACAATATTGATATTCAGCCGCTCCATCTCCTCCAACGATCGCTTCGAGTAGTGGGCCGACGCCAGATCCGGCCAGAACACCGCGTCTTCGCCCTTATGGTATTTCTTGATGAACGACGCAACCCAACAATCATCAATGCTGAATAACTGTTTGTTCAAACAAATTTGGAGGAGTTGTTCAGCTGTTTGTTCTAGAAAGCTGAATAATTTCTACAAATTTGTTTGAACAAGCGACACTGATGTTTGTTGGGAACTTCCGGCAGGCATTTCGTACTATAAATTTCCCCGTCCACGGCCAGTCCGGAGCGAAAGAAGAGCGGCTTTGACATCCCCTTCTCGCTGATTGTCAGCCACAGCAGCACCTTCTTGGGGAACTTGGTGTGTGAAATGAACTTCACCTCGAAGCTCACTTCCTTCGTGAGGGAAGTAAAATACGAAGTGCCCTGCCAGTCGTTGCCATCCAGGGTGAGATAGGTCTTGTCGTCCATTACCACCGCCACGACGTGATTTGCCGGGAAAATCGAGTTGACCATCTTATTCAGCCGCTGCCGCTGCGTCATTGCCTGCAGCTCCGAAACCAGTGAACGCAACTTCCGCTTCCGGACATGTATGTTCATGTTTGCCAGGTACTTTTTCACTGATTGGCCGGTTGAACCGACCTCTCGGCCAAGCGCACGCAGCGATGTAGCCACTTCCTCTTCAGCATCCTTTGAAGCTTCTTGTCACTCAGGGTCGTCGGCCGTCCGGAGCTGGGCTTTCTTTCGATGCTCTGATTGTTGGCTAATAGTGCCAAGATGTTCTAGATGCCGGAACGGGCGTATCCGACGTCCACAAAGTGCCGCAAGATGTCCGTTTTCGACGCGGGGGGTGCCGTTCTTTGAACGCACACACTTCTGAACGGAGTTGCTTCACTGTTTTTGCCATCACGGTTTAAGTTCGACTGATAGAGCTTTCAAATTTTGTCTGCTGACTCATGGGTTACTATGATTGATGCTGCATGGGTAGTGTCGTCAGCGCGGGTGAAGGAAAACCCATGAAAAATCAGCAATTTTTGCCCATTTTTTTTAAATTTAAACGTTATTACTGTCCAATATAATATTTTGCACTTCCTGTTTTTGTGACACCATTTTGAAGACTGCCGTTGCCAAGTTGAATATCTGACTGACAGCAAAACCATACACGAGTAGAAAATAGTGTGTTAACTTGGTATAATTAAATCGGATTTGACAAGGAAAAATAAAATGAATAAGAACATTTATGAACTCTATGGGTGGACAAATTTTCGTGAAAATCTGAGACCCTTCGGCCCAATCTGTACCGTACTAAATAAAAATTCCCATATCTGACAGGTGGAGAATCAATTTTGACAAACACGTTTTTGAAAACCAACGGGTCAGCAGCAGGCGCAATTCAGAGCATCTGTCAAATTGATGTAAAAATTAGTTTTATATATCACCGTTTCAACATGAAAGAATCACAGTCAGTAATGTTATTCATCATTCTGCACATAAATGTAAATCCAATCATATTTTGGTTTATTCTTACATGTAAGTTTTCATCAGTACTAGCATAAACGGACCGCATTAAAACTGTTTCCTTTATGCAAAGAAAATCGACCTCTAAAATGGAAAGAAAACGCGAAAGCAGAATAAACCACGCTACTTTCGCAAGCCCATCCACTGACTCTATCATCATATCCTCCGACCGACCTCCGTCGTCAGCTTCTTTGTTCGGAATCGTAGAAGAAAATTAAAAGGCAAGTTCCACCTTCTATTTACAACAACTGATATTCCCATACATGTCTCTAGGCAACATCGATATCGTAGTAAGAACCGCATTGCTCCGAACACAAGGCTCATTTTCCCTCTGAGCTACGAAACCCTTAGCTATAATGCAAGCAACGGGTCTACTACTAAGTCTCCGACGCAATCTGATCCGATCGTCATCGTCATATAGCAGCTATCTACCTGTCTGCCTACTAAAGTCACACTTATGACGCACATCTTACAAACCAACAGCAGCAACAGCAAGCATCAATTTTCGTTGCTTTCGTTGTGGCGATAGAAGGAAGGGTTACTCGTTGGCAGCTAATCAGCCTAGTAGTCAGTTCTGCTTCGCGTTCCGCCGCGTGTAGTCCGGTCTGGCTTTCGATTTCTTTGTTCGTTGCCTGGTGCAAGTTTTAGACGGGGGCGGTGCGATACCCTCTCTATGCGCAAGTTCTTCCAAGGAGCCTTCCGACAAAGATAGCGAAGTTGACTTAAACTTAAACACTTCAATCAACTGAATCCAGTTTGGGTTAGGAATAAATCGTGAAAGGCGCTACAATCATCGAAATTGGATTTTTGGAAAACATTAACCGCTAGTTTTTCTCTGGAGGTAAGTCAACAACAAGTTACAAAACGTGCTACCCGTTCGTCGTCGGTTACACTTTCTGTTCGAGAGCGAAAACACGTTTCGATTTGAAAATTCAAACGAACGACTTGGGGATAGGCGAGAAACCCTGTTGTGGCGCTATGCTAGATCGTTGACCATCAAGAGCACCAAGTTCTTCTGTTGCAACTTGGTGCATTTTTTCCTAGCAGTTATGCAACACCAGTGGATATGCTGTGCTGTGGAAAATCCTAGAAGCAGCATGCCACAACATATTTTCTAGCAGGCAACGTTCGTGGCGTTTTGAGTAGACCAGCGTGTGTTGGAAAACGTGTTGCGCTTACACTTCTAATGGCAGTGCAGAGCCGTTTGCTTTCGAAATCTACGGATACCGTGGAATTTTTGTGGGCAGGTTAAAATTGACCGTTCCGGAGGAAAAATATTAGTTTGGATAAAGTGAAAGGATTGTTTATAGAACAAACAACGATACATGATTTGCGAGTGATTTCAGGTCGAATTCGATCACCACGTTAGTAACATCGTAATAATTACGATGCATCATGTTAGTGATCGTCGTGCCCGAACAATAGTCACGCAACTATTAAAGATATTAATAACCACCTTCTTTCCACCCCACTGCAGCGTAGTTTCAAAGATCTTTGACACTCGGTCCTAGGCTAATGCAGGGATTATGATTGATTTGAGTTTTCCCACGTGAATCCCGCTGTGATCAGTTTCTATTTGATTGCTCAATTACATGTTTTTTTTAAAGGGTTGTCGTTTCACACGAATGGGTAATCACGTTGAGACGTGCCGTAGAAACTACGCCGAATATAAATTACTTTGTGTAAATTGTTCTATGAAATATTGTTTTATGGGCCATAATATCCTAAGACTTGCAGAAGGAGTTGTGAGTTCGGTTACCATCGGTTTTGACTTTGTTGTGTCCAACTATTAAATTATTTTCTGCCAAAATACATCCCAACAAACATCAGTGTCAATTAATCGCTTCTGCAAACAAATTTGGAGAAGTTATTCAGCTTTCTGGAAGAAAAAGCTGAACAACTTCTCCAAATTTGTTTGCATTTGTTTGAGTTATTCAGCATTGATGTTTGTTGCAATGTCTTCAATTTTTGGGATCGTTTCCCAAATAATTTGTTACGTTATTTACGAACAACCGTGTTGTATTTTTAAACAAATAGTACACAGAGAAAAGAAATGAATTTTGACAGATGCGTAAAATTTTTCCTTGTTCAATTGCAAATCAAAGCAGGCGTTAACATCGCAATTGTTTGCAATCCTTGATAAAATAGCAAATTTACATAAAATATCTCATGAATTTATGCCAAATCCAGCATTTGATATAAGGCTTGTTCGCGACAAAATCTGGACAGATTAAATTTGGAATAGAACAAATTTGCTGTAAGTTAGATCCAAGATCCATTTTTTATTCTTTTAATTGTGCATTATTAGTCATCTTAAAACTAAGAACAGTTACTCAATTAGGCTGCATGAAGAAACTACGAAATTTTGAGTTTACTCCAGCCATTATGGTCTGTGCAGACTTCTCTGCAACCGATGCTGCTTTTGTCCAATTTCCACGATATTAAATTTTTTTTCTATAGTTGTAGCTTGTTGTTTATATTGAGAGAGTTTTCTCTTCACGAGAGCCCATTACCGCTCGATAGGTCGCAACTCCGGGCAGTTAGGTGGATTCGCCTCTTTCGGTACAACATGGACTCCATTCGCTTTATACCATTCCAAAACATCTTTGGCGTAGTGACAAGGTGCCAAATCAGGCCAGAATAGCGAGGGAGCGTCATGGCTGCGTAGGAATGGTAACAATCGCTTCTTTAGGCATTCTTCACGATATATTTCCTTGTTTACCGTTCCGGTTGTGATGAAGGTTTGGCTTGCTCGACGACAGCTGCATATTGCCTGCCAAACCAAATATTTTTTGGGAAACTTGGCCTTTTTCTTCGTCCTGAAATGCTCCTCTACGCCGTTCCGTTGCATGGCAGTATATTAAGACATTCAGGGAAGCTGCTTAAAATCTTTCAGCACATAAGCTTCATCCTCTATTATCACGCAGGAAAACTTCGTCATATATTCGATACAACTTGCGAGCCCTGGTTTTAGTCGTCACATTCTGTTTATCATTACGGTTCGGTACAGTTTTTACCTTGAACGACTTCATACTTTGCCGGTGCTAGGAAGTATGCACGAAAGTTGGGGACATTTTTATTGTTCTATCCACAGTACGTACCGAAAGATCTGGTCTCTTCTGCAATATTTGCTTCACCTTCGCATCCTTCTAGTGGTTCCTAAGATCCGTTTTTGTTCCGCTCCCAGCCTTCCTGGCTGTTATCAAACGTATATCGAAAGATTTAAGAACGTTATGGACAGTGCTTGCACGAAAACCAAGCTTTTTTGCAAGTTTTCTTACTGACAGAACCGAATTTTCATTGCGACCGCACACAATTTCTTTTCGCACTTGCTCTTCTTTCGACGCCATCTGCAATCTAAAAGCTTGTAGTATCACAAAAAATTATTTTACATAATGATCAGACATACGTTCATCAGTCAGCGAAATATTTCACGCGTTGATGAAGTATTTCCAGAGATATACGTATTTAGGGGTGTCCAGATTTTGTCGCGAACAAGCCTTATGTGCATTAGATAACACAGAAAATGATAAATGATTCTTTCAAACGGTGAATTGGAGGGTACTGAAATTAAAAAAAAAATACCCAGGATATTCCAGTAAATTCGATTTTCTTACTTTGGAATTGTTTGTCTCCCTTACTATCTAAAATAAAGGGAAAAACTACTCAGAGGCGTGGTTTTTTAAAGCCTGTACGGTTGAACAGAAATCCAAACAAATCCTTTTCTAAACATTTATTTTCCTTAAGTATGTTCCTTTTCACTTTTGCAATAATAGGTTTAAATTTCACCCTCACGCTCAAACTTTCGGACCTTTGGCTTGATTCCTGCCATCAAGGTTTGGACAAGCATCTTTCCTCTGGTTTTGTAAGCTTTTGTCCGCTTCTGCTTGAAGTTATGAACCGGTGTTGATTCTCCTCCCATGTTTCGACAATCAGCCTTCATTATTGCCCAACATTTCTCGATCGGTCGGTCTGGACAGTTTGGAGGATTATGTCACGAGGTACCACAATGAAATTATTTTCCTCGTACCATCTCTTTGTCACTGTTGAGCAGTGGCAAGATGCCAAAGTGGGCCAAAACAGGGGTTTTTGAGAATTTTGCTTTACAAAAAGCAGTAGGCGTTTTTGAATGCACTCTTTGATGTAGATTTCACTGTTAAATTTCGCGGTAAAGATGAATGGTTGGCTGATTTTAGGAATGGGCGATGTCGATGCGATTTTTACAGAATCAATATATTTACCTCGATAAATCGATTTTTTAATCTGATCTTTTCTGTTCGATGTTTGACAACATCGATCTTTTTAAAGATGAAATCGATGTTTTATTAATTTGAAATTTTTCCACATAACTAAGTGCAAGAAATTGATGGATATTGATCAAACCTTGCAAAGGAGAATATGCAATCGACCAACGCTTGTTTTAATTATTTTGACAGTTTTCACTGTAGCTCAGCGCCCAACCTGATTGTAGACCTTCCTTGTATACTAATTGGCATTCATAAAAAAAAAAAACCAACAATACATATTACTTTATATATATATATATATATATATATATATATATATATGCACAGTATATATATGATAGATATATATATATATATATATATATATATATATTCTCCATATATATGTATATATTTATATATATATACAGTTATATATATGTATATATATTTATATATATATATGTGTAATTTGAAAAAAATATTGTGGCTGTGTTTTGGAAATTGCTTTTGCTCGAGTATAACGGGTTTTAATTTTCCTATCGATTGCTTGATATAATGATTCTTAAAAAAACGTTCATATGCCTTGGTTATGAGATGACCTTGTAAACTTGCTTTTGATTCTTTGACAAAGATTATAAAAATTTGTTTATCTACCACCAGTTTCTAGAATGCATATATTGTTTTAAAAAAATCGATTTTTTCCAAATTGACTATTTACTGTAGATATTATCGATTTATTTTTCAAAATCGCATCGGCTACATCGATTTTATTTTCAAAAATGCCCATTCCTAGATGATTTTACCACATGTACAGATGGCTTGCCAAAAGAGATATTTATTTCGAAAATGTTTCTAACTTCTGTCGGGGGCGACCCCGGCGTAGTGGTTAACATCCATACCTCTCACGCCAAAGTCACGAGTTCGAATCTCACCCCCGGAAAAGTTACGAAAATGCCCAAAAGCGGTGTTTGAGTGACTACGACGGGAGATGAACCAGAACTCGATAAAAAGAAAAAAAAATCTAGCTTCTGTTCTTCAAATATATTACCAAGTAACCACAAGCATTATATTAAAGCTCTTATTCAACACAAAATCAACATCATTAATGCGGGATCGCATCAATTCAATATGCCCTATATATGCAAGGTATTATAGCCTCGGGGTACTTGGGTAGATTCTAGGCTTCCTCTATCATCGTAAGAATTTATTACCACAGGTCATTTGTGAAAAGTCATCCTTCACAGATGAATCATATATGCTACATCGACTTTTCACTTTTTCAAGCCTTCTATCACTCGGCGAGGTTGGACTTCTGGGCTTTGAATGACTCTCAGCCACATGTTTCACATTTTGTTTGTTAAGTGTCCCTCTTTCGACTGCTTTGTTGGCTTCCTCTGAACCGTTTTGATTTGTAGAAAATTGCTAATAACATTCGACACCGTTTGTTGCGTCATCCAGACTGAATTCGCGATTGTTTTTTGTGAACGATTAGGATTTTCTAACCACTTGTCCAAAATAAGATTTCGCTGCTCCTGTTGTCGAGACGCCATTTTCAGAACTTCAATTCAAAAGTAAACAATATGCACGTCGACGCGAAGGTGAAAGGATTCACTGACAGCAAACCATACACTGAGAGAAATTCAAACGTTGACTCAGACCATTGACGCGACAAAGTTACAAAAAATATGTCCGGACACTAATGCTGTTATCAATATAATTCTCCACAAATTTTTGTTGAGTTCAACTGCAACATTACCAAGCGATTATTAATCGCAAAGCAAATGTACATTCTATCCCGGCAGAGTTTTATAATCAAGTTTTGTGAAGGTCTCATCGTCCATGATAACACATTCCGATTTTTTGGTTAGCAGCTTGTCGTACAGCTTTCGAGCCCTCGGTTTCACAGATTTAGCCTGTTTGGTGCTTCGTTTTGGCTGCTTCTGCTTTCGACGTGTCTGCAGGCCCATTCTCTCCTTGGCGCGCATAACATTAGTCGCCGAAGTACTTAGCTTTTTCGCCACATCTCGGACTGATGCTGAAGGATGAAATAGCTTGAAATAGTCCCTTACCTTCTTGTCGATTTTAGGGTCAGCGGGACCGGGTTTTCTACCCCGTCTCGGGGAATCTACGAAAGAGCACTGTTGTTGATACTTACGTAGTGCAGTTTGAACTGCTCAGATGCTCACACCTTCTTCCTTAGCCAGTTTTCTGATCGAAAGACCACTGGCGGTGCACCGTTTGTGAACAATCCGTTTTCTTTGCTCGGGAGAAAGACCACGCATTTTCAAACATCCGTGCAAAAAATTGAAAAAAAAATGACAACATCAGTTTAATTTGGATGTAAACAACAGGGCGCAGCCAAAAGTTGGTTGAATACTGCACGCATTTTGAATTGATGGTTTATCATGAGTGTATTTATAATTATCGGAACAGTCTATAGTATTCTCAATATTCGCAATCTAGCGATTGTATGCTACCTGTCGCACCTTCTTGCGTACGCTCTTCATATGATTCAGCATCGACTTCGTAGCGATAATTTTTAACGCGTTCTTTTAATCTTTTTCCAACTGTTGAATTGTATCTGCTGCCAAGACATGTTTCCTAAGATGTGCCTTCGTCAATGACCAAAATTCTCCAATTGGTCAAATTTTGTGGGCAGCTAGGATAGTTCATATCCTTTGAAACGACTGAAACATTCCTGGTAGTATATCATTCTTCCGTTGATTTCGCGTAATGACAAGACACAAGATCTGGCCAGAAGGAACCTTGTGGCTTCCAACAACAGGATCCTTGTGGCTTCGAATCATAGGTAGAAGTCATTTCTTAAGCACTTTTCGATGTACGTTTTGTCATCGACCAAAGTGCAGCCCTTGAGTTTCGTCAAAATACGGCCGTACAAGAGCCTAGCACGCTTTTTGGCCACGGAATTCTGCTTCATGTGCCGGTTCCGATGTTTACTGGCTTTGTACGACTTGTATCCTTCCCTGGCAAGAAGTAACATTGCTAACACCATCCTGCTTTATTAAGTTTTATTAAAGTTTTATGAAAGCCACTTGAAATCAATTTGGTTTTATTATGGCACCAAGAGGTGCCAATAGGTTTCATATTTTAGTCAGGTTTATGAGAACCTACACAGCTTGTTTACAACGATCTTAAAACCTTGTTTCTCAAATTCCTTTTACTCCTATCAAAGGTTTTATTTCGACTTTATGAACTCGTAAAATGCTGTATTGAAATGCCGTTTTAGGACTCATTGATATTATCTTATTATGGTCAGTTGAAAAAGCATTTTAAAACCATTTTGCCTCCAGTAAATGCATTAAACGGCAAATTGGCATTGAAGGAAGTCACCATAAGACCAAATAGTTTTATAATAGTCATTGCGAAGAAAAATTGGCTTTATGGCAAAACTGTGATTATTTTCCAATCGCCATATTGAAATATAAGAAATAATTGAAATGTGGAAAAATAAATGCATCAAATTTTCAATGGTATGCAAATAAACTGTAGATCGGAGACTTATTTCGGCATTCTTTTAGATAATCTCATCCAATTCCAAGCACTTTTCAGGAAATTCATGATTAATTTATCGAATGTATTTTTTTAAATTTGATTTATGTTGTTGTAAATTCGCATAATTTCCGAGGCGCATTAATTTTCGGCTCTTATCGTGCGCCAATATTCACCATAAAAATAAATGCGCATATAATTTGGAGCATAATACGCTGTAGAAAACACAATTTGTTTTGGATATTTTGCTATCAAACAAAATTTCCCGCAACACTAGACCTTTTTTTTTACTGCTAAATGAATCAGAAGAGCAGAGAATCGAACAAAGCAGAACAACAAAAAACAACCTCGATTTCACAGTGAAGTTTGACAGCTGTGGCCATTTGGCCACATTCTGGTTTTCATGGCAGCCAATAGGTTTTATGAAGGTTCTCAAGTGGTCATAACATCTTTCACTAGAACATTTTCAAAATCTTTATGTTCTTATAAAGGTTTTATTAACTTGTTTTCACAACCGTCTATAGAGTGGGCCATTTTGTACAAATTTCGGCTTTAAAGAAGCATAGAGGAGGTGTTGGTAGACAAAACAGTTTTGATTGTAGTTTTATCAACAAAGCCGGGAGAAGTGTTATACGGCTGGAATAAAACTAAAATTGTTACTTGGGTGGTTAACATCCATACCCAAAAGGTATTTGAGTGACTACAACGGGAGATGAACCAGCCCAGGGTTAAAAATCTCGACAATCAAGGAACTAAAAAAAAAAAATTTAAAAATAATAAAAATCTGTTAGTTGGAAACCGCCCCCAAAACTTTGTTGGTATTGTTGAATATAATACATCATTTGCATCACCAGAAGAAGGTCAAGAAATTTCGATTCTGGTAAACCGTAGATCTTCTTGGTATTTATGAGTCACTTTTGACATTTGCTTTTCTATTCAATCAGGTAAATTGCCTGGTCATTTCGGACCATGTGAACCCCTTTCGCACATTTTTGGTCGAGGCCAATGGTTTCACCTTCACTTCAAACAAAGACGTGATTAAAGATTTTCCATCTCTGATAATCACAACAATTTTGGCTAAGACTGAGGCTGGACCTAACCGGTGATTGCAGTGAGAAAGTCATTATAGTATGCTTTAAACTTCAAGATTAGAGAGATGCGGTAGCTAATCGACTAGTCGCTACTAGTAGTTTAGGCAACAAGTTGCAAAATCAAAAAAAATTTCAGCACGAGTCCTTCCCCCCCCCCCTTGTTTGTCCAACGAGGCTTTTCGAGTTGGATAATCGCGATGAGTGCTGAAAATAATGAGTTTTTCACCGAGTTACATTCGACACTTTTTTGCAGTGAAAAAAAAATTGAATTTATTCTCTCGAAATGTTTACACACCTTTGTAATATGGACGTCCATGTGTGCTGGCAAAACTTTATGATCCAAGTAGGTTTTCCCGCATGACCATCACAGATTTTAAGGTTCCAACACAAGTTCTGTATTTGAAACTTCAGACATGGAGGTGTGTGGGTATTTTGGGAGGAAATTCGGTACTCAACAGGAGCGCAAAATATTCATCCGCAAAATCTCCGTTCTCAAAAGGCCCTTGTATGTGTACAGGATAAGTGAGAATTCCTGTCAGTGAAGTATATGGTTATAAAAATGAGAAGCTTGCATGAATTTACTGTCTTTATATCCTTAACATTTGTCTAAATTTAGTTCAGTTCAAATCTTTCTCCCTTTGCCTTAACTGCCAGCCGTATGAGTTGTTGAAAAGCGTCACCGCTGGCATGCACGATGTCTTGAGGCAGGTCGTTCCATATTTTCACCAAACGTTTCATAGAACTTTCCACGGTTAGTTTTTTGGTATACCCCGGAAAATTGTCCTCACACTAAGCCTGTGTAGCTTTCGCTTGGTAGGGCGGTGAGTCTTGTTGGAAGCAGTATGTTTCATTCTTGAGATGTTTCTTGATGAATGGAAGCAAATGGTCCTTCAAAACATTATCGATGTATATTTACTGTTGATTTTAACACCAGGTTCAATGAACAGCAATGTAACCTTCAGAGTTTTAAAGAAACATCCTCAAACCATCACCCTTGAAACATTGTGGATCTTTTGAGGTGAGACAGCTCCTAATCACGAGCTATTTCTGTGTTGCTTTTGAAGTACCACGAGTTACTCACATTGCTCAATATTTCTCACTGTCATCTGCTTCTTCATTTTGTGATTTCTCAAACCGTGCATCACAGCAAGCTGATTTCGATCAATACGTCAACTCTTCTACCTGTTGTTCTCACTACTTTTCCCTTGGGAGCAAAATGATGCCCGGAATGATTTTGCAGTCTGCTGGCCAGAACCAGGCGGCGATTTCGGTTGCTGAGCTAATTATTTCGACTATTATTCCAGTAACATCACGATGGTTTATTTTGATAGGGCATGCATCTGATTTTCTACGCTGCATGAATAGCTAGCAGTCTCCATAGTTCTGCATCTGGCAGTGAGTTAGCACTCTAGAAAAAATGGTTTCGATGCCTGGTCTGATCCGTGGTTTGGCGTAGGGTTCTATCTGACTGAAAATAAACCCGACTGGCGCTGGATAACGGGTATCTAGAGCTTCTCCCTCAGTGCACATGTGTTTTAAGGGGGTAGTGATTTATCGACTTCCTCATTGAACACGTAGTTAGCTTCATAAATAGTACTGATCAGTTTCGTTGCATAAAACGAAGCAAAAATTCGAGAGCCAAACCTTTGGTTGCTTAATATAAACTACATTTAATTTTCCTGGTACCTTTAGCGGGAAGTTTGTTTGAAGTGAGGGTTATTTTTTTTATAATTTTTTGATGATTCTCTGACCTTTTAAAGAATTCTCGAAAACTTCTTGAAGTATTTATGAACTTCTTGAACTTCTCTGCTAACCTTTAGTGAAGTTTTCTCGCCGATCAAATCTGTCAAACTAGGTGAGATGGAAACTAAGGAATAGTAATCCCTACATAGGTTTTTCTCCTAGGTCATAGTACGATGCGAACGGTAGAGAAGTTGTGTTTATCATATTTTAATATGGCGTCTTGAACCATGAATATCATTACGGCCAAATGAATGATTTTTGTTCTGTTTGCTTTTTCGCTTCGTCAGTGATTATCTCTTGAATTTCAAGGAAGTTCTCATCTGATCTTCCGCAATGTTCTCTGCTTAAGCTTCTGGAATGTTCCGTTCTGAATTTTCGTAAAGTTTCCTCATGAACTTTTTGGCAGCGGCTCCTGAATTTCTTGGAACTTCACAGCTAACAACCCAACTTATCTTCCAGGCTTTCTGAGAAACATTAAATGAACTCTTTTGGTAAGTTTCTTGCTGAACTTAGTTTCTTTCTAATCTTCTGATAAGTTCCATCCTGAACTTCGAGGAAAGTTTCTCCAAAACAATGGGAAAGTTCTCTTCAGAATTTCAAGTAAAACCCCCTTGAATTTCTTGGAAGTTTCTTCGTGAATGTCAGAGCAGTCCTTCGGGAAAGTTTGTACCTGGATTTATGAGAAATTCTTACTTGAACTAATAGAAAGTAATAGTAAGCACCTCCTATCCTTCTGGAAAACTTATTTCTGTTCTTCGGAGAGGTTTCTTCCTGAACTTCTTGGAAATTCCTGGGCTTTGAGAAAGCCTCGTTCTGACATTCTGAAATGTTTCCTTCTGAATTTTGGGAAAGCTCTCTAGCACTTCTGGGAAGTTAAAAAAAAAAGCTTTTGGGAAGTCCTCTGCTGAACTTCAGAGAAAAAAAAAATTTGCCATTCCGATCAAGGCGTATTGGTGGTCCTAATGAATCGAGTTCTTGATCAATTTCTCCAACTTCACAAAAGCCACTGGCAATGTCCACATTAATTTAAATCAGTACGATGAGCCGTTTGAACTAATGCTTATTTGTTTTGTTTTTAAAAGGAGTGGACATTTTTTTCTTGTCAATTCACCTGCAAAAAAAAAGTTTAGTGTATATGTTACCTTGCTCAGCCAATTTCCACTTGCCAATGAAAACCGCGTATCGAAACAAACTCTTACTTGACGAAATGTGACAGATCAGTCACCAGTTTCCAAGCGGTCGATTGAGTCGACCAACTCGACAAAATTTCGTCGATCTCGACATCTGTAATAGCAAAATAGACCTGTCGAGCAAAGCAACGGTCGGCTTGACATCTATAATTGGCCGGATTTGTTCGTGTTGTAAACGGAGCAAGCCTTTCGTGACAACTTCAACTGTGAATGGTCAAGTATACATGAATGAATGCCCGAAAAACGACTGCTTCCGTTTCTCAAAACACACGTTCCTACATTTTTTTTTGGCCGGACCTAGCTTCTTGTCTCTACTCCATGGATGTTCTGGAGTGGTACAAGACGAATGGTGCCAATTTCGTGCCGAAGGATCTTAATCCCCCAAACTCTCAAGAATTGCGGCCAAATGAAAAATATTGGGCTATAATGAAGCACGAACTTCGCATGCGTCCTAAAGTTGTCACTACAGAACAGGAAATGTTGAAGTCATGGTTGAAATCGGAAAAAAATGTCGGTTCAAGCGTTATACAAAATCTTATGCGTGGTCTTAAGAAGATAGTTCGAGCTTTTGGATGTGGTAAAGAATTTCAGTGAAATAAAAATACCTAAACCAAGATTGTATTTTATTCCCTGAATATTTCATGACAATCGGTTGAGAGACTTGTTTTTAAGGACGAGTTTAAAATGATGCAATTTAACTGTCGACACCCTTTAGTAACTTCCTCTTAATTCCAACTATCTCTATTGTTTATCTTGGCAGATACGCGTATTTCGTCTACAATGTGCAGACTGCTTCAGTGTCGTGTACTAATACTCGACTGAAATCTTGTTTGTCAGAATCTTGAAGTGTTATCGGCCTGGTATATTTCCACATCTCTATGCGCTTCGTTGTGATATCGGTAGATCATGTTGCTGAAGTTGCCAATAATATAAATTATCTTAAGTTGATATAACTTATCTTAATGTTATAAAGAAAATACAAAGCTGCTTTTAATATCACAACGAAGTATGTTCAGAAAAAAGGGCAGTATGCGGTATTCCGCTTTCATCTTCCAGCAAATATTCGTACGAAAAACTGTCTCTGAAAGTCCTGATTCATATGATTGTACTAGCCGCGTCATCGTTTTACAGGGCTACGCTTTCTAAACTGCGAACCCAAGTAACAAATTCAATTTGAAGGTACACTTGAAGAAATTCTCAAGACTCATTTGATAAAACAACGCATAAAACTAGATATTCTACATAACATCGATAAAACAGCCATAAAACCCTCATAAGTTCAAAAAGGCCCATACTACAGGAGGTTCTCAAGACTATTTCCCAAGATTTGCTTAAAACTTGATAGTTTTATAGGTACATACTTGTAATGACATGCAGGACATGCTTAAAACTATGATAAAACTACCACAAGTTTTGGACGTTTTATGATTTTCCTCTTTAAGAACACTTCCAGTCCTTCACAAATATGTTTCGAAGATTCCATTTTTGGATTCGTTCTGCTGAATGGGGACTTTTTTAAGAGAAAAAAAAATATCCATATGATGTTTCTTTTCCAAAGTGGATACGTATGTAAATTAATTGTAAAATTGACCATAAATGCATGAGTTTTTTGCCTGCAATTGATAAATTTTTCATGCGACGTTCAGTTTATTGGTGTTTTATAACATAAAAATTCGAAAATTTTAATGCGCCACGGAATCATTGCTAGAACATTGATTTATTTGAAACATAAAAAATAATTGAAAATTCAACAGTTAGGTGACAAGGCTGATAAATTGTTATATTTTGAATGTATTGTGTCTACAATCCATTTTAAGTTTCAAAATGTATTTTAAACAGCAGAAATTGTTCGTTGCATTGGAAAAGCGAGAGTTTTTTTTTGCATACATATGTAAATGGCTACCATTCCGAGGGAATCCAGAATAGCCACGCTCGCCATTTTTTCAATGGTTTTATCTAAAACTACAATAAAACGCATATAAAACTAATATTTCTTGCACAAGACTAACAAGATTTTTTTAGGAGCGCGATAAGTTCATCTTTACTTGTTCTATTCTTGAAAAAGAGGAGTAACGCTTGCATAAAACTTGTTTGAATTGCTCAAGGTAAACAAGTCTTTCGTAAGATAGCCATAAAATCAGTGTGGAGAAGGCACATCATAAACAAAGAAAATGTGAACGTTCAAATCAAAAGTGCCTATGCATAATTGTTGTTCATAATTACAGCTTATAATTTATTGTTTTTTTATCACAGGCGTAAGGCGATAAAAGCATTAAAAAAAACCCTAACTTGAATATGCTAACAATGGATTTGGGAAGAAGAACAGATAATAATATTGCGTCGATTCCTGGTCAAGCGAAGTGAAATACCTTGGTCTATTACTTGATCAAAAATTAAATTTTAAAAATCACATTGAAGGCATCATGCCAAATATAATAAATATATAAAATGTTTATATCCTCTTATAAACAGAAAATCCAAACTTTGTACGAAGAACAAACTTCTAATATTCAAACAAATCTTTAGACCGGCCATGCTTTATGCTGTGCCAATATGGTCTAGTTGTTGTGCTCCCGGGAAAAAAATACATTCAAAGAGATTCAGAACAAAGTTCTGAAGATGATTTTGAAGCTGCCTTCTTGGTACAGTACCTACGAAGTACATAGAATTTCAAACGTTGAGACTCTAGAAGAAATTTCCAACAAAATAATTCATAATTTTAGACAAAAATCATTGCAGTCTTCAATTGCAATGATCAATTATCTCTATAGATAAGAACTAGTTTTAAGAAATCAATAATTATTCTTAACACGCAGGCAAAAGGAACCCTGTTAAAAATACTGAATAGACAAAGTAAAAATAATATTAACACAATTAGATATAAATGATAGCATATAAGGTTGAAATGTTAATTACTTAGCAGGATCACCTAGGTTAATATATGAATGTAAAATAATGTAAAATTTGGAATAAATAAAGAGTAAAAAAAAAAAATATTCTGCTCCCGCGAGAGGATAATTTTTTCTTCTTTGTCCTCCACCCGGGGGCCCCTATGTGCTCCCGGCGCCCCCCGCCCTCCCCTCCGCCTTTGGCGTACGCGTCGGGCGCGGGGGCAATCTCCTTTCCGCTGATACGCCAATTTCTTTCCACCCATAAATATAGTATTGCTCCGGACCTGGAATCCACCTCCGGGTTCACTTATTCGTTGTGGCGGTGCCGGCGGTCGCAGCAGAGGTTGTTTTTCTTTTTCTTTTGTCCGTTCCTCTGGCCGTCGGAGGTGGACGAGTGGAGTGGGTTACTGGGCGATTCCCGGGCCCTACCTCCCGCCTTCGGGTTTAGCTTACCCGTGCGGGGCGAGGGCAATTTCGCTTTCCGCTCAGCCGCTATTTCTATTTGCACCCGGTATGAATATTGTGTAGCCTATTCGGAACTGGAATGCACGACTCGGGCGAATTCAACATTAACATAAAATAATTTACAATCGTAGTGCACATTTAACCTTAAGTCAAAAGTACTGCGCTGTATTTCCACGGTGGTGCGCCATATAACGCACTACCTGAGACGTTAGGTTTAAGTTGCACAACTGGCATATAATCAAATATCATGAGTTATGCATTTCGGTTTTCAACTGGCGACACATTGCACCATTTTATTTTATTCGTTTTACGCATAACGCATAGACCCTTTTGATAAGTTAGTCTCAGTAGGCTGCGAATCCAATGGAATGGTCAAAAAAAAAATTGTCGTTGGTGGCTGAGATGAAGGAGTGTTCAATATATTGGATAGGTTTTTATTGAATTTCCGCTTGAACGATCCGCTAGTTTTTAATTTCTTCCACCTGTGGGCGTCCATTGTGACAGTTTGTTTATTTTTCACATAATGTTCTTTCTCAAGAATATGTGCTCTTATTTAAAATCAAATGGTTCTAAGAGAGTTTTATGGCAGCATTTCCAAGATACATTCATCTTAAAGAAGAATGTCATAAAACTTTTACAAAACTTTTATCAGGTTTTATGCAAGTTGCGAAACGATGTCTTGAGAGGGGGATCAAGTATCTTATAAAACTACTGATAAGGTGAATTACACTTATAAATGATGTAGTTTTATGGAGGTTTCTTCAAGTGTTCTTTAATCACTCTTAAGAACTGTTAATGAATTAAAACCACCTTAACTTGGAAAATGCCCTGATAAAACCGGATGAACTCCATAATGCTCTGATAAAACTACCATAAAACATGAATAAAACCAATTTGCATTTGAATTGCTACTTGGGATTGATCGAACGACCCTTTCTATGCTATCGCCAACCGAATGAATTGCTTTCACAAATTGTCCTCTCCCAATCCATATGCGGGGAATAATAACAGCTAAACATTCGGTCATTTCATTGTCTCAATGGAGCCAGTATTGATTGCTCTTTTACAAACCCAAAGCGTATCTAACCGTTGAGAATTCAAAAATAATGGCAATGGCACATGGCTTTGTTGTTCACGCAGGTATATCTGCACGCTTAAACAACCATGCGTGCAGGTTCCCAGCATTGGATAAGACGCGAATTTGTAAATATTCATTTGCTCGTGACTTTTGACCCCTATTCGAAGAAACGTCCTTATAGGGTGGGTCAGCATGCAAGGTGAACAATTAACTGAACATAAAATTCGTAGCCTTTCGAGTACGAGACAAAATCAAGTCTGTTTCATCGATGCGCGCAAGTAATTTACAAGCCCCCCAATTCACATTTTTGCAATACATAGCAAATATAAGGCGTTTAACCATTTCTTAAACCTTAAATTTTAATATTTCACATTCAGAATATTTACCATAAATTTAATCCTCCCATATCACATTCTAAAATTTCATTCCCGATAGCAGCGTCACTCTCAGACCTACGTAAGAGCCAGGCATATCGTACGCACCTTTGGATTATTATTTTTTTTCGAAACTGGTTTCCAAAATAACACCCAAAAGTTGTCACGAAGCAGCCGCACTAAGCTCATGAGGATGGAACCGAGCTTGAACTCGATATCGAAACTGGCCCTATGCGTTGATCTCCTGCACTTCGGTAAGATAAGTGTGCGTGTGGATGGATTTGACCCCGTGGCTCCGTTGAAATTTTTAGTGGGCCAGATTATGAAACCTTCCCTCGCCTAACGATGCCCTTGCAGTGAACCGGAATGAGATGATGCTCGATAGAGCGTTTTTTTCTTCTTCGTTCAGTTTTCTTAATGCCTTGCCATAAAACGCATTATTGTCATGAAAGGAAAAGTAACCTTCTGACTAGCCTCTCATCATTTCCACCAGAGAACCTGAGAATAATTTATGAGTAAAGAATTTTATGGGAATGAATCCTCCATGATGATAGAAAAAACCAAAACCTAACCAAAAAGCGAGTTTTTCGCTGAAAACAACCGGTGCAAATTAGCATAGTCCGGCTTCGCGGATGGAAGAATATATAGAGAGAAAGAGCTAAGCTTTCAATATGCCACAAATCATTCAGTCAATGAACTTGATTTTTGATTAAATTCGTCGAACTACGAGCTAGACAGATAAATGTAGATTTATCAGATTGAAGATTTTTTTTCCGATGAATATCCGCACGTTTTGAGATTTTTGCATGCTTTTGGTAATGACACATTATCATTGAAATATGTCAAGACAAAATTGACTGGTGATGGATGGTGAAGTCTAATCAATATTCAAACAAACGAACTTTGCCTCAAGTGGTTCGACAACACATTCAATCTGAAGTTGGTCACCAACCACAGTCACTGAACGAGTCGTGGTCCATGAAGATACAATCAAATTGACTTTTTGATTTGAATATTTTATGGAGTCTTTCTACTTATTAACATCGATGTACTGTCATTGGAAAAGTTTTCTATTTATTTCAAGGTGCCGGAAAATAATACATCAATAGTTTTTTTTTTTCTTTAAAATTTCTCTGAGGAAACAATAAGTTTACAGAATGATAATGAAAAAATGCGAAAATTTATATTATTTTTTCACGTGCCTGTCTGTTCCGTTATACATTTGCTCTCGAACTATTTTGCAGCATTCTCGCCAGTGCTGCATTCTTCTCCTCTACTAACTGCTTGCATTCGCCGTCAAACCAGTCTTTTTTTCGATTCTGTGCAGAAGTACTTACTGACGCTATTACAGTGCTACCAAGTTGCTCTTCCGTTGGTATGGCTACTTCCAGTTATTGCACGTATTCCTGGGCAACTCCGGTTTCTCGTAGTAGCTCAATGATAGGACACGGCGTGTGAATGCAGTGAGTGTTGTACTCCGTCTATTGTTTTGAGCGTATACATACCGCAACAAGGTAGCGGCCCGAATATTTTTTCGCCCTGCGGTCGGTATTGAAGTTGATGATATTGTCGATTAGAGGATAGTCAATTTGATTTTCTGTTCCTTGGTCAGGTGATCTGTAAGTGGCTTTGGGGACGTCTTTGCGGGGAAAGAAGGTACTTCGGACTACTTAACCACGGGAGGCCGCTTAGTTCACGCATCGGTGGCCGTTGTCTTTCGATGCGGTATGCAGGCTGTTCGGCCTAATTACCAGTAATGTGCCTACCGTCCTACCTGAGCGTTCATATCACCAATGACGGATTTAACGTCCCGCCGCGGACAGCCATCATACACATGCTCTAGCTGCTCGTAGAACGCTTCTCTTTCGTCATCGGGTCTCCCTTCGTATGGGCAGTCTACGGTGGTGATGCTGTTGTTGAAGAAACAGCCCTTGATCCTCAGTTTGCACATTCTCGTGTGAATCTGAAACCATCCAATTATGCGTTGACGCATTTTACTCTGCACTACAAAGCCGGTGCCCAGCTCTGGTTGGTGATGCTACAGCTTTAGTTAAAAGTAGCCGCTCAATACCCGCTTTTCCAAACCTTCTGTCCTGTCCAGCAAAGTTCCTGCAGTGCTACGACTTCGAAGCTGCGTGGTTGGAGCTCGTCGAAGACTATACTGTCGCAACATTGGAACCAGAGTGACTTTCAGTTCCATGTTCCGAGTTTCCAATCGTAGTCCTTATTTCGTCACCTAGTTCATTGCCGATTGTTCCGGTCTGTATTTACTTCTGTATTATTTATAATTTTTGATTTTAAAGGGCGGCTTATTGAGTCTACTCCAACCCCCTGTCTCGCCGGAGGACAATCGTGCACTGTTTAGAGTCCCAAGTTGGCACGAGCACGATGATCATTCGCTCGTAACATGAAGAACAGACGCACCCTTTCTATTATGATTATGATTATGAATTATGATTTGTTTTTAATCAAAACAATCAGCATTGAAAATAATATACAGCGTGCTTATCTCCTATTGCCTTCACAAATATCATGACAGCAACGGACTCTACCCTCTATTTATCTTGATCAAGCTTTACTAACCACTGATTGTCGTCATCATGTCATTGTGTGAAGGGCTAAATACGGGGTCGATGGATCAGTAGGCAACGTCACTAAAACGTTTCCACGGGTTTATAAAGAGTCTCCTTCCAACAACAAGATTGAACATTTTTTCAAAAACGCGAGCTATCGCTCACGAGGATGCCCCAATGAGTGGAGAGAAGAGCCCGCCCTTAATCTACAAAATGTTAGCAACGGAGAGTTGGCATGCCCACTATCCCCACGAAATTTGCTTCAATCGGGTGCTCTCATGGTCCCTCTGGTATCCCGATTATTTGAATTTATACTATATGGAATACAAACGAAGATATAATATATTTACTTACAAAATGTATCTGACATCCATTAGCTTGGTACTGTAATGAAAAATAGGATACACACTTACAAATTATGAATTTTACAGGAGAAGTAACTCATGTTTGTAAAAAGTCGGGGAACGTAAAGAAAGATTTCGTGGAAAATGATGTCTCCTGAAACAGACACATGCGCAATTCGACGAAAGATGTGTTTGATTGAATTTATTTTCTCATCTCTTTCAACTTATTCTTCGTCAACCAACGCTCAACACGATCTGAGCCGAAATCTCAACTCAGTTGTTAGGTTGTAATTATTCCAAAGCAAGCTTATAATCTGGATGATACATTCGTGGGAGGAAATATCCATAGTCACATTGTTAAACTTTTATTTTCCTTGGTAACATATGTTTATTTACAAAGCAAGGAAATCAGTGTCAATTTGTTGATGTCACTTGGGAAATAAAGTCGTCGAAAAGATATTTAATAATATGATTTAAATTAATCATTCTTGAACGAATTGTCTGCACTTCATGAAAGCAATGAAGCATTATGTTCGTGTTTTAATGTGTACGGGATATGGTTTTTAAATAGATCAAATTTGTTTCAAACAAAGCTTGCGAAAATTTAATAACATTTAAACTTACATGAGAGGTTTTCAATTCGTGTAAAAATAAAGTATCATGTATTTTTCAATTCATGTAACTTTATTTTTGATCGTAATTTTGAGTCTTTATCATTTTTCCAAATATGTGCATGAAAATAAAGTTAAAACTACATTTTTTTAATAACTGTGATATACAATGTGCTTTCCAGGTACATGATCTTCAGTCGCATCTCCTTCTTTTGCTATTGTTAAAATGACACCATTGCCTAGACTACGTTCAATGATGTCCATACAGGTGGAGAAGAAGTGGTTAGGTTGTATTAGTGTAATGCAAGATTCTGTCGTTGTGTTCGTGAGATGATGCACAGCCTTTTTTTTGTAAACATGCGTGACGTAGATCTCCAAAATCAACAATTCACAACAGCAGCAAATCACAAGGTGGAATGTTTATTTTCAGTAATTGGTAAGTTTTTTAAAGGTTTCGGCTGAAAAATGCCTTCTTGTGCACTAAAAGGATGCTAAACTTGCTTTGTTATTATTCGCTTGTTTTTGGAGTTTTAAAGGGTGATACGGTCAAAATTTGGTCAAGGGAAAACGCGTGTAAATCGGTGAAATCGTTTATTTAAAAAATCAAATTAAATTTCTTTTTCAAGTTCAATTAGTATAAAATTCAGGAAAAATATTCAGTTAGGCTTCCGCTTTTCCAAATCCGAATTGCCGGGCCTTACGCTTGACCCCTGCCATCAGATTTTGTACAGCCACCTTGTCCACCTTCTTCGCCGCAGAAAGCCAGTTTGCCTTGAACTGCTGCTCGTCCTTAGCAGTTTTTTTGGTCTTCTTTAGGTTCCGCTTGACAATAGCCCAGTATTTCTCAATTGGGCGGAGCTCTGGCGTGTTGGGAGGGTTCCTGTCCTTGGGAACCACCTGCACGTTGTTGGCGGCGTACCACTCCATGGCCTTTTTACCGTAATGGCAAGATGCCAAATCCGGCCAAAACAGTACGGAACAACCGTGTTTCTTCAGGAAAGGCAGCAGACGTTTATTCAAACACTCTTTCACGTAAATTTCTTGGTTGACAGTCCCGGAAGCTATGAAAATGCTGCTTTTCAAGCCACAGGTACAGATGGCTTGCCAAACCAGATATTTCTTTGCGAACTTTGACAGTTTCGTGTGCTTGAAAATATCTGCTACCTTTCCCCTTCCTTTTGCCGTATAAAACTCCTGTCCCGGAAGCTGCTTGTAGTCGGCTTTGACGTAGGTTTCGTCGTCCATTACCACGCAGTCAAACTTCGTCAGCATCGTCGTGTACAGCCTCCGGGATCGCGCTTTGGCCGTCGTATTTTGTTTATCATCGCGATTTGGAGTCACTACCTTCTTGTAAGTCGATAGTCCGGCTCGTTTTTTGGCTCGATGCACGGTTGTAGACGATACACCCAGCTTATTTGCGGCATCTCGGAGAGATAGGTTAGGGTTTCGCTTGAAACTACCGGCAACTCTCTTTGTCGTCTCAGCGGCTTCCGGTTTTCGATTTCCCCCCGATCCAGACTTCCTGGCTGTCGACAAACGTTCCCCAAACACTTTAATTACATTTGTAACGGTTGATTTGGCAACTTTTAGCGATTTTGCCAACTTTGCGTGCGAGTAGCTCGGATTTTCGCGATGCGCGAGCAAAATTTTGATACGCTGCTCTTCTTGCTTGGACGGCATTTTGACAACTGAAGAGTGAATTCCAAAATCAAAATAGGAACAACATTCTACACACACACACCTTCAAAATGAGGGGTGTTCAGGTTTTTTAAATGCAAAATTGAAAGAAATACGTCAAGTTGATATTGACCAAATTTTGACTGTATCGCCCTTTACGTCACTACCCGAAATCATGGATTGTTGACACATTTTTCGTTACCTATACCCACAAACACCTTGCTCTTCGCCACCTGTATACACCTCATTGGACTACGTTAACTCTGCACAGAAAAAAATCTTGTAGTAAAAACTACCATTTTACCCGACTATGCCTATCCTTAAAACTACCATGATATGGTATATGTAAATGTGGCTTTACACAAATTCTAGAATACTGTATTTACCACAAAAAGTCTTTGACAATTGAGGACTTCAATAGATCCAATAGATGTTTGGATAGTGAACTCAAACGAGTGTCGAAAATATCAGAAACATATATCAGTCGTGAAAAACGTAAATCGTTTAACATCGAATGAAATGCGCATATTCAGTTATGATTTTTAAAGGGAGGTTTGTCCCAAGGAAGGATGAAGTATGGATTTATTTTACTAATTTGGTACAGTTAGTAGATGTATTTGAAGGGCTCGTTTACAGATGAAGAACTTGATGCACTACGAAATTTAATCAGTCGTCATCACAATTTGTATCAAATACATTTCAAAGAAGATCTTAAGCCGAACCATCATGTTTTGGTTCATTATCCAAATATTAATTGATCATCTGGACATGTGGAATAAATTATGTATTTTAAAAACGAAGCAAAACATAGAGAATTCAAACAGTATTAAAATATATGTTACACGTTGTTTGTGAAATATGGCAGTTTTTATATAAACTTCCAACTGATGATTATTTTTATTTATTTATTTATTTTTATTTCAGTTGAAGGAAAATTCAATTTACTGATGATTTTTTGTTAAAAGGTTTTAAAATCATCTATCGCATAATATCATAGAACCGGCAGAATGAATTCACAGCGTTCAATATGAAATCATCATTTAAGAAATGTCGTTATTCAAGGAGTACAGTATCGCCGACATTATACTGTTCAATCTACCCCTTTACCACATCAAATTACACACACTCGATATATACTTATTTCCTTATATATTCTGTATAAATGATACATATTGCATGAGCTAATTATATTTCATTGATTTTAAACATTCAAACACTGGGATGGGAGGGTGCATTAGGGCATCATTGAAGTTTCAATTGGACAATGGAGTGGACGGCCAACCAGAGGCTAGGAGGGGATGTGTCTATCATTTATGATTGGTACATTCCACTCCAACAGTTGTAATGGATTTGAGGCGCCTTTCTCAAACAAACCATCTAGTGGAAAGCTTAACTGAATTGCGTATTTTGTTATTCGTTTTATCGGATCATATTGCTGGAAGGAGATTCTCTTATTTCCGCAGGTTTCGCGTAAGTGTCTCTACTTACGGGTCTGCCCATCCCTTTTTGGCCCTTCATACAGCAATATGTTGAATTTAGAACGGTAACAAAGGCCACGCTAGGATGGTGGTTTCTAACATACATACATACATAGTTGAAGGAAAATTCAATATATATGACTTGCGTTTGAAAAACTACTATGGAATTCTTATTCAACCACTTAATATTGATAAAGGGTTTGAAATTGTGTGTTCAAATGCAGTTATGTTTAAAGGAACCAACTTAAGAGAGGATACTTTATTCCTATGTTCAGCTATGAAAGCAAATATGTATACCAAATAATGGATGTAGCAAAAAATACAAAAACATTTCACTCGATTGTGAAATCGTGAAAAATTGGAACCTACGATAATCATTCAAAGCAATTGAATGTTTTTCAATTGTTGAAATTGTACCCATCGATAGTTTCAACCTGCCATCGGTCTTACAATGTAATATTGATGGTCATTTTTATTTTCGTTGCAAACTCAGTTGTAATATACAATACTAGAAAGACGATGCTTTGTAGTATGTTTACATACAGACGTCACAATAGGTGAAGTATAGATGTAGTATTTGAATAATTAAACTGTCAATGGTAAGTACACTGATAGACAAAATAAAGTGCCCACCTCATCGTTTTTTCAATTTCTCTCATTTACTTGGTTCAAATTAAAGTAAACACACTGTATTTTTTTTATTATCTTATTTTTTATATTTTTTTTAAGTTTCACTTATGGAATACTGAAAAAAAAGGAGTTTTACTTAAAGAAAAAAAAAACAATTTGTGTTGAAAAAAAAAACAGTGACAAAATAAAGTGCCCACTTCATTTAGGCTACAGAAAACATAAATTAAAGTAAAATAAAAGCATTTCAATAATTGATGTGTCCTCCTTTGGCCTTCAGGACCTCCTGCAGGCGCTTCGACATGCTCTCGACCAGGTTCTTTAGGTGCTGTGGATCTAGCTCTTCCCAGGCGCGCTCCAGGGCTTCAAAATAGTTATTTTTATTGGTAACACCAGTTTTGTCAACCCTGGCATCGAGAATCGCCCACAAATTCTCGATGGGATTGAGGTCCGGGCTTTGTGGAGGCCATTCCAGCGGTTTGATCCGACAAGACCGGAAGAAAGACTTGGTCTTCTTGGCAGTATGCTTCGGGTCGTTGTCCTGCTGGAATACGAACTTCTCTTCAAGGCCCGTCTGGATCAGCGAAACCTCCAGATTTTCTCGCAGGATGTTGATGTAAGAATCTGCCGTCATTATCCCGTCGATTTTCACAATGCTTCCCACTCCACCCCACGAAAAACACCCCCAGACCATCACATTTCCTCTTCCATGCTTCATCGTGCCTTGGATGTGGCGCTCCTGAAGCTCCTCTCCCGATCTGCACCAAACACGAACCCGCCGCTTTCGGTTAAACAGCTCGAATTTTTATTCGTCCGTCCAGAGAACCGTTTTCCAGAACTCTAGGGGCTTATCAGCATGCTCCTTAGCAAACTTAAGCCGTTTGGCTTTGTTTGCCTTGCTGATAAATGGGCGCTTCCGGGCAAGTTTGCTATTCAACCCCTGTGCTACGAGACGGCGACGAACATTTCGACCGGAAACTGATAACTGAAGGGTTTCCTGGATCTCGCGGACAGTTACCTTCGGGTTCTTCTTGACTTCGCGCCTGATCTTGGTGTCCGTTCTCACACCCGTTTTCCGCTTCCTGCCTCTGCCAGGGCGATCCACCACTGATCCAAACGTTTTAAGCTTCAGAAGAATTTTGCCAACCGCTGCCTTACTGATACTGTACTTCATAGCGACAGCCCGGTGCGATTCACCGTTTTGCACATCACGAACGACCAATTTTCGGATACACAAGGGAATTGCTTTCGAAAGCACTGCGTTCTCCATTTTTTTCAATTGAATCAAATGCGATCACGTATACAAATGCACCAGGTTGAGCCGTTTGCTTCAAAACATGTCAAAATATCAAAACATAAACAATCGAGGGGTCTTCCAATGGAAACTTATCGAAATCATATCGATTTTTGAAGTGGGCACTTTATTTTGTCACTGTTTTTTTTTTTCAACTCAAATTGATTTTTTTTCTTTAAGTAAAACTCCTTTTTTTTCAGTATTCCATAAGTGAAACTTAAAAAGAATATAAAAAATAAAATAAGAAAAAAAAACTACACTGTGTTTACTTTAATTTGAACCAAGTAAACGAGAGAAATTGAAAAAACGAAGAGGTGGGCACTTTATTTTGCCTATCAGTGTAGTTGAACTGCTTGTTTATATCTTTGCATATGCAATTGTAACAAAACGGTCGAAAAAGTCGATTGACGACAAATAAATAATAATGAATAATCTTGTTATCACCTAGACATAATATATTTACGTATTTTAAGTGTATACACACTTAAATTCGATTTTGCTGTTCGGTAAAAAAATTGACGAAACATTTCGGTAAACATAACATCTTACCGATTTTTCGGTAAACATAAAAAATGTTACCGTAATTTCTTAACACTTTACCGAACGATCTGTAATGTTGAATTTTATTGACCGTATACGGTAGAAAAAAATACAATCCATACGGTAAAAACAAACAATCACTGAATACGGGAAGAACTTTACCGAACAAAACGTAAAACGAACTCTGAATTACCGAAGCCCGGTAAAGTATTATTAACTGTCAAAATGTCAGCCATTTTCTATGAAGCCTCGTGGTTCCAGTAATCGGTTGTCCAGAAGGTGGTTTGGATATTGATTGATTTTAATTATTCCATGTATGTATGTAGAAAATAAACCAGCGTTAATTAGAGCTTTCATCCGGCTAGCTATAAATATTTCAAATGTGCTGATTACACGCTAAACAATCAATAGGTTCGATGTAAAAAGGGATTATTATTCTAAATGAAACACATGCAAAATATATTTGCAGCATTGTATCCATCTACAGGTAGAACACAACTTCACTGACCAGCATCCGATGCAGTCGACACGCATCGTTCGTAGTATTTCGTTGACTGCGCCATATGCTGGAAAGACCTCACAGTCCCGGTCGGAATAACAACAAATATAGTTTTGTTTAATATATTCAATTAACCAATAACATCCAAATATTTTGGTTTTTAACGATAAAAACAAAAACAAAATACCGAAACGGTCGGTACCAGACTACACAAATTACCGAACTGTACGGTAATTTTTGACAGATCATCAAATCTTCCATTACCGAACTGTACGGTAGTTTTTGACAGTTCATCAAATAATTTGAGTACCGTACGTTCGGTAATTGATTTAATTACCGAACAGATTACCGAACGTTCAGCTGTTGAAAGTTCGGTAAAAAATTACCGAATACTGTAAAATTTTCTAAGTGTGTAGCCTTTCAATTATTATTTCTGAATCAAATACCTCCAATTATTACGACATTCGCAATTTCTATGATATAGTCTATAATTTGGACCCTTCCAACATAAACCTTTTAGATTTGTTGGATATACAAATTAAGTCAAAATCACAATGCACTCAATCTATAGGATTTTGAAATAAAATTTATTTAAAAATGTAATTATGTAAAAAAGTTATATGTTTTTTAAATGATTATGATATTATACATTTTTGGAGTGTGTGATAGAATTTAATGGGCAGTAAAAGTAATGTTGTCGTCGCTCATACAAATACAAATATATAAAAAGGTACTTTGTTGAATTCAATTAGATTCCGTCCCGCCTCTCAGTCTGGCTAAACATGGTTCGAAAATGTAGCTCTGCTACTAAAAGCCAATCCGAATCTTCCCTTCTGCTTTCAAGCCCGTACACTCAGAAAAAAAACAAAACTAAATAGTTTAAAGTTCACACTAAATCGATATTCGCCTTGTTGACGCATAGCTCCGTATAAACGGAAACTAAACTCGACTAAACTTGAAATATAAGGGGCGTAGTATAACGTTGATATATTATATATGTGCGTAGTATAACGTAGATTTATTTGAAACAATGAATCAAAGTTTTCCCGCCCCGGATTTGTTTTTGTTTTGTCAACTAATAACCTGCAAACTAATGGCATCAAACAAATTTAAATCTGTCGGTGTGGATAAGAACCGATTGACTTGATTTACTGAATTTTTTGAGCAGATTTCTCGGATTGGATGTAGGACTTGGGCCTACAGTAACGTTGAGCCGTTGGGCCTACAGTAACTGATTTAAATAACCGATGTTAACCAATTGGTGCTCTTTTTCAAAATGGTAATATTTAATTTTATATTACCTACTACCAAGTAGAAAGAGAGATCCGATTTACTGCCATCGATTAGTTCGACCATCGAATGTTGTTGTTTGGTGAATGTAGAGCTCCAAAAAATAAAACCCGGCTTAATTGAGGGTAAAATTTGCTGCATGTGCACACTTCGAAAGCACATTGTTAGTTTTGGAAGAAAAAAAATATCACATTGAACACAACTAGCAAAGTTTTTTCGGGAATCGAGGAAATGTTGACAAAATCATGAAATGACAACACAAAATCGCGCCAAAGGAGAGGACAATAATGCTATGTATAGAATTCTCTCACACAACAGTTTTTATACTATGCGACAAGTGATCCACGTGAATGATAAAAATGATTACTTTTTGAACTATCGACGATTAGAATCCGCCGCAGCAACTTGGTTGTATAGCAGCACATACACTTCCGGCCGACGCTGGAAATTATACTGCATTCCTGGTGGCTTTCAACACTTCAGCATATTTTTCCACTTCGAAACGATATCAGTGCGCTAGCAACTGCTATTTACCGCAGCAAACGTTCACTTCGAGAAACTTTCTTCAGACCAATTGCAAACGTCACGGAGAGATTTAATCGAAAAACCAACCGAACTTAACGTTCAAATGCATTTAAAGGCGAATAATCTACACTCGTCACTGTTGCACAGACTTTTAATTAATTTAAAATCAATATAAAAATATGTATTTTCGAAAGAAAAAAAAACGCAGCAGAAAAAAATTAACACGTCAGATCTTTAGCGCGGCTTACTTCGATCCCCTACCCCACTAGTGCATTTTGCACTACTTAGGGTGGATTGCTGCTCCATGTATTTTTTCCTATCTCTTATCTCTCTCTCTCTCGCAAACTTACCTCGATATTACATCTTCATAGTGAATGAACATCGAATCGAACACCATTAGATTGCTCACAGCAAGTAAGCATACAAACTGATGTGATGAAATATTCAATATCTAGTACAGATACTGAGTTATATCAATTCTACATTTTGAGGTAATAGCAGCCGTCGAGAATGCTTCAGCGTATGCCCTTAAAAATTACTTTCCTATTTTCGCATTTTTGCGGCTGTCATTAAAAAACACGTAGGAGAAATCCACGTGAAGTTTCGCCGAACTGATGCACTCAATAAAAATGCTGAACTGGATTGAGTTTTTCATTTGGTTTGCTCTATATTTGTATCGCGAGAGTAGCAGCGGAATCAAAACATTTCAGCTATAATTCATCGCTTACGACGTTTTCATCAGAAATTTATTCTTCGAAAAATACATTTTTTAATACACGGTAAGTGAGTGTGTAAAAGATTTCAACTAGTACTGCTGTTTGCTTTACGGCAATTCGCTTTTCAGCACAACACCTCGAGATATTCTTCGAAATTTCGTAATCTGTAGTATAAGTGCTTTAACGTTCATTGCATCAAGCGTTAGGACGAAAGCAGCTCGAAATTTTCTGCATCGTAAACACACGTTACACTTGGAGACAATTAATAGATGGTGGTGGTGAGTTGTGCACTGAACCAAGAAGTTGGGAATGGTTGCATCACTTCACTCCGCCCCACATCTGGACGAGCTCGATGAACTCTAGAGTTGCCGGCGAGATAAACACACATTAATGAGTGTGTATGGCACAATAATAAAAATGAACATGATTAAAACTGTCCAACAAAAGTTTTCCCAAGGTCGCTTGGATGGGGCTCGGTCACATTTTCGGAGGTTGCAATGGCTTGATGCTGTCACGGTACAGTTGGAATTTTTCGTTCGCTGAGTCATTAACGTCTGACTGGCTAGCTGTCTCCTAATGGGGTCGTAGGTTTTAGTTGGCTCGTGTACACTGGTCAAGGTTAATTTTTGAAACATGTAAAGAAATGACAACGGTTGAGCGAAATGTATGTTAGCAATGGAGATAGGCTGATTCGGCTGTTTCAGTTTCTTTGTGTGTTTCTAAAGCCGAAAATGGCATCAATGAACAACTAAGATATGCGCGTTGCTTTACTGCTGTAAAGCAATCAAGATAAGGGAATGAATGTGTAATTAATAGCTCGAGATTCTATTTCTTTCTGCTTAGCTACGTGGAAAATTTAAATGTAATTTCCTCATGGAAATCCCATGAGCTCGATGTTGTACTGAAGGTCACCAGGAGGTGCTCAATGTTACAAGCTATCTTCAGTTCCGACATGTGAACATCCAGCCTCCCTCCTAGTCAACAGCTATTAACTGTGATCCGTTGATAGAAAATAGCAGTTACGAGGCGATACCTTTCTCAGTTAGCATCAGTGAGTGCATGTTGTTGCAAAACCAGTGAAGGCATTTGCGGTTTCAAATGGTAACTAAGGTTCCTGATTGAAAACCGGTTTAGTCGCATTAGTAAATAGGTACTTTGTAATTTATCGATTTGAGAGTTAGGCTCGACGAGTTCTATACAGTTCTAGATATCGAATGGAAATGAATTTTAGAATTATTTATCGAGCAAGTAGCGAGTAAATCTCAATCAGAGTATCGTAGAACTGGGTGTTTTTTAAGGATTGCGGGTAACTTTTATAAGTCGTGGGCTTTCTTACCTTTGATAATATTTGAATTATAGCGTGGGTTTATTAAACATGTCTCACTTTTGATCGACCACTTAATAATTCGTGATCTCAAATCCAAACCAATTCCACGAAATATGTGCAACGTTGTAAGTGAAAGAAGGTCTGAAGGCTAAATACTAGGATGGGTTATGATGATTTTTTTTTTCATTTTAAATTCCAGACAACTACGGAAAATTAGGAAATGATTGTTTGCTACCTCACATTCTGCTTTGCGTTTGAAGTTTGTATTTTTTAGTATTTGAAATCTTAGTTAATACAGTTTTGCTTGAACTTTGCAACAAATCGTGTGAAAGTGTAGTAACTAAAGTACCTAAAGACTGCCAATGGATTAACAGTGCTTAAGTGTATCTCAATAAACATTTTACTATTATTTTGTAAGAATTGCAAACTAAAAAAAAATAAAAGCAACGTCTGTTTTAAATCTTTTCTAGCTCATTTATCTTATCTAAATCGCCAATATACACATTCGGGTTAATTTTCTATTCATTAAGTAGCTTCTTCCATAGAGTTAATTAATAAAGAGAATCGATGAATTTTCATTGGTCCTTATTAATGTTTGTGTGAGAGTTCTTTTCAAAACACCGAGGAACTACAGACAGTTAAATTATTATTCTTAGCGTAATGTAGCACCTGTTTCGTGATTTGCTTTTCTGATTTTTTTCGACTGACGATACAAGAAAATCATGGAAATAATTCAGAAAACCAGTTACGGGAGTTGAATCGATATATAAATAAATGAATTAAATCGGCAAAGATCTAACATCGCCATAATCGAACGGAGTAATTGAAGCCGGCAAGATTGTGGCGAGGTGGTACCGTTTATGCTACCAACGGTACCTGTCGTGTGATCAGAATTGCGTAATATCTTAACGTGCTTGAGCGACTGTATTTTCCTCTCAAAACACCGCACGAACATGATTCTTCAGCCAGTACCCCTTGCGACCATCCTTAATTTATTCTGCGTAGAACCCATCTGCGAAGGTCGTTAGCAATCCTGGGCGAAGGTTAAACCCGTCGTCTAACTCGTCTCATGCCTATGTCCATAACCTGTGCAGATTAGTACTAAGTGTGTCTTGAATCTCACGTTTTATTGCATGCTTGATTGTCATTGCTAGATATTGGAAAGTGCGCTACTGCATTTCATATGCCTCCACTCTAATTCTTCGGATTTGCGCGTAAAACACTTAGTTGATGATGGCAATTTCTGTCAACTTCTATATAAGTGAACGACAACGACGGAGGCTGCTGGTTTGTTTGGAGTGTGTCTGTCTTTTCATTCAACAGTGAGGGTAAATATTTACCGTTTACCAACAATGTGATAGATACTTGAATTTCAGTATGCCATACAGCTCATACCGGGACCTATTCGAAAAGGGTATTGGCTGAAATAATTCTATGTTTATTTTATGTTCCGAAGAATATTCACGACCAAAATATTGCGCGCAATTTTGACGCACGTGGTAAAGAATCAGCATAACAATAAATTTTTAGTTTACATAAATGGAACACAAACGAACTCACAGAAAAAACTCGACATTTATATATGATGATTTCCGTGTTTCTAAAAACATATTTACGGAAATAAGTAATCAAATATTAGAACCTACTCAGGAGCATAATAGTTAAACAATTCGGTCAATGATCGCTTACTATAGAACATCTGCTGATGATATTTAAAAATAGGTATAATTGCTTTCGCAAATAAAAACTTGACTCGCCGCTAGTATCACAAATCGAAACTCCCTCTTGGGAATCTAAACTTCGGAGGTGTTGATTCGGTGGTATAGTTAGCAAGTAATTAACGCTTACTGCCATTGTGTACTAAATCGATTATATGTCTTCAGCATACACAAGCACCTGCTTTTTATCTTTTGAAAAAAAAAAAACGCATCAGAATCTTATTTCATGTAATTCCACCTCGCAATAAGCATCAACCCAAGTAGCACACTACGATCATAATTAGTTGTAGTAACTTGATTATGAATTTGCAAGTCATATTTATCTCATATTTTTCTCAACCAAATGGCAACAAGTATGCTACTAGGGAATAGCAGAAGCAATGGCCCAAGATTAAAGGGTGTCCCACATCAAATTGCATCACGGAAATAACGCTGTAGTAAATTACCTAGTAGACCGATCCTTTTCAAACTTTCAGACCATAAAATATAACCCATTAGTAAGCTTTTGGCATACTTATTTTATTCAACTTCAATGCCATAACCGTACGCACGCACCTTACGCTTAACTCCACTCATTAGGTTCTGTACAACATCTGGCTGCAGCTTCTTCTGTACGGAAACCCACTTTTTCTTCATGTCTTCCTCAGATTTGACCTCCTTGGGGTGCTTCCGTAGTGCCTGTTTCATAATTGCCCAGTATTTCGTTCCGGGACGTTGGGCGGGGTCATGTACATGGGTACGAAGATGAGCCCGTTGGCTTCGTACCACTCCAGGACAACATTTGAATAGTGGCAAGAAGCTTGATCCGGCCAGAAGATCGTAGGGCCCTCGTGTTGCTACAACAGAGGAAGCAGACGCTTCTGTAGGCACTCCTACAGTCCCGGTAGTCACAAACGGCGCACTCCGTTTGCCACATGAGCAGATCACTTACCAAATCATGTATTTCTTGGCAAACTTTGAAAGTTCGTGCTTCCTTACTTCCTCCGGAACATCAAACTTTTGCTGGGCGGGGAAGAACAGTAGCCCGGAAGCTGCCGGAAGTCCACCTTGATGTAAGTCTTATCATCCATGATGAGACAATTAGGCTTCGTCAGTAGCCGGGTGTACAGTTTCCGGGCCCATTTAGATTTGAAGCCTTCTGCACTTTGTACGTATGCAGTTCCTCCCGGTTCTTGGCTCTCTGAACGAAAGACTTGGACAGATTCAACTTTTTGGCCACATCCCTGACCGAAGCATTGGGATTCCACTTAATCACTTTCGCGACACGCTTGGGATTCTGATCACTAGTAACTGGACTCGGAAAAAATGAGACACACAAAAATGATCACCAAAAATTCATTTTAAACCGGATATTTCTAAAATTTTCAGGGATTAAATAACTATATATAAGTTATGTTTTGGCTTAATTTATTTATGGAATTTCCTCCCCAAGCTGAATGCTCTTAAATTTCTCTTAACACTGCTCATGAGATCTTGGGCGAGGCTAACCATCTTCCTTACACAATTTCTCCCAGTTTTTCTTCAAAGCTTCATCGGTTTTGAATGTTTTTCCGCTTTTCTTCAACTTCTTTTTCATTATCGCCCAAAACTTTTCGATGGGACGAAGTTCTGGTGTATTTGGCGGGTTCGCCTACTTCGGGACCACATTAACGCCCTTCGCTTCGTAACAATCCATTACAGGCTTGGCGTAATGGCACGAAGCGAGATCCGGCCAGAACAGCGTGGGACCACGGTGAGAGCGGAGGAAGGGCAGCAAGCGCTTCTGCAAGCATTCCTCTCGATAAATCTGCCCGTTTATGATGCCGGTTGAAACGAACGGCTTGCTGTACCATCCGCACTCGCAGATCGCCTGCCACAACAGGTACTTCTTCGCGAATTTGTCCATCTTTCTCTTCCGGAACTTTTCCGGGGCCTCCATGCGGGACGTACCGACAAAAAACTCGAGGCCGGGGATTTGTTTGGTGTCCGCCTTGATATATATCTCGTCGTCCATGACGAGACAGCCTGGTTCGACCAGCCACTCACGATACAGCTTCCGCGCACGCAATTTGGCCACCGTGTTTTGCTTGTCAGACCGGTTTGGCGCCTTCCTGACCCTAAAAACACGTAGCCCAGCCCGCTTCATAGTATGCTGGATGAACCACTTCGACGAATTGACCTTTTTGGCCACGTCTTGGGTGGAAAGGTTCGGGTTATTCTTAAAGTACTGCCTTATCTTCCGCGCCTTCTCTGGGTATTCCGTTTTCGGTTTTCGGCCGCTTCCAGCGCGCCGCTCGATGGTCTTTGTCTCCTGGAACATCTTCACAACGCGGAACACGGTGGAATGCTGAATTCCAAGTCTTTTGCCGATCCATCTGTGCGACTGACCAGGATTATCGATCACCGCGCCCAAGATTTGCTGGCGTAGCTCTTCTTGTTTCGAATGCATCTTGAAAACTACTTGATAGATCGCGATAATTTTGCACACATAAACATAACACTCTAAACTAGTATTACTCAAAATTTCATAAATTTTTACCCACGCTATAAAAAGTTACACCCAAAACAAAGTGTCGCATTTTTTCCGAGTCCAATCTTTAAACACCCTTTCTGCCCCTTTTTCCCCCCGTCGCCCATTTAATAAAAGAGAAGATAGATCCCCCCGCCCACACCAACCGCTCTCGCCCCCCTTCCACACAACAACCACCAACAAAAAACAACAAAAAAAAAAACCAAAAAAACTCCCCCCCCTTTTTAAAGAGAAACACCCCAGGGTTTTCCCCACAGCTTTTTTCCCGAACATTTGGGGCCCACCCTTTAGTGAGATTGTGGCCAAAAACGTTTGTTGGCACCTCTATTGAGTTGTTTTTTTGGTAGCCATAGACTCCGTTTCTTTTTAATTGGGCCTTGCATCTTTCGATTACCTGCTTACAACATATGTATAACCGTACTGCTTCAATGTTATCGGTCTTTATACCCGTTTGACTGATTCGTCACCAAGAATATCTTTGATCTTACTTTTATTCTTCCCTTTCTTAATTTTTGCGAATATTTTTTCTGCAGCGAGCGTTTCTTCGGCTCTCACCTTAGTGCTCCAAGAGCAGCTTTAAGGACTATTCATTACTTAAAGTAGACACCTATTTTTCAACGAGAACTGTTTATTTTCATTCTTTATTTTTTATTTTATCTATTGATGTATAAGGGGGTGTGGCGCCAAGTCACCAGTCTGAGTTCAAGAACTCATACCTTACATAATACACCAGGGAATAGTTGAATAGTCTTCGCAACACTTCTACCCTGGGTTAGCCTATTAGTGCACACTAGAGGTGTACAATAATATTGCATCGCTACCAACGGGATTGGGGTAGGGTTGGAGAATTGTTGGTGTGTAAGGCTGTAGGAAGAAAAAGGTTAGTAAATGACGGTGAAAATCAGTTACCATTCGATATGTTGGAAAAATCTACCAAAATACCTGCTAAGCTTGAAATAACGTTAGAGCTTCTTCACTCGTTCCGCATGTTGGCTTAATCTTTCGTTAGTTCGTGACAGGATTTTCTATCCAGTTTCACGGGTTTATTTTGAATTCATCAGTAAAACTTCTTCTTGATGACGTATCACTTCGTCCATTACCAATGCGTACTCTAAAACTGCATTTTTCTCCAAAACTGTAACTGTATCTAGAATTATAAAAGCAAAATCGCCTCACCATCTAGGGTTACCAATCCCATTTTCATCTCATCACCATTCAGTTCGTGCTACTTGAAAACAAAAGATTGATGCATTACCATCTGATTCCAATTTATTTTATTTATTGTTAATTTTATTTTTATTCGTTGCTTAAAGTAAGCAAACTTAATAACAAAAGGAATCAATTGATTCACACATAAAACCTACATTTCCGATAAGTATGAATAATGGATCATGAGATGAATAATCGAACAGCTCCCCTATGTGGTAAAACTTTCCAAAAGTGTGCTGATTTGTGATAATAAACTATTTCAGTTTTTTCAACTGAGTTTATATGATCAAATGCAACAATTCAACTATTTGCAAATACTGTATTTGACCATTGATCGCCATCTCCGAATTATAATGTTCATCGATAAGGACTACTCAAAGTTCACCGAACTACAAAGTTGACCATCTGCAAGACATTAATTAGACCGGTAATTCTCTACGGCCACGAAACATGAACATTGCTAGTGGAGGGCCAACATGAACTACGAATTTCATCAGTTGCTGGGAGAACCTCTTATCGTACACATCGCTAAAATCGGTCGACTACGATGGGCTGGGCATGTCGTAAGAATGTCGGAAATGGTTCTCGAAAACGAGCCGACGGGTACAAGAAGAAGAGGCGCGCAACGAGCAAGGTGGGTCGATCAAGTAGAAGGCGACCTGCGGACTCTCCGCAGACAGCGAGGCTGGCAAGGTACAGCCATGGACCGATTACAATGGAGACAACTTCTGTGTACAGCAAAGGCCACACCGCCTTGGTAAGGTAATGTAAGTAAAGGACTACTGGAGGAACTTCAGAAGCACTTTTGGGCTGCATTACCACTGATCTGGCAACACTAGTGTGTTTCTTTACAAAATGGTAAGGAACCAGACCAGCCCTGGGACCTGGTAGTTGAAGTTAAACTACCACAACGTTTTAACAGTGTCCAGGGAGAACGAAAACTGTTTATTTTCGAACAAATTCATTAGTTCTGACTATGTTGATGAAGATTAATATATATGTAGAAAACTTCAATTAGATTTGAAGATTTATTGTTTATTCCAGAATTCTCGAACTTTACGTCTGATGCCTACCCAGTGGTTTTGCACAACATTCACCGTAACTTTTCGGAACTAGGTCGGCTTTCGTTCCTTTTGAAATACCGTTTAATAATTGCCCAGTATCTTTCGATGGGTCGTAGTTCAGAACAGTTTTTCGACAAAACTGCTTTTTTTATCTTTTGAGGAGTTCCAAAGTCGCAGTAGCATAGTGAGCAAATGTTACACTCAAAATAAAAAAAAAAGCAAGATTGTAATGCAATTTCACATAATTTTTTTTTCATTTCTCGTAATGGATCGTATCTTGGAGAAAAAAATGCAACATTGGTCGTGGGGAAAAAAGCAACACATCAATTCGCTTTGAAAATTTCAATGTGTGCGTGAGGTTGTGCAGTGTTTTAGTTGTTGAGTGTGAGATTGGAGTCCGAAAGTTCAATGGCTCACAAAAAAAAACTCCATTTATAAGCGAGATCGAATCGTGGTCGTCAGCGTTACGGCTCTAGGAGGGTGTGACTTCCAGTTATCACAAGTTCAAGTCTCACGCCTTTACGAGTTGTGCGACCACAGGATATGGTCGGCTGAACCATGGAGGCGTTGGTTGGCGTAAAGGGTGTCCACAGTTAAATCGGTCTCTCAACCGATTGTCGTGAAATATTCAGGGAATAGAATACAATGTATAATCTTGGTTTAAGTATTTTTATTTCATTGTATTTTTTGCCAATTCCAAAAACCCGAACTTTCTTCCTAATACCACGCATAAGATTTTGTACAACGCTTGAACCGACATTTTTTTCCGCTTTCAACCATGACTTCAACAATTCCTGTTCTGTAGTGACAACTTTAGGATGCTTACGAAGTGTGTGCTTCATTATAGCTCAATATTTTTCAATTGGCCGCAACTCTGGAGAGTTTGGGGGATTACGATCCTTCGGCACGAAATTGACACCATTCGTCTTGTACCACTCCAAAACATCCTTGGAGTAGTGACAATAGGCTAGGTCCGGACAAAAAATTGTAGGAACGTTGTGTGTTTTGAGAAACGGAAGCAGTCGTTATTTCAGGCATTCATTCATGTATACTTGACCATTTACAGTTGAAGTTGTCACGAAAGGCTTGCTCCGTTTACCACACGAACAAATCCCCTGCCAAATCATGAATTTCTTGGGGAACTTTGACACTTGCTGTTTCCTGAGAGACATCGAACTTGTCCCTCACCGGAATTTTGGAAATTTGTTGAAAGTCCGCTTTTACGTGTGTTTCATCGTCCATGATGCAGCAGTGTGGTTTCGTCAACATTTGTGTGTACAGCTTACTCGCACGTGTTTTCGTTTCTTGGCTTTCTGCACGAAACTTCTGGTCAAGTGCTGCTTTTTCGCGACATCCCGAACGGAACAGATACAGTTGGGTTTACGTTTAAAAGCAGCAACCACTCGCTTGTGATCCTTCACATAGCACGGAACACTTTTTCTACCACTCACCTTCTTCCGATCGACAGTTAAACGTTTTATGACACAAGACACTGTAGATTGGTGAATTTTCAACATCTTTCCGATGGCTTTGTGCGAAAGAAGTCTCGCGCACTTGCTGTTCCTTCGATTCCATTTTCGAAATTACGACACATTTCACACTGAAACTCACGCAGTGTAAACAATAAACGCTGAGGTCATTTCACCCAAAATTTCGTTGAAATCAACCCAAAGGGCGAAATGTTACAGCTTATTGAAAGTGATGCAATTTAACTGTGGACACCCTTTAGTATGGTCAAGGTTGCCAATATGACAGTATCACGGCGAAGGAATGTAACGGCGGATCGTGTACCTGGAAATTGTAATTGTATATTTGTCATTTTGGTTTGATTGATGGTTGCAGCGGACTATGGGATTGTCTTTGCATTTCAGAACCATATATCTTTAGAGCATGGACCAACATGATGACGGGCATTGAAGGTCCAATCAGCATTTCAGTATGACATTTGCGTTGGGGTTGCGCTTTCGGATTTCAACTTTGCGAGACTTTATTAGTTTATTCCATATTGCGAACTATCCGTCCAAATGACACCAAGAATGTGATAAAACAAATTAAATCACACAGAAAATTGATTTTAGACCTTATGGCACAGTGTGGGGTCAACTTATATTATTTATCGTTTCAGAGGGGTAACCCTAGGATTTATTCAGGAAAAAACACACGTCCCAAATTTTTTTTTACTCTTTCCTCATTTCAGAGAGCGAACAATGGCGCCTAAACCTAGGCTTTTCAGCCAGGACACAAGGTGGAAATACCTTTGTCTATCTCAAAGAAAACAGGACAAATAGAGTGACATTAACCTTCTTAGCCACGTCACTCCCAACGATTCACCTAAACCTACAAAATCGAGACGGAGGGGTGGTTGTTCCCGTTTCCTATTTCTTACGATCCGAAAAAAAAATCATTGATTAACTTGGATGGATGGATAATTTAATTGCCGTTTATTTTTGAATCTTCCTTTACCCCCAACGCTACACAGTGGGCCTGGTCGTTTTCATATTTTTGTCATATTACAAATATGCCACAAATATTAAATACTGGTTAAGTGTTTTCCAGGATGGTTTTAATTACTGGCTGTGTAAGCGTTAGAATAGAACAGAATAAAAGGCGTGGTGATCTAGAAGGGCAAACTTGATGAGAGGGAGAGGGAAAGGGAGTCCGATGACGAGTGAAAATAAAAATAAAACGCATGACGGTGGAATTCCAACAGTGGCCAATAGCGTTGCGGCATTTTGTGGTATCGACTCACCCATAATGATATGTTGGTGATGATCGAACAAAGAGGGAGGGATTGGAGTCACTAGACAATGATGCTCTATCAGTTCATTTTGCTTTCTTTTGGGCTCGATTGTACAACCGATAGAACTTGGGTCATTGTCAAGTGTCATTTTTCAATATAGTGAGCCCACCTTGTCTTTCTGTATGTCGTGCTGTGAATGATGCTTTCAAGCCATCTTTGATCAATCTACGCATTGTACCTAGTTACTAAGATTTTTGAATGATGAACTGTCTCTTTGCTCGATTCTAAGATGCATATAACTGAGTCAGAAAAAGTCAAATACAATATATTTGCAATATATTTGAATATTCAAAATCAAATTTAAATACTTGGTGAAAAAATTAACAATGAAATCGTTAGTCGCCAACTCATAATCGTATATGTATTTCCTCTTCCAGAGCCTACACACCAACCTCCGCCGAACCACACCAAATCATGACGACCACAAAAGTGATATTGAGTTTCCCGTGGGGCAACAGCAGCAGCAGCAACAACAACAACAATGAAAAATCAAAGGCAGACTCCTTCCACGACACAGGCCTCAGCGAGGCCGTGCTGAAAGTGGCCCGCAAAGAGCTACGAGAAGATAAGACAATCCGCGAGCAGGCCCTGGAGCAGATGCGCGAGTGGATCAAGCAAAACCAGGAGGTCGAAAACGTTCGCACAGATGATTTGTTTTTGCTGAAATTTCTCCGCACCAAGAAGTTCAGCGTATTCATGGCTCAGCAAATGGTGCTGAAGTACTTGAATTTGCGCAAGGTTCACATGCACTTGATGTACGAATTGGACTTTCTGTCACCAAAATTGAACAAACTGATCAACAACGGTTACATGTTCCCATCGCCTGTTCGAGACAAGCATGGCAGACGGTTGATCATTGGATTTGCAAGTATATCGTTTATCTATTGAATGTTGCCATTGATTTGTTATCGTAAGTAATTGTCTTTGAAGGAAACTTCAACCCGGACGAACACACCAGTTCGGACATGTCTCGTGTCCACTCCATAACCTATGAAACGCTACAGGAAGACCAACAGAACCAGATTGTGGGATTTGTACACATTGGAGATTTCAAAGGCATCACCACCGCACACGTCTCCTGCTGGAATCCAACCGATTTTCTACGCATGATGAAGTGGGGCGAACAATCAATCCCAATGCGTCACAAAGAGGTCCACTTGGTAAATGTTCCGTCAGCGGTTAAATACGTGATCGATGCTGGAAAGTCAATGATTAGCAAGAAGATGAAAGATCGACTTCAGGTAAGCACATATCTATTGAAAGGAATTTGATTTTGCCAAAAGTTACATTTTTAGGTGCATGTCAGCGTGCCAGATCTATGCAGAAAGGTCGATCCAGCTTGTCTGCCGAAGGAGTTGGGCGGCAACATTCCAATGGTGGAGATGATCGAATGGTGGAAGCAAGAGTTGGCCACCAAAAGAGACACGCTGCTAGCATTGGACAAAATGAATATTCTTAGTGATGGAAGCATTATTTCGCGGAATGGCACAGATCGGAACAATAACGAACGCGCACTCGGAATGGAGACAATCACCGGCAGCTTCCGAAAATTAGAAGTGGACTAGAAATCTAGGCGAAAGTGTACAGTAGAGTAGCATAATTTCACGCCTCAAAGTCAGCTTCGCGCATTTTCCTACAATGTGTTGTGAATTGAGATACGTTCCAAATTTTTATTTTGTCCAGTTGCACTAGTCAATCATACTTTCCAAAATTTTGTGTAAATCAATGATATATCCGATTGAAAATTGATTCAAATTTCCTCTGAAAAATGCTCGAAATTATGATATTCTAAGGTAGTAGAAGTATTGATAAGCGCAAACGGCTAAGCCGTGCTGATGATATATTCGAAAGCGTGAGTGTGTTTAATTATATAGCCTTAAAGTACACCATGAGTGATTGAGTGCTCACATATGGTTTTGTATAATTGATGTAAAAATTTGATAATAAACTTCACATATAATCCATCGGAATTGTTTGAAATGAAAGTCACAAATCACATGACATCTACGATTATATTGGCAGTGGAGGAGTTTCACAAGCAGATGAAATGCATAAATTCTCATTCCATGCGTCATCATGGCCATCCGAAAATGCTGCAAGTATGTGGCTTATCAGGTGATTTAAGCTAGCAAGAAGCTGGATTTTCCAGTTGAAGCCGAAGGTTGCTTCAAAGTTTGTACAACAAACCGGATACAATACCGACGACAAATGTGGAATTCGAAGATATGAGGATACATTGTTCACATGACTTTCTCATGGGTATAAAGTAGACAAGGCCAGATAACAAACTGGAAAGCAAATGTACATTCCCATCAAAGTAATGAAAAAATAAAAGAATTCGGAGGAAGCGCATCTTTTGTTTAATAAAAACAAATGGCGTAAACAAGCCTGAATGCCATACTTCAAGATATTGGATTGTTACTCTTGAGCTGAAGTACTGTACCAAACATTTGGTTAAATTACTAACCGTAAAGGGGGTACCGTAAAGGGGGGTAACATTTAATTTCGGTTTTTGAAATTTCTCGTTTGGATTGTCTTTCGGTATTTGGTAACTGAATAGTATCAGTGTACAAACTAACAGTTGTTGCTCGTGTTTTGCCTCGATTTTCGTATTTTTCGAGCAGTTCACCTCCATTCGTGGTTCGAACAGAACAGTTTTCGCTGTAGTTAGGGAAGTTGGTTGACATTTTTCGAACTGTTGGTGGTAAAAAATGAATAAACTCAACCCTTATGAGGGCCTCAAAATATGAAAAATAAGTGATTTGATTTTCAGATGTATATCAAAAGGGTAGCAGGGTAAATGCACCCTTCTTTTTGGGGAAATGCTCCTTAAACTTTGGAAAAATGCTCCTTAGATGCGTTTGCCCGGTATAATTCAATCGGAGGTATTAACCTTCTGGTTAGCGCTTGCCGGTTGTTTTGACGGGTGTTAAGTTTCTTCAAGATTGTATAGCGCAATCTTCAAGGTGTTTTGACGGGTTAAATTTCATTTTGACGAGTTCTAATTTCATTTTGAAGAGTCTTAATTTCGTTTTGACGGGTCTTAGTTTCGTTTTGATGACTCTTAAATTCAGAAACTTAAAACCCGTCAAAACTATACAATCTTGAAGAAACTTAAGACCCGTCAAAACACCCGGCAAGCGCTAACCAGAAGGTTAATACCTCCGATTTCATGATACCGGACAAACGCATCTAAGGAGCATTTTTCCAAAGTTTAAGAAGCATTTCCCCAAAAAGAAGGGTGTATTTACCCTTTGCCATATCAAAAGTCAATAGATTCAACCAAATTAAACGACAGCCTCGAAAACTACAGCAGTCGAATTCAAGAGTGAATATTTACAGTTGAAGATAGCATTCCAAAAAATGCAACAAACAAAAATGATCACCAAAAATTCATTTTAATTAGGATATTCTTGAAACTCTCAGGGAATAAATAAACTCATATTAGCACATATTATGATTTAGCTAAGTAGAGTTTGTTCAACCTCCTCTCCTAGGCTAAATGCCACCACCTTGGACTTAACGCTACTCATCAAATTTTGTGCAACACTTGCGCCATCTTTCTAACACTCTTTCATCCACTCGTTCTTCAAATCCTTGTCAGTTTTGAAGACCTTCCCTGTTTTCCGGAGCTTGCCATTCATAATCGCCCAGAATTTCTCTATTGGGCGAAGCTCTGGTGAGTATGGCGGATTTTCCTCCTTCGGCACAAAAACGACATCGTTGGCTTCGTACCACTACATCACCGGTTTCGCGTTATGGCACTATGAAAGATATCTTCGTGGGACCGGAGGAAGGGCAGCAGGCGCTTCTGGAGGCATTCTTCTGTTTATATTTGGCGGTTGATGGTGCCGGTAGTTATGTACGGCTTGCTGAATATGCCACACCACACAGATTGCGTGCCGCACCAAGTACTTCTTGGCAAATTTGTCGATCTTCTTCTTCCGGAACTTCTCCGGAACATCCAGGTGCGACTTGCTGACGAAAAAATCCAGGCCAGGGATCTGCTTGAGGTCCGCTTTAATGTACGTTTCGTCGTCCATTACAATGCATTTCGGCTGCACCAACCACTCGCGGAACAGCTTCCTGACGCGGAATTTGGCCACCGTATTCTGTTTATCGGTTCGGTTAGGCGCCTTCCTTACCTTGAAGACATGAAGTCCGGTCCGCTTCATTGTCTGCTGGACGAACCAGGCGGAAGAATTGACCTTCTTGGCCACATCCCGAATCGAATGGTTCGAATTGCGCTCGAAGTAATCCCTCGCCTTCCTTGCGTTCACGGGATTGGTCGTCTTCGCTTTTCTTCCGCTGCCAGCTCGCGGCTGATTTATCTGGGTCTTCTTGAACGATTTTACCACACGGGACACGGACGAATTGGTGATTCCCAACGGTTTCGCGATCCACCTGTAGGACTGGCCTGGATTTTCCACGATCAATTGACAGATTATGACGAAATTTCGCACATGTAAACATTACACTATAAGCTAACTTACCCAAAATTTCTTAAATTTGTACCCATAATGTTTACCCCTTTTTTGAATGTTTACTGGCGGGACTCTGAATATAGTAGAAACCTCTACGCCAGGCCTTTGTTGATATCGTTGCGTAAATCCTTTCGAATCATTTTGCCAGCCGTACACGGAACAAACGGTCATGCAAATGACTCGGAACGAGCCACGTTTGAGAATGTGTAGTCCTCTCGCCTGTTTTTTTGTTTCAATCGACTTTTCGTTATTTTGTTAGTCAGTGTTACGTTTGTAAGTTTAATACGTCGTTTCGTAATTTCTTCAGTCTTTTGTAGTTTCGTCCGTGAAGTGTGTCATTTATGTCCTATGAGAGTCTTGCGAAGCAGTTTTCTCGAACCAAAAATAAGAAGCTATTGTGTTGTTACTTGTGCGTTAAAATGAAATAACTTTACTCATTTTGAAGCATTTCACCAGCCGTGCAAGTATCATGCCGTCCATTGAGACGCTGTTGACACTGTCTCAAAATGTGTTACATTTTCAAGATTGCTTTCCCTTTCTCTCAGTCATGTTCATGTCTACTGTTTTGTATGGTGTCGTGTCGTCTTTTTGCTATTTAGTTTGTCAGTGTGTTTTCTTTAGTCTTTTTTTAGTTTAGTTCATATATGTGCTCTGAGAGTCTTTTGAAGCAGTTTTCTGTGTGTGTGTGTGTGTGTGTGTGTGTGTGTGTGTGTGTGTGTGTGTGTGTGTGTGTGTGTGTGTGTGTGTGTTTTTTTTTTTTACTTTGTGGTAAAGCTTTTTCGCCGACCCAGCACACGTTCGGTTGCCCAACTCCAGCTACCGGATTCGTCCATCGTGTGCCAGAGTGAGGGACTCTGAACAGAGAAGATGACTCTGAACCCTGACGTTGCCTGTATCCCCCGGATTCCACTGGAAGTGACTACTTCGGGCGGAGGCTGTGCTCATGCACTTTTCTTGTTGCCAGACCTAGCAAGTCGCGCTAGTTCGCTTATCTCATCGCCATAAAACTTCTACAGCTGCGCGCTCCTGTTGTAGATGTACTACTTTTCTTGTTGACCAGTTGGATGCCGAGTTCGGTCCAGCGATTCCGGTTGGAGGGTGACTTCCGGTTCACTGGCGCCCCGACGACCCTGAACTGGCGGTTTGTCATAATCGGTGCTACTCGGCATACTCCCCGACGGTGGAGATAGCCTACTCCGGCAGAGGGTTCCTCGACGAAAGAATATCTCTCGAAACCGTTAACGAACGCGATATGCTTGCTTCAATGTTGTCCGGTAGTGTCGAGGTCGGTCCAGCGATTCCGGTTGGAGGATTGCTTCCGGTTCCCTGGGGCCCCGACGACTCATGCCGGTGACTCGCTACGGACTACTCAGAATAGTCCCCGATGGTGGATCCATCCTACTCCGACGAAGAGTTCCCCGGCGGTGGAGGTTCTTAAGAAACCGATGCAATCCCGTCTGATGTCAAGGTCGGTCCTGCGGTTCTGGTTGGAGGATGACTTCCAGTCCACAGGCGCCGCGACGACCAATTGCTGGTGCTTCTTCACGATCTACTCAGACTAGTCCCCGGCAGTGGACCTAGCCTACTCCGACGGAGAATTTCCCGACGACGAAAGTTCTCCCGAAACCGTTTTCTAGATGCTGATACGTGGCGCTCGGTCTAGTCCCCGGCGGTGGCTCTAGCCTACTCCGGTCGCGCCCGATGATGCACTTTTTCTTCTCTCATACACATGCTGGCGAGTATCCAGGTCGGTCATCGACTCAAACCCTGTACTGCTACGTCACTTGTCGCTGCTCCTCTCGCCAACTTCGTTGCAATGCAGACATAATCTCAACGACTGTTCTGTTCACCGCATCCCATTTTTCTTCGCAGCACACATTTTTTGAACTATGTTGTCCACGTTTACGTCGTCACCGACGATGGATCTCATGCTGTTTCGCACGTTCTCGAACCGCGGACATTCTAAGACAACGTGCTCAGGCGTTTCCTCTACATAACCACACGTGGTGCATCGACGACGGTGAGCTAATAATTTTTATGAATTCCTACAAGGGCGTTATAAAACGACATCCATAAAACCCTGGTCAAGGCATATTTGTCTTGATTTCTTCCCCCATAACCTTATAAAGACTAAAATTTGGCTAGTAGGCCCACCCTGGTAGAGGTCCTGAAGGGTATATTTTAGAGGCAGCTCTAGATTGGTTTAATAAAAAAAAAGATTTTATTATGACCGAATTAAATACCGTTTGAAAACCAAATATAAACTACAATAAAAGCAATTTGACATATTTAAAAACCTGTATCGTGCTACTTCCTCTAGACGTTTGCCAAAACCACTCAAAACAGTTTTATTCATAATATATTCGTATTCATAAATTTATTTAGTCTCAACAAATTCATTTCGACCAAAACTTCTGATTGAAGAAAAAATTTAACCATCAGTATTTTCAAAGTGAAATATTTATCTCAGCTTAATTTATCATAATTTATCACTAGTCGCAAATTTTAAGTGCCAAATAAAATTCATTGTTTAAAGTACTTGAACAGAGCCGAAAAACTATGTGTGCCTTCGAAATACGTTGTACTTTCTAATTATTTTTAATTTATAAAAAGTTTAATTCTTCGTTGAAGTTAAATTTTTTGCTCAATCACTCTTATTTAATACTTTTTTATTATCCCACATAAACAGCTGTACAACAATAAACCGTTTCAATCGAAATATATCATGATATATGGAAATTATAAACCAGCCATGAAGATTGGAATAAAAATGGCAGCAGCATTAACATTGATTTTTCATGAGCCATTATTGAAAATGGTAATTTGTTTTCATGAAAGCATTTATAAATAAATTATGTTTTGATATGGCATTTATGAATATAATTTTGAGGCTTAACTGTTTCTTTGCAAAGCTATTTTGCTACATGCAAGACCGTTTAGCTGTCAAACAGCTTATATGGTAACCAAGCTGCTGCCAGAAAAGAGTTTTGACAGTTCAAGCTACATCAAACATAGTCCGCAGGAAGAAAATTTATTCGAAAGAGAACGGGAAAGCAATTCCTTACAAAATAGTGCAGACAATTGAACGAAGCGAAACATGCCTCACGATTATTCCATATGGATCATCTGAATAAACTTTCTCAATACTGGATTTGAGACCATGAAGCCAGAATTTTCCTTCAGCTATGCTTTGGATTGATAAATTCTGTGGAGTTTTCACACGAGTACGAGGATCTCGATGCAGAACATTAGAAAGACGAGTGTTAAGAATGCTCAATAATTCTTTCAGGGTGTTGTGTTTTCTATTAAAAGTTACAGCCCAACTTCAAAGAGCGGAATGTGAACGGATGTTTTTCAACATTTCATTTTCTTTATTAGAAAAATAATGTTCTTCATTTTCAAAGCCACTTAGACACTTTCCGTCATTATGAGAATTGTGTTCTTGATCATTCTGGTAAACGGACTTGTAACGAAATTGATGAATGATAAAATCATCCTGGTCCGTAACCGACTTTTCCAAAAGCATAGCTTCTCCGATAAGTTTGAATTCAAAAGATCCAATGGCTCCGAGCGGCTCTGCTGGCTGTGGAATGGTTCGGCCATTTTCAACTGACTGATGTTGTGGTTTTTTCATCGAACTCAGTTAATGGGTAGTTGGCATATCACAGAATGCTCAAGAACCTTTGCTTAATTTTTCGCTTAAACATGCCACTTGTTTTCACTTTTTTAAGTTTGTTGCTATGCGAATCCATCTTTGTTTTATTTTATTATGACAACAATGTTAGAGCATCTTATCATATACTTTATGTAGTTCAAAATGCTACAATATATGCTGTATGCCCTCGTCAGCAGCCAAATGGCTTAATGGTGGTTTTTATAATACTAAAGCGTGCTTATGAAATATTTTATCATGACTCTGTTAAACAAATATGAAGGAGCTTTATTATTGACTTACTGAACAGTTTTATGAGGGACTAGATTTCTTCTTTATTTATTTTTGAAATCTAGACTGTTTTCGACTTCACCTTTCTGCTAGAAAAGGTTATAAAAACAGCCAAAAGTAAAATCATTAACTATACACCTTTCGCATAATTGAAAGCCGCTTTGAAACAGCATAGCATGTGTATTGCAGTAATAAATCTCTTAAAAATTAGAACAAAAGCTTAAAGGCAGTAGGATTGTTACTTGGGTTGCGAAGTCAAGTCCGATGAGCTTAAATGAAAACGGAGATTCTCTGGCGCGAAGAATGTTCTGCGATCGTGTCAGTCTAGTCCTGAGTTCAAACACCGCTCCACTCTGAAACAACCGAAAAAGGCAATTGTTAATTTCCATTATTACTAATGATTAAGCCACCGAATGAAAGTTCTATAACTAAGAGAATTATTTTGTTCAAATTTAGTGAAATCTTGCGAGAAGCTGACAGCAGAGAAAACAAGTCTGCTCGCAGCAAAAGCACACTTCGATCTAATAATTTGAATGAGAAAAATTAAACAGTTTGACAAAGATTTTTCATTAGGGCCTAACTGACAAACAAAAACAATGGCTTCTTCCATAAATTTCTCGTGGCACAAAGGCTACCCATGTAAGCCTCCAGTTCTATCGGATTTGTGAACTCTTCCTCTTTGAAATGATCGTGGTGGATTAATTGAGCGAGTTTTCAATGACGAGATATTCGCAGAAAAAGCCATTGTTTACGTTTGTCAGTTAGGCTCTAATGAAAAATCTTTGTCGAGTTAACTCGGAAGCTATGATTTGTTTTGTTTATTAAAAACTAGCTGACCTGGTAGACGTTGTCCTGCTTATAATTTAACTTCTTATTGGAAAATTGGAGAAGGAATTAGCTCGAACCACAATCTTATGGTTGTTAGATGGCATTCGATCTAGAGAAGTCTTGAAAATTTGAATCAATCCATTGTACTCTTGAAACATTGCTTTCAATTGTTGTTCAATGTCCCGCTTCGTAGTGGAATGGTGTTGCTGAGTAAATCTAGCATGAAATTAATCTGTAGAAATTTATGATCTGCGTCCGTCGGTGGCAACCATAAACCCACTTTGTGGTAAATCTGACCTTGAACCTGTAACGTCGGCGGTTTCACAATATCAATATTTACTTATTTTTAAACTCAGTCAGGTTCAATGTCCAAAAAAGCTTTTAAATATAATTGTGTGCGTTGTGCCAAAGGAAGTCATTTAAAAACAACCATTATAGCTCTGGATGTTTTGCAGCAAATGCGCAAAGGCTCTGGTGTTTCATTTGGGAACTACAATGCATTACAATGAGCACAAACTACACGACTGGCGAACTGGCGACCGATTTTACTCCGTCTATTTGGAGGCATTGCACGACAATACTAACTGAAATTAACTGAAGTCGCAACATAATAAGTTTCTTTTTAATTTCTAGTAATATCGTCGTTTTCACTTTCTTGATGCACTATTAATCACACGGCGAACGATACTAATCTAAACAAAAACGTAATAACACACCTTTCAGTTCAACACAGAAGACATAAACTAATACTTTCACATTCCATTGACCTTTACTCCAATTTTCGACCAACAATAGAATAAGGCCTATCAACATTTGTAAACAAACACTTCTGAGCCCTTTTTCTCGCAAGCCATAGGCTACACACGCAAACATATACACGGATAAAAAATCGTTCCGGAATACGTCAACCTCGAGTCACGAATTTCAGAACAAGTCAAAATTTCATTTACGAAAATACACCATGAACAGAAGTCATGAATACGTGAACTTTGTTCCTCAAAATTATTATAACGCTAGAGTAACGTAATGGCATGCAACGTATGTCATGAAAACGTGAAAACTTTTCTTGGTAATCATGATTCAGATCTCCACGTACCATCTCACGAACACTGAAATCAAACGTATAGTACATATAAAAAAGCAAAACAAAACAATGGCTGCACGCATACTAGGAGAGGATGACAGCCGAAATCAAATAGCGAATTAGTTTTTGATCCAGTTCCAAACTGGATCGGGTATCAGGGTTGTGTCGGCTTGTTGTGTGTTAAACGTCAGTGTGTACGGTTTTGTTTGTAACTCGTATCGGATTGACGTTTGCACTGACAATAAGTTCGGGAATTGCAGGTTGTAACTAGTTCCAACCTAGGTTCAAAAACGACTTCGATAAGAGTGTACGATGTTGACACTTTTTTTAATAAATATTTTTATTTAAATTCCTTGCAAGAGTCGTTGAACCGTGCAAAATGCCTCTGAAGTGTAATGTGCCGGACTGTGTTGTTTATGTGAACAACAAAAACCACAAACTGTTTAAGATTCCGAAAGTTGATGTTCGTGCCAATTTGGAAATGCGCCGCAACCAGTGGAAACAAAATTGTAAACTACCAGCAGATACAGCACAGCATCATCGAGTTTGCGGCCGTCACTTTGTATCCGGAAAGCCAGCCAACCCATATGACATCAAACATATCAATTGAGTACCAACGATTAATCTCCCCCCGCAGCGTAACGGATGTTTTACCCTAGCGAATGGACTTACTGCTATCGATAGTTTCTAGCGTTAGAGCAACGTTAAAGGAAGAAAAGAAGTGTGTATATTTTCGAGTCACTATCAAACTCTAGAATAAGCGCTCGCATTAGCAATCGCTTCTTGAAGAACACCACGTAGTTGAGCTAGTTGAAGTGGCGAGGGTGGAGGCGAGGCTGGAATATCTGATTGTATGTCCAACTATCGCGACACGGTACCCGATACTGCCCCCGAGATTGAAACTGTAATTTGACGTGTGCGTAGGTGACAACTAGCAGATACACATTGAGATAGTTGCTTATGGTCGTTGGGTAATGTCATTTAAATTGTCCGTTGCAGGTGTCGGTCGCGGAGATATACACGCGTTGAGGGTTGAGGTTCAACCACTGAGGTTTGAGCAACAAGCGATGTGAAACTGGTTCACTGGAGGTGATCCACTGTGGCAGAACTACAAGGTCCGGAGTACACCTTGCAGTCTGTCCTGTGCTTTTCTGTTGCACCTTTCGGTCCCTAGTGGCACGGGTGTTGTGGTGATTGTCTATGTTCTTTATGTTATTTTGTTTGAGCATGTGTGGGTGCTGTGGTGTGTGTTGCGTTGTTTCGTTGGGCTCGGTGCGGATGTGACAGATCTGCAGTTATGGACTGAGCCAAGAAAAATATCGTATTTGTTCGGGACCTACGGGTCTTAGAGTTAGTCTATGGTTCTACTGAGGACACTACAAACAGCTATCGTAGTGATATCATTACAAAACCGGCCAAACGCTACGTAGGAGGTTCTTCTAATGAGTCGGGACATTCTGGAATGAAGAACGATGCATTTTTCTCTGACGTGCACACGCGAACCAATGACACCGCTGAAGACGAAATCATAAAATTGACTTCGAGTGATGCAGATGCTGAAATGAAGGACCAGTCATTTTATTCTGATGTCTGCACGCAAACCGACGGCAACGCTGAAAAAGAGATCCGGGGTTTGAAACAAGAACTATGCTGTGCCGAGAAAAAAAAACAAAGATTCATTGGAGAAAATAATACGTTTACAAAACTATGCAGACGTCGCTACAGAGAGCACTCGTTTCTCCTTGGGTTCGTTAGTCATTGATGATAAGAAATGTCGCTACTATACTGGCCTAAGCAGTGGGCGAATATTTGAAAGATTCTTTGATGCACTGCAAAAAGATATACCAGAATTTCGCGGGTTTCCGAAGGATCAGCTACTGATTATGGTGTTGCGGAAAATGCGACTTAACGAGGCATTCTGCAGCCTGGGCTACATTTATCAACTTTCTCAGACCACGATCTCCGAGCGGTTCTATGCAACTATTAATGCTATGTATCCTTTCATGAAGGAATTGGTGCGTTTCCCTCCACGTAATGTTTTAATGAAGCATATGCCCCTTGCCTTTAAAAAAAAATACGGCGATAACGTCACAGTCATCATCGACTGCTTTGAAATGAATATGGAATCGCCTGATCCAAAAGCCATGGCAGCAAACGCGAATGTGTATTCCTTTTATAAACGGCATAAAACCGTCAAAGTGCTCATAGGCATTAGCCCATCCGGTGGTATAATCTTCGTGTCCCCCACTTTTGGAGGTAGAATTTCGGATAAGGAGATCGTAAAATTATCTGGATTTTTAGATTTTTTGAGAGAAGGAGATTTCATTCTAGCCGATCGAGGTTTTTTGATAGCAGATCTTCTACAAACGGTCAATGCCAGTGTGTCTTATCCTGCATTCAAGAAAAAAAACCGCCAGCTGGAGCCAATGGATGCCATTCAATCTAAAGAGCTATCATCACTTCGTATCCATGTTGAGCGTCTGATTGGTGTTCTTCGTCAAAAATTTTTGATTCTTTCGGATAAGCTTCCAATATCCATGCTGGAACGTTGGAATAACGGAATGCTTGCTATGGATCAAATCTTGGTAATTTCCGCAGCACTAGTAAATCTTTGTCCTAGTGTGGTTAAATGATTATTTATTTCTTCTTCTTTCTTTCTGTGACTTTGTTATCTTCATTCTTTGGATTTGTTATATTTTTTCCCAAAAGTTCTGGAATGATAAAGTTTTTGAAAAAAAATGTCGCCTTGTCTTTACAATAATTCCAAAAAATATGATTCCGCTTAACCTCAAATATAAATGTTTGATTTGGAGACCAGATGTAGAAATATCCGAAAGATGCTTGGGCAACATGGACCTGCATCAGAGCCTGGTAATAATATTTATGTTTAGTGTTTAGGCAAATACTCTGATTCATATTCTTCAATATATATGGATCGATTAAATTGAGCAACACATCTACCATGTCTGTATTCCCCCTTGCAGAGTAAGGACATTTGACCTCCACCGTTATGATTCCATGACAAGAACAACGAAAAATGGCATCTGGAGATGCACCTAAGTGTGGATAATCTGGTGATATTATCAATCCTGATTTATGTTTCGTTAGGTCTTGGTGTACGCCTGAAACTGCAAAAAAAAGTTTGTCCACTGCACTCTCTTCATGCCTAAGACCATATTTCACAGATGATGAAGAAAAGCTCATCTGCTCCGGATAGCACACTCTTTTAATAAGTGACAAAGATGGTTTGACCAAAGAAGTATTACAAACGTCCTTCAAAACGGACGCGGTGATACGGCCGCTTCGAACCGAATTCCACCACCTACACTTGCTTTGCTCAACGGTGAGTTTTTCAATATAGGAAATAGCTTCCGGGTCACGAGGCAATCGTTCAAAAACTCCCTCAGCAATCTTCCGAAGCTCGCTGTGACTTTTGGTTCGGTTGGCACTGTTGAATAGTCGTTGCAAAAAGAAGTCATGGATCGTCTGCTTCACACGTTCATCCTCCTTGCATGACAAACATTTAAAATCAAAAGCTGCATCGCCACACAACTGCGCCATGGCTGCTACTTCAAACCCATCTTCTTGAATCAGATTCAACAAGTCTTGGCATCGCGAATCGTATGAAATCGCGGATTGCTGAACGGGATAATTTCGCGTTATTTTCCGTCCGAAGTCAATTTCAGATATCTTTTTATAAAGATCTTCAGTGATGGCACTCGGGGGCTTCTTCCAGTAAGCCGGGAGATCGGTGACGGATAGCTGAGAAAATTACACTTTAATTAATCTGATTTATACAAGCATAATGGCAATCACCTTCTTTTCGAAAATGGCAATACGGATTCCATCGAGAGCAAATAGCGTTGCACCTATGTGGCTACAGGCTTCCATAATTCCGATGGCACAAGTACAGTGGGCCGCTACTATAGTGCCTTCTTCGCTCACGATTATCCACGGCTGCAACGGTTTCTCGTTGAGTGAAAACGAGTGGTGTACAAATCCGTGAACGACATGGATGTTTTGTATTTTTGCTCCTGCCACATTTTTCACCCAACCGTTCTTATAGTAAAGGATTGCGTCCATTGCCTTTGAACAATCCTTCGGGTTACCGGAAAAAGGGCAAGGATCCAAAACCAAGAACTGGTAAATTTTGGCAAATGTCACATTCAACGGAATGTTTTTTTGGGTCACCTTGATACTGTATGGATCAAGTTCATGGCAAAAGCCTTTCTTTTGCTGGTATCGAACCGTCGCTTCAGAAGAATCCTAGCAGTTGTTAGAGATAATAAGGCTTATTAACTTTAAAAAATTTGGCTTCCTTGTTCTTACCATTTTCCATTACGTTTGACAGCAGTTTGTTGTGACTTGATTCCTTAGTCAATCACACTAACACTAACTACAGTATCCCGCGGCATCACAATTACTAAAAAAGGTACCCCGCGATATCACAACTACCCAAAAAGGCATCCCGCGGTCTCATGCACATTATTGTGCATCTGGAGAACTCTATCTAAGTGACAACTGTACGTTGAGACAACTTGCAGATGACGGTGTAGTGTCTGTCACGGGACCCAATGGGGTCGATCTGCAAGGACCCTTACAGGATACCTTGGACAATTTGTCTACTTGGGCTTTAGAGCTAGGTATCGAATTCTCTACGGAGAAAACTGAGTTGGTAGTTTTTTCTAAGAAGCATAACTCTGCACAACCGAAGCTTCAAATTTGGGGTAAGCCAATAACTCACTCTATGTCATTTAAATATCTTGGGGTCTGGTTCGATTCTAAGTGCACCTGGAGATCCCATATTGAGTATCTGAAGCGAAAGTGCCAGCAGAGGGTCAATTTTCTCTGCACAATTACCGGGACCTGGTGCGCATCCACAAGATCTTCTAAGCTCATCCACAAGATCTTCTAACGTTGTACCGGACAACGATTTTGTCGGTTATCGAATACGGTAGTTTTTGTTTTCAGTCAGCGGCTCGGTCGCATTTCATTAAACTGGAACGTATTCAGTATTGGTGTCTTCGTATCGCGTTAGGTTGCATGCACTCGACTCACACCATGAGTCTTGAAGTGCTGGCTGGCATGTTGCCACTCTCGGATCGGTTTTCAGAATTATCTCTCCGGCTCCTCACCAGGTGTGAAGTTATGAACCCCCAGGTGATCGAAAATTTTGAGAAGCTCCTTGAGTTGAATACTCAAACCCGCTTCATGACCTTGTACCATTTGTACATAACACAGGATGTCAGCCCTTCGCCGAACTTTCCCAATCGTGTTTGCTTCTCCGATTTCGACAATTCGGTTCATTTTGATTTATCCATGAAGCAAGAGCTTCATGGAATCCCAGAGCATCATCGTCCTATGATTGCTCCGGTAATATTTGCTGCAAAGTTTGGCCAAGTTAATTCCACTAAATCGTTCTTCACTGACGGATCTTTGATAGAGGAGTCAGCAGGCTTTGGTATATTTAATGAAATTTATAGCGCCAATCGTAAACTTCAAGCTCCTTGTTCCGTATATGTCGCTGAATTAGCGGCAATACACTTTACGCTAGAAATTGTTGCCTCATTAACACCGGATCAGTACTTCATTTTCACGGATAGTCTCAGTTCTATAGAGGCCATTCGCTCATTGAGGCCGGTAAAGCACTCCTCGTATTTTCTCATGGAAATACAGGAGCTTCTAAGTGCTTTATCTTCGCGTTATTTTATCATCACCTTTGTATGGGTCCCATCTCATTGTTCAATTCCGGGCAATGAGAAAGCGGACTCGCTTGCAAAGGTGGGCGCTATGGAAGGCGATATTTATGATCGACAAATCGCCTTCAATGAATTTTATACTATTTTTCGTCAACAGTCACTCGTCAGCTGGCAGTATAAATGGAGTAAAGGAGATTTGGGGCGATGGCAACATTCTATCATCCCAAAGGTGTCGAAGAAATCCTGGTTTAGGGGGATGGATGTGGGTCGAGACTTCATTCGTGTCATGTCTCGCCTCATGTCCAATCATTATTCTTTGAACGCTCATTTATACCGGGTTGGGCTGAGCGACAGCAATCTGTGTGAGTGTGGACAAGGCTATCAGGACGCAGATCACGTTATTTGGTCTTGTGCTGAACATCGTGGAGTCAGATCGGAGCTTTATGATTCCCTTCGGGCTCGAGGTAGACAACCCAATGTGCCAATTCGAGATATTTTGGCTGTTCTTGATTTGGAGTACATGAAACTCATTTATGTGTTTTTGACTAACATTAGCCTTAGATTGTAGTTAGTTTAACCTGTATGTTTACTATAAGTTTTTTTTTTATCGGTGTATGTGTGTATGTGTGTTTTTTTTTCTTTTTCAAAAAATGTTCAAGTCAAAAGAAAACCATAAATTGTATAGTTATAAGTTTTTAGATAATTTAGAATTTAAATTTAATGTGTTATGTAATCCATACTTTAAATTCCCACCCTCCTTCCCATCCGTAATTTGTAATTCCTATTAACCTCGAGACGGCCGCGAGTAATCGGCTCTATCCTCCTAACTTTAGTTTTAAGATAAATGATGTATATAAATATGAAAATTTGGCTCTGTAAAGTTGATTCGATTGAGCCTGTACAAATAAACGATTATTAAAAAAAAAAAAAAATTTAAAAAAATAATTAATAAAAAGAAGAATCATACCAATCAAAACAAAATCAATTTTTACTGAGAACAAGATTATTTCGCCCCCGCCACCAACTACTCCCAACTATACAACAATATAATTAAATCTAACAAAAAAAAAGGCGACGCCCCCCCAACTGGTTCTCCTCCTCAACACAAAAAAACAGCACACCACTGTGTGCGGCAAGATTGTTTTATTAAAATAAAAAAAATTATTTTTCCCCCCTTATTAAAAAAATAATTCAAAAATAATTTACTGACAGAACCCCGCAGGTAAATTATCAGAATTCCAAATCTGATCGACTACCTGTTAGAGCTGGAGTTTCTCAGGGTAGCATTCTTGGGCCGATACTATATAACATTTTTACTTCCGACCTCCCTGATTTGCCTCAGGGTTGTCAGAAATCCTTGTTTGCTGATGACACAGGCATCTCCGCTAAAGGAAGAAGTCTTCGTGTCATTTGCAGGAGACTGCAGAAAAGTTTGGACATTTTCTCTTCTTATTTACAGAAATGGAAGATTTCTCCCAACGCTTCCAAAACTCAACTAATAATATTCCCACATAACCCTAGAGCTTCTTTTTTGAAACCTAGTAGTAGTCACATCGTTACTATGAGCGGTGTTCCAATTTCCTGGTCAAGCGAAGTGAAATACCTTGGTCTATTACTTGATCAAAAATTAAATTTTAAAAATCACATTGGAGGCATTCAAGCCAAATGTAATAAATATATAAAATGTTTATATCCTCTTATAAACAGAAAATCCAAACTTTGTCTGAAGAACAAACTACTAATATTTAAACAAATTTTTAGACCGGCCATGCTTTATGCTGTTCCAATATGGTCTAGTTGTTGTGCTACCAGGAAAAAAATACTTCAAAGGATTCAGAACAAAGTTCTGAAGATGATTTTGAAGCTGCCTTCTTGGTACAGTACTAACGAAGTACATAGAATTTCGAATGTTGAGACTTTAGAACAAATGTCCAACAAAATAATTAATAATTTCAGACAAAAATCGTTGCAATCTTCTATTGCAATGATTAATTCCCTTTATGCTTAGTTAAGATTAATTTTAGTTTGTTGTATCGTGAACTAACATCAATTCGAAATATGCGACTTTCTGTTTCATGTCTGTTTGGCATTTCGTAACACAATAAAAATGACTGGGAATCATGATCCTTGATCATAACGTGAACTCTTAAATCCATTTGCGGGATTTTTTCCCCTTTTTTTGAAAGTTTTTTCCTAATTCTCCTTTTTTTTTAACACTTGTAAAAAAACTCGTCACACATTTTTTTGAGGAGGAAAACAAAAAAGAAAGTTTTAAAATGATTTTGAATTGAGTACCTACAGAAACATTTCGAAAGTGTTTCTATACAACGGCAGGTGGTGATGGTTGGAACGCCGAACAAAGTAAAGGGCGATACGGTCAAAATTTGGTCAATATCAACTTGACGTATTTCTTTCAATTTTGCATTTAAAAAACCTGAACACCCCTAATTTTGAAGGTGTGTGTGTGTAGAATGTTGCTCCTATTTTGATTTTGGAATTCACTCTTCAGTTGTCAAAATGCCGTCCAAGCAAGAAGAGCAGCGTATCAAAATTTTGCTCGCGCATCGCGAAAATCCGAGCTACTCGCACGCAAAGTTGGCAAAATCGCTAAAAGTTGCCAAATCAACCGTTACAAATGTAATTAAAGTGTTTGGGGAACGTTTGTCGACAGCCAGGAAGTCTGGATCGGGGGGAAATCGAAAACCGGAAGCCGCTGAGACGACAAAGAGAGCTGCCGGTAGTTTCAACCGAAACCCTAACCTATCTCTCCGAGATGCCGCAAATAAGCTGGGTGTATCGTCTACAACCGTGCATCGAGCCAAAAACGAGCCGGACTATCGACTTACAAGAAGGTAGTGACTCCAAATCGCGATGATAAACAAAATACGACGGCCAAAGCGCGATCCCGGAGGCTGTACACGACGATGCTGACGAAGTTTGACTGCGTGGTAATGGACGACGAAACCTACGTCAAAGCCGACTACAAGCAGCTTCCGGGAAAGGAGTTTTATACGGCAAAAGGAAGGGGGAAAGGTAGCAGATATTTTCAAGCACACGAAACTGTCAAAGTTCGCAAAGAAATATCTGGTTTGGCAAGCCATCTGTACCTGTGGCTTGAAAAGCAGCATTTTCATAGCTTCCGGGACTGTCAACCAAGAAATTTACGTGAAAGAGTGTTGGAATAAACGTCTGCTGCCTTTCCTCAAGAAACACGGTTGTTCCGTACTGTTTTGGCCGGATTTGGCATCTTGCCATTACGGTAAAAAGGCCATGGAGTGGTACGCCGCCAACAACGTGCAGGTGGTTCCCAAGGACAAGAACCCTCCCAACACGCCAGAGCTCCGCCCAATTGAGAAATACTGGGCTATTGTCAAGCGGAACATAAAGAATACCAAAAAAACTGCTAAGGACGAGCAGCAGTTCATGGCAAACTGGCTTTCTGCGGCGAAGAAGGTGGACAAGGTGGCTGTACAAAATCTGATGGCAGGGGTCAAGCGTAAGGCCCAGCAATTCGGATTTGGAAAAGCGGAAGCCTAACTGAATATTTTTCCTGAATTTTATACTAATTGAACTTGAAAAAGAAATTTAATTTGATTTTTTAAATAAACGATTTCACCGATTTACACGCGTTTTCCCTTGACCAAATTTTGACCGTATCACCCTTTATTTTTTTTATTTTTTGTTGCAGCGAAACATATTTTCTCCTATATTTTTATCCCCCAATACTCCATATAACCCTTAAGTATGCACCGGATTGTAAAACAGTCTGGATGTTCATACAATCATATTTATTCGGGATACATGCCTAAATTCTAGAAATGCCGAAGGTTACTCAAGGTGTTATCAGAAGCATTGCTTAACTAAACGACCTAATCTAACCGAATGTATAATTCATAAGAATCCTACATTTAACTTTTCTTATTTAACGATAATTTTTTTCAATGATTATTCCTTTTTATATGTTTTCAATTCATACTTACAATAAAATGCAATACGCATGCATGCGTATAATCGAATACCTTTAGCATTTTTTCTACTCCTCATGCGAAAGTATACTCTCATGTTATTTTATAAATTCTTGAATTTTGTTCTAATATTCATGAACATAAATTTCGTTCCAAATACAGTCCGTGAACTACGTGGCTGCTTTTGTGAACTGTATCACGATTTAAATACGATTTCGGAAACATTAATCATGAATACGTGAACTAAATCATGATTACCAAGAAAAGTTTTCACGTTTTCATGACACACGATGCATGCAACTACGTTACTCTAGCGTTATATTAATTTTGCGGTACAAAGTTCACGTATTCATGACTTTTGTTCATTGTGTATTTTCGTAAATGAAATTTTGACTTGTTCTGAAATTCGAGACCCGAGGTTGACGTATTCCGGAACGATTTTTTATCCGTGTTATGCTATTCCCATACAAAATGACAGTTAAGTTAACAAGATTTTTTTTCACTTTCCTGTACATTTTTCGTATTTTGTTCGTTATAAAATCCTGCTGGGGTTCAAGACGAATCAAATGAAAAAGAAATCAAGTAAATCCATCGTATCGTTCGTGAGTTATGCTGTCTCGAACGGACAGCATTTCATTTATATATATATATATAGATAGATAACCAGCTTGTAGCTGTCATCTATTTTCATCATCCAAAAAGTCATAGCACACTGGATAGAAGATGTCCAGGGGGTTGCATAAAGTAGCGAGGCATAATTTGGAAAAATGTTGTGTGTTAAAAATAGAAAAATATTAATTTTTTTTTATATATATAATTATTTTTTTTCTTATTGTGATATCTTACAGATTCTGTTCTTGTTTAATGCAATACCTTTGCCATGGTTGGGTGATGGAATTAATATCCTTATTTTTTTTTTTTTTTTTTAGGTAACATTGAGTAAGTTGTTAACTTTATCTTGGTTAATTAAATACAACGATTGCATAAAAATGAAAAGCCGTCAAAAACTATACGGTAAAGATCCGGTCAAAGCGAGTGAACTAATAAATCAGAATCCTTTCTCTATCGACCCAAAGTAAACATACATCATAACTAGATTACGAAATCAATGCATCAATATTAACTCTCCACTAGCTGTACATCAAACACAGCGATGCTGTGAATCCAATACTTGTCCCCTGCGATAAGGCCTGCATTGTTTACTCCATAATCTCCCTGTTTAATTGCGCTCGTTCAACATCCCCCACGTTTGGACCGGGATTCGGCACAGTCTATCAGTGTAGTTTACGGATGCAGGAAGTTTCTCTAAGACTACACACAGTAATTCGAGTCATTTAACTTTGGAAGCGAAAATACGATACCCCTATGCGGTGCAGCTTCCTAACAGCTACCAACAAATACCACGAAAACATCAATTCTATTCAAATAGAAAACTCTGCCTTGGTGAGAACGAATAAATTGTTACAACGCTGCAACTGAGCGCAGTCAATAGCCGCCTGCCTACGGAGAATCGAAGAGGATCAAGAGTTTATCTCCGACAAGTGCACATCGGGAGAAGAGAAGCCGATCGTCTGCTGGTGTTATAATTATATATAGGAAGCCAATCGATCACCGATCGAGCTGTCGAGCGTGTACAAGATTTCCCTCCATTCAGTATGTGCAAATCAGTGCTGGCATTCTCAGACGATAATTTCGCACACTGCGAATAACAAGTTCGTCCCAGAACCTCCTTGAGCTAGGCAAGAAAGTTAAAGAAGAAGAAGAAAAAACTAGTTCCAGTGTTCCTAACTATCTCATCATTAGTTGTGTAGGCTAAAAAGCCTATCTTTGCCAAGGAGGAAAGTTGTTTTAATGTAGCGAATCCTCAAAAGGCCCAACTCAACGGTCGGTCGTACTTTGTGCGTTCCACGTGAGGGCCTTTGAAAAATCCGTTTTTCTCGGAAATCTATGGCGTGATCTGTATCTGGGGTATTTCGTAAGCAAAGTCGGTCGTCATCGTCGCCAGCCAGTATGTACACTTCAGGTGAGTTCAGTGTTTGATTGGATTATCGTCGATCGTCACAGGAAACAATATTTGCATTTTGATAAACTGTCAGGCAGAATGAGCGGTGCTGCAGACGGGTCGTATTTAGAAGATCCCAATAGGTTTCTCCGCACTGAGGATGTGATATGAATGCACTACTGTGTTGATAACGAGACAAAGGGCAAACAGATCGCTGTCATGGCTCGGTGATAGTTGGTGCTCTCTATCTCTTTGAGTTAGAAGGATAAAGAAGCTTACAAGAAAGGTTGTAGTGAGTGTTGTTTCTGTGCAGTTGGTGTAGTAAAGTGATTCTTCGAAGGTTTTGGAATTTGCCGGTTCGAATCGGTTCTTTCTGACGGCTATGAACAAAATTGTTCCCGTGGTAGCGTATTACGGTACATTGGTAATATTTCAACTTATTTGATATTTATCAATATCAGAGATCACAGTAAGGAGTCGAAACGATTGTTCTTCTTTTTTTTGAAAATCATTCGTTTCGACTGACCCGATTAGATATTCGCTTTTGTATTATGACAATAGGCGAATGGTCTTTGTTTGTCGCTAGATAACCAGAACTCCTACTGTTCGCGATTTTACCAACCATCAACCATCCAAGTTTTGTTATAAAAATCAACATTGACATATTCGATTTTAAGCTGTGTAGAATAGAGCAACGTTCTAAATCAATTATGTTTGTGCAGAAGTGTAACAGTTTGCATCATATTGATGGTAATCACTCACGGGGGTGATTTCAAAGTGGAAAATGATTATAATTATGGTTGTTAGGGGGCATTATTATTTCCCCCAGGGGGGGGGGGGGGTCCGAAAAAACGGCGAACCCCACAAAAAAAATTTGAAGGTCCATACAAAAAACGTGACATGGGGGGGGGGGGGGGTATAAAAAGTCAATTTTTGCGTGACGTAATTAATGGACGTTCCCTTATGGGTTATTGCATATTAGTAATCTTGTATTGTAATGGATCCGAAATCCAAAAAATTCATCAACATTGATGCACTGTAACATTTTTTAATGAGTGCGATTACATTTGTAAAAATAACAATCAGTGCATTCTTTGATGGGGAATTTGATGAACTTTTTATTCTTGGTTGGTCTACCTTGCAAAGTATTCTTGATTTCACTCAGAAGTGAATTTAGGCTTTCTGCTAGAAACAGATATGTTGCATGGTTGCTTCACATTCATCTTCTAAAATTTCAACGAATGGCATACAGTTATCCAATGCTGGGAATTTGCTTCTGGCGTTATTGTATCTCGGGCACATGTACTAAATATGTTCCCAGATTTTCCGTTTCATCGCATTCGGTGCATTTGTCGTTTGATTCCGTTTTGTACATTGATTTTCTTTCTTTCGTTAGGGTGTGTCCTGTTCTAATACTGCTAACGATTCTTTTTTCGTCCGTTGATAGTATTAGCAACAATCAATATGAAACTAACGATTTGAAATTGGTTCACTGTTGTAGAGCCCCTTGGTCCGAAGTGCACCTTGCAGCGTGCAACTTGCAATACATTCTTACGATTTTCGGTACTAGAATCTTTGTTTTTGTTTTGAATAGCTGGGTTATTTTGACAGACTATTGAAGGATGTGTTCGTGTGAGTTACGTTATTGAGGGCGAATAATTATGCTTGGGACCGATGTGCAGGTACATCCTGAGCCAAAAACTATATCCATTGTTTTCTTGACTATCCAGCCCAATTAGCGCAGAAAGACATTCAAGATTCAAGCTCGAACAGAGCCATTCAAATTTGTTGCGTAAAATTGCAAATCTAATTATGTTTGGAATCATCTTGCTCAGTAGCCCCGCCCATTCAACTTGTTGTTACGTTAAATCTGACTGTTTAACTGGCAACGCTTTTATCCACAACCAATAAAAACAAATCTGTGGAGCCATCTATTAGGTTATTGCTACTTTATATCTCGAAAGAAGCCATGTTTTACACAGGTAGATGAGATAAAGTAAAACGTCTGTAAGTGGTATTAGGGTTTTGAACCATATTTTCCTTCGTGGTTGTGCCATTTACCTTTATTTTGACTGATAATTTCGAACAACCTTCTCCATTCCTCCCAACTTTCTCTTTTTGCTAGGACAATCGCGTCCCCGAAGGTAATTAAGTTTGCGAATATTATGATTTCCTTCTGTTCTTTTAACTGCCTTTCCGTCCACGATGTCATTGCCCCGGTTTCTCGAGTGGCTTAGTATCCATCGAATTTTTATATTTCGACACTCGCTGTTCTGGAACAGTTGAACTATTTGCTGGCTATGTAGTTTCTTGGAATTTCCTTTTATTCATTAGTTGAACTGTTAGAATAACGGGTTTGTTGATCTTGTTTTCTGCCATCCATTCTATTGCCGATTGCAGAGCTAGAATTTCCGCGTTGGTAATAGAAAAATTGTCGTTTATTTTGTCCGCTTTGCTGAAGTTGAGTACTTAATCGAAAAATGGCCCCTGCTGTACTGAAACTAGTCTTACTAGCGTCAGTGAATATCCTCTATATCCAAGATATTTTGTGTTGATTGTTTCCAGATATAAATTCTGCCATTGTTGTGCGGACAAGTTGGTTTTCTTCTGTTGTTCCTTTACTAAACACTGGCCGGACTGAGCAGTTATAACATGTTATAAGCCTATCTTGATGACGAATTTCTTGTTGAAATCATTTGACAACCGTTATAACATGTTATAACTCTGTAGTCTGAACAAGGCATTAGTGTGCTCCTGATGTGGTACGACATGTTCACTTTCGGAAAGTATTGAAGACGAGTTAGATTGAAAATTTCCGTGTTTGTGAGGTGAGGCTGCATCAACCCCATCTACGAGCTTATCTGTTATACGTGTAGACGTGATGTATGATCGTTTGGTTTTTCCCTGTCATCTGTTTGTTGGATGAATATGTGTTCCTTAGGATTTCCTTTTTTGTTAGATATTCTATCCGCAGCTCCTTAGACCATCCCCAGCGGTGGGCTCGTATCTGGGTAATATTTTGAGACACACGGAAAAAAATCCGTTCTCATATTCCAGAACAAAAAATCACGACATCGTGAACAAACTCCAATTCCAAATATGTGACTTTCTACTCATAAACGTGATTCCTTAAATCCTATTTCCATGAAAAAAATCACGATGTCGTGAACTCAATTCATGTCTGTTTGGCATTTCGTAACACAATAAAAATAACTGGGAATCATGATCTTCGATCATAATAACGTGAACTCTTAAATCCCTTTCTTTTTTCTCTTTTCGTGAACATTGTTCATGAACTGTCATTTTATTGTAACGCTTGTAAAAATTCTAGTCAGTCATTGTTGTGAGGTGCAAACGAAAGTGAAAGTTTTAAAATGATTTTGAATTGAGTACCTAGAGAAACATTTCGAAAATGTTTCTTTACAACGGCAGGTGGTGATGGTTGGAACGCCAAATAAAGCAGCTGGATTTTTTATTGTCTTTGGTGGCGCAGAATACAAAGCCGATAATATTTTCATGCTATATGTTTATGCCTACAAGTATCGTTCGTATTAAGCCTTAAGTATGCACCGGATTGTAAAACAGTCTGGATGTTCATACAATCATATTTATTGGGGATACAAGCAATTCTTAACTAAACGACCTAATCGAACCGAATGTATAATTCATAAGAATCCTAAATTTAACTTTTCTTGTTTAACGATAATTTTATTCAATGATTATTCAGTTTCCTATGTTTTTAATTCATACTTACAATAAAATGCAATACGAAAGTATATTCTCATGTTATTTTATTAATTCGTGAATTTTGTTCTTATATTCATGAACAAAAATGTCGTTCCAAATACAGTCCGTGAACTACGTGGCTGCTTTTGTGAACTGCATCACGATATAAATCCGATTTCGGAAACATTAATCATGAATACGTGAACTAAATCATGATTACCAAGAAAAGTTTTCACGTTTTCATGACACACGTTGCATGCAACTACGTTATTCTAGCGTTACATTAATTTTGCGGAACAAAGTTCACGTATTCATGACTTTTGTTCATGGTGTATTTTCGTAAATGAAATTTTGACTTGTTCTGAAATTCGTGACTCGAGGTTGACGTATGCCGGAACGATTTTTTATCCGTGCAGAGTTTTTTTTACCCCCCCCCAAAAAAACAACAAAAACACAAAAATTTTTTTCCTTTTTTTATTTTTAAAAAAAAACTTTTTGGTTTAAAAGGAAAAATTATTTTTTTTAAAATATTTCCAGCCTCCGTTGGGGGTTTGTTTGTCGCGCTCCTTCTCTTTTTTGTTTTTTAGACGCTTCTGGTTTCGATTGTGGCGTGGCTGGTGGCTTGGTGAGTCCATCAGAAGCTTTGTTTTTGGTGTTTACGTAGTTCACCACAACCGACCCATTATCGATTGCGTCGTGGACAAAATGGTAACGTATGTCCAAGTGTTTGGCCCTCGGGTTGAAAGATCCGTTATTGGCGATGCAAATGGCCGATTGGTTGTCGTACAAGATCGGAATGGACATCTAATCGAAGATTTGCTTCAGCAAGTTCCTCCACCATAGCGCTTCCTGGATCGTCCTGGACAACGCCTTATACTCCACCTCGCAGGATGATAAGGCCACCGTCGGCTGTTTCTTTACGTTCCAGGAAATGGCACCACCCTGGAACACGAACACGTAGCCCGTCGTTGATCGCCATGTGTCCACATCTCCTCCCCAATCGGCATCGGTGTAGCCAACGATCTCCTCATTGCCTTGCTTGCTGTACCGGAGCCGATTGCCTGCCGTGCAATTCAAGTATCGAAAAATTCTCTTCACCACCTCCCAATACTTCCGCCCTGGATTGCTGCTGAATTGGCTTACAGCATTTTTCAGCGTAGCATATATCGGGACGCGTTGCTTGTGCGATGTACTACAAACATCCGACAGCTTCCTAGTACGGAACGTTCTTCATCTGCTCTGCTTCTTCCGAGCTCCGTGGTGACATTGATTTATCCATCCGCTCGCTGACTTCAAACGGTATTGATACTGGATGACTGCTCGTCATGTTGAACCTGGCCAGCACGTCTTCGATGTAGCTTTGTTGGTCGAGGGACAACTCACCACGCTCTCGGTCACTGCTGAGTCCCAGGCATAACTTCACTTGACCCAGATCCTTCATCTGGAACCACGTGCACAAGAACTTCTTTAACCGTTTCTTCAGTTTTGCATTGTTTGTGAAGATCAGAAAGTCGACCACATAGATGGTAACGAACAACATTCTGCCTCCATCGCTCTTGTAGTATAGGCAGGGGTCGACCTTCGATTGTTCCAGCCCGAACTCGCGTAACGCCTCATCCAGCTGATGATTCTAGACACGGCTGGATTGCTTCAGGCCGTACAGCGCCCTCTGAAGCCGGCATACCTTCGTCGTGTCCTTCACAAATCCTTCTGGCTGCTGCATATAGATTACTTCGTCATTGAGCTTTCCTTGCAGGAAAGCCTTTACCGCGTCCATTTGGTCCACCTCAAGGTCGAACTTCGTCGTCAACGCCATCAGGATTCTTATCGTTGAGTACCGGACCACCGGTGAATAAACCTCGTCGTAGTCGATGCTCGGCCGTTGCGAACATCCCTTGACGACTAAGCGGGCCTTGTACCGCTCAATCATTCCGTCGAGTCCACGTTTCGTTTTGAAGATGGATGCTTTCCGAACTACTGCTCACGTTTACAATGGATTCGGCAGTTGCTACCGCCACTTCATCGTCAATTTGTCTTGGATTTGGTTGACTGCCAGTCGCCTCACCTTCGTGTTGTTCTGCAGCCGGCAAATCACCACACGCTTCGTTGATTGCCGTATCCGAAAATACGATCTTCAAGAACTCCACTGACTTTGATCGCTCAGGTGTTACCTCACCGCTTCGTCCCTCATTAACGATCTTAACGTCACGACTGATGACGATTTCGTTGCTCTCCGGGTTGTACAATCTGTAGCCTTTCGTGTCCTCAGCATAACCAACGAACACACATTTCGTCGATTTTGGGTCCAGCTTCTTCCTCTTCTGCTTCGGCATGTGCACCATTGCCATGGATCCAAAAATCTTCAGGTGACCGACGTGGGGTTTCTTTCCTGACCACGCCTCCTCCGGCGTCTTACCATCTAAGGCCGCGTTGAACTACAGTTGATCAGATATGCCGCTGTGTTCACTGCTTCCGCCCAGAACTTCTTCGGCATCGTTCAGCATGTACCTCATTTTCTCGAGAATCGTCCAATTCATTCGCTCCGCAACGCCATTTTGCTCAGGCGTGTACGGACAGGATTTCTGATGTCTTATTCCATCCCGCTTTAGGCTTGCCTTGATTCGACCGTTCACATATTCCCGGCCGTTGTCACTGCGTAAAATCTTCAACTTGCATCCGGATTGCCGCTCCGCCATCGCTTTGAAGTCTTCGTACGCCTCGATCGCCTGATCCTTCGATTCCAGGGTATATATAAACATCTTCCGTGTAGCGTCGTCGTTGAAACTAACGAAATATCGGCTTCCTCCTATTGACGGTACTTCAAACGGTCCGCAAAGGTCTGAATGGACCAGCTCCAAACGTTCCTTGGCCCTCGAATTACTGTTGGAAAAAACGTGACGAGCATATTTACCTTGCAGGCATGGGATGCAATCTAGCGTCTCCACGTTCTTGATCGAGCAACCGTTCATCTGCTACAATCGCTTCAAATTCTGTAGATTCAGATGGCCGAATCTCCTGTGCCACATCTCGAGTTCACCGTACGCGTATGCCTTTGGCACTTGCCGATTCGATCGGTATAAGCCACTTTCAACCATGCCAGACGCGAATACTTCTCCGTCTTCGATAAGCACCTTAGAGTCTTCCGCTCTGAACAACATCGTGAAGCCTTTGCTGCAGATTTTGTTTACTGACAACAGGTTTGCCGCCAGCTCTGGAACTTTCAGCACGTCCTGCACGTCCACCGCTCTTTCTAGGCAATCCAGGTTAACGACGCCCTTGACCTTGGCTGTCAGGTCCTGTAGGATTTTGGCCTTCACGGCATCCGCCTTCAGTGCCTGTCCTGACGCTTCCAAACCCATCACCTTCTGCGCATAGTACTTGGGCAACCCCATCAAAAGTAGTGAAGCGAGCCAGTCGTGAGCCACTGGAAAGTTAATTTCCGCGAGCTTATGGCTTGTCGAGACCAACGCATCCACATACGCTTCCATGCTGTCGTAATTTTCAAGTCGAATCGAAGTCAGCTGCTACAGCAAGCCGATTCGACGATAAATCCCGTCATCTTGAAAAGCAGTCTTGAGTTTGTTCCAGGCTTCTTGCGCGTTTTTCGCATCCATCACCAGGCTGTAGTTCGTCTTCTCGAGGCTTAGGCAGATTGTGGATAGTACCTTCATTTGGACGTCCTCATCCACGACTTCTCCTTCCTTTGGCATCACAGCGCACCAGGAATATTTCCGGATCAACGTCATCTTCATGGCGAACGCCCATGACAAGTAGTTCTCACGGCTTTTTAGCTTCTCGATCGCCTGAGCCACACTGCTTCCGCCGGCCGCACGAACCGTTCCTGAACCCGAACCCGCACCGGTTCCAGTGTCTCCTGATCCGTTACTTCCAGCGCCAGGAAACATTTTCGTTCTTGAAAAAGTTTTCTAACTGCTTCGAGAATCTTCTGTGAAAATTATTTTCTGATTATGACCTCTGGGCCCATAACCTATAGCAAAGTACGTCTTGTTGGGTTGAATGATAGTTGTGGAATGAAAAAACATTTATTTATTCTAACAAACTTAGGTTGCTATGCAGAGAGCTTGATCACTCTCATGGATCGTGTATTACGTGATCGCCAACAAATACTCTTCCGTACAGGTTTTCGTCATTCTGGTTTGTCAGCCAAGCCCTGCAAAGCACTTCGTTGCCTTGTTGCGTCCAATTCCTTCCACGGGGTTTTGACGCTCTCATTTTTTTCACAACATATCACAATAAACGTGAAGTTAGCAAATAACACTTTAAAAACAAATCGGAAACACTCAAATTGAAATGAAAGTCTTCCAGGTGAAGATGTTGTTTTGCTTATTTCTCTTCAAATAGCAACGCTCGGCTCGGTTGGGTCGGGTTGTCAAATTTACGAACCTGCTGCTCACCGAGCGAGCAAATTGTCATTTTCCAACCCGGTTACCAGCCACCGGTGCGGTGTCAAGTTGTCAAACAGGGTAACAATTTACCGATATTACCGTACTGGTGCGGTTGGTCTTAGAAATTATATCTGTCTCCGACAGCATAACGTGATCTGGCGTTCAAGGAAGGTACCTCATTGCAGTTCGAATGTACGAATTTTGTACTGTTTGGATCTTCTTTAGATTTGTCACCGCGGCACTTCCATGTATGATTGCTCCGTATTCCCGGCGACTCCTTATCAAGGTGTTTCCTACTTCACAACATCGTTTCCGAATTGGCTTGGCTATTTCATCCCGCTAGTAGCTTTATCAGTGGTAGCCTTTTTGGCTGCTTTGTCTCGTACTCCTTTTACGTGTTTCCGATGGCAGATTTCACCATCCATTACGTATCCAAGGTACTTCTGGGTGTTTGCTAATTCAAGGCGTTGGTTGTTTATTTTTTTATTCTTAGTCGACTAACACCTTTCTGGAGAAAGGGACAGCCGCACATTTTCCTGGGCTCAATTTCTGGCTCATCGAGAGAAGTTTTCCGTACAGTTCTCTTAGCACACCGTTTGCTTTTCTCGCTGCATCCTCCAGCGTACCTCCGACCACTACAATCCCGAAGTCATCAGCAAACTGGACCAACTCGCAATCTTCGTGTTCAATTTCGTGCAGTGATGCCGTGTACACACCAAATCCTAGTTTTGATGTTTGGTGAAGAAATCTACGGTTTCGAACGGTAACATAAAATTTCTACTGAATGATCTGTAAAATTTCTTCAATCTATCAAAGAACTACAAGTTTCCATATGAACTACAAGTTCATATGAAAATATCACTGAACGTTTCTATTTATTTTACAGATGTACTTTGTAAACTAATGAACTGTCATTGATCATTCATTATTCAGCACACGTTTTGCCGGTTTTCAGTAAAACCATACTATATACTGACGCAAAATGTAAAAATCAGAAAAGTTCTTTACTAAACGCTTCACACCTGTCAAACCTCTGCCATTTTCGCATGCTAAACCGGTGCAAGCTGTTTCTTATATTTCTTATATTCTTACGGATGTCAACGTAAAGGTGCTTTTCCGTAAGTACAGTTCAAATGTTTTCAAAATATTCTCATTTTTAGCACTCCAACAAAATGGATATCGATTGCAGAATTTGCTTTTTTTGTAGGTAACCGGTTCCGGGACTCGTTGTAGAATCCATTTGATAGAATTATAAAACTTCACGTTTCGTCAAAGTTTTATATAATAATGGCAATAAACGGACAATTATTCTGCGCTCTACTTTTTTATCATGCATTATGATACTGAATCAACCCCCTAGCCCCTGCTTTTCTGTCATATGGAAACGGCAGTTTCCCTTTACATTAACCTTGCATGCTAGGATGAGAAAAATGAAATTACCGAAGCACCTGTAGAATTCAGCAGCGTTCCCAATTTAACAATTATTTTTTTGTAAATTTTACCGTACTTCGGTATTGATTGATGATGTGTTCAGTACTATTTGGTACCTAACGATGCTTCGATTTTCACAGTTTTAACGTAGGACTACGTTTCTCTTTTTTATACCGGGTGTCATTTCAAAATTTTGAAAATGACAGCGTTACGCTAAAGTGAAAGGTTTTTGAACGCTAGTAACTCTCGTTAAACTGAACGCACTGAATCCATTCATACACCATTTGATCAGAAAAACTTACAAATTTCTTGCATTAAAATTAAAAATAAGTGATATTAGTAAAAGTAGTTTAATGTTTTACTTAAAAATGACCTACGTTTTGCTCCCATACAAATCTCCGTATGAACAGGTTGGAAATATGTTTTTCCCTATCCGGGTCCTCAAAAACGGGTAACAAGTGGTTCAAATTGTCTTCTTCTTTTTATTTCATTTAGTTTCATTTCATGATGAAAACAGAAATAGACAAAACCCTCAGCTAAAAAATCATTTTGCTTTGTTGCCGGTGTCTGATTTTATAACGAAGGCCCGTCCCCTATTAAGAATGGCAAAGGGTAAATGCACCCTTCTTTTGGGGAAATGCTACTTAAACTTTGGAAAAATGCTCCTTAGATGTGTTTGCCCAGTATAATGCAATCGGAGGTATTAACCTTCTGGTTAGCGCTTGCCGGGTGTTTTGACGGGTCTTCAGTTTCTTCATGATTGTATAGTTTAGACGGATTTTAAGTTTCTGAATTTAAGAAATCATTTCGTCTCGCGTACTTCTGGTCTACGCGTACTTCTGGGCCATGCTATTCAACGCTAGTATATTACTAGCGTTGAATAGCATGGCCCAGAAAAATGAAGATCACGAAAGTGCAGTATGGAGCAAAATTCATAAAAAGGGACGGGTCCATAGCAAAATTAAAGAACTTTTTTATTAACATTTTAACCAACCATATGTGTAATGATACGTATAAATTAGATGATACCATTATTTCTATAAACCAACGCGGTCCTACGTGAACCTTGCGGTTATATGCCTGATATAACCCGCCACTATTTTTTTTCTGTTAATTTTACTGAACTTACTTTTTTTTTTCCTCTGTTCGGGACATAAAACACTGCGACCAGTAATTTGATCTATTGTAGTATATACCGTATCCTTTGTTTAGTGCATGTCGAGTTACTTCATCACTATTGAGAAATGACGAAATATTCGGTGTTGTTACAGTTGTCATTGTTTGTTTTGTTGGCAATGAATCGAGTTTTATTGAAAGTTTCCGCTATTTAAACCCTTTGTGAGCGACAGTACTCTTCAAAGGCGCGCCCCTTTATCCGTCAAAACCGGATACATTGCAAACAAAACAAACAATGACTCCGATACTGACCATGCATCAGAACCCTAGTCATAACCAATTCAAACTATAGAACATCAAATAGAAAAATGAGATTTCACATAAATGAATACTAACCATGTTTCCCTTATTCCAAGCTTATCCTCGGTGGCTCAATCCGAGTAATGTCACTTTTCACAAGACATAAAATGTAATAAGGACTAATATATGTTCCTTTGATTACAAAAACAAATATGTTCCCTAGTTTCAATTAATTCAGACGAGGGTTCGGTGGTAGATCTGATACCCCGTAACGCACCACGATAAGGTGATCTACCAGCGTTACGGGTCAACTGAATTCACTTACTGAGTTGTTCAGTAATTTTTGACAGTTGAGAGTTCATCCCTAGTTTGACGATTCACTAAAAATACTTTAACTGAACTGTTTACTGAACACTCAGCTGTTTGAAAGTCAGTAAGACTTTCCTGACTTCAGTATAAAAAACGTGGTGTGTAGAGATTGAAGAAAATGGACGAGAGCGGACAACTTTGTGGCAAACCTTTTGTAACTTTCCTTCTGATCTCTCCTTCTTCCGAGTTTAAAACTAGTTTTCGTTGTGTCAAGTAGGTATACATCCAGCTGATTATTATCGACGATATTTCCATGTTAGTTAAAACTTGCAATAGTTTGTGAGTCGAATGATTTGGAGAAGTCCAATAATAGGTATAGGTCGAACCTCCGTTAAGTTCCATCTCTCAGGCATCCGCTCTGACACAAAAACTCTGCTGAGCATCTCGCTTATCTTGTTTTGCATGTCCGGAGCAAGCCCTTTTAGGATGGCGTATGACATTCCATCTTCCCCTCCCTCCGATTACGTTTTTCTTCCCCTCAAGACGTTCAGAATCTCATCATCCCGAAGTACCATTTTGAATTATTGCAATTCCATTTTTAGCGACCTATAAGGCTGTCAATTTTCTTCCTCTTGCCCTCAAAATAGTGCTCCTTCAGGGCACGACCAGCCTCTTGCGTTAAAGTTACTTGACCTCTATACTCCCCGGTTAGTGATATGTCTATTCCCTTAACAATAGCGTATGCATGATAATGTTTGCACCATTAAGCAATGTCAAAATTTAAAAAAAATCTCAAAAATTTCGGTTTCATTTTTTTCTATTTATTTAAAAGGGGGATATTAAACTATGTTAATGATTGATCGAGTTTCCACTCTCTGCAATAACGACCTCCACGCACTGCAGGTTCTAATACAGCAATACCTCGATGTAAAGCAACTTTATTTTGTGACTTTTTTCTCGCAAACAACAGCCCAATCACAAAAAATTATTACACCACTGCATAGTAGTGATCCTCATAGTAAGAGTTATGCGGAAGCAGCCATTTTTGAGCCAATCGTGCAGCGAGAGCTGTTAAATCTGAGCCAATCGTGCAAATTTTGCACTGCGGCAAGTGTTATTAGCCTCTGTGAATAAAATAAACACCGTTGCCAAATCGTTGAATCGAATTTCCACATATTTCTTGCTATGAGGATCACTACTGCATAGATGAGACAATTTTCAAACTACTGGTATCATTTATTTGGATGATTGAGTTATACTGAGTGAAAAATCGACGAAGAAAAATAATGTTGCTTTATATTGAGGTATGCCTGTAATGTAGCATGGATCCATTTCTCTCCAGGTATGGGTCAATGTTTGTCTAAGGTTTGCTGTACTCGGGTGGCGTTTAGAACTGGCCTTGGCCTTCATGACGCGCGATACTGAGTAATCCAGCTTATCAAAATCGATTGTTGTTTAGACATTTCATTGTAAGCATTATACCTTTCACTTTCACCTTTCAGGCTGGATAGTGGCCACCTATCCTTCGCCCAGAACGGCAGATGTTCCTGCAACCACTTCTGAGTGCGGTTCGAGGTGTGGCACGGAGCCCCATCTGGTTGAATTACAACATTTAGCTTCGGGCCGTACTGCTTTTTGATCCACGGAAGAACATACTTACTTAAAATCCCGATGAAGACTTCCGTGTTTACTTTGTCGCCTTCTGAAATGAACACTTGGTTCATTTTTTTTGCCATCGGAAGCCACCAATCCAATCACCATAAAGCTAGCAGGATGCTTGGTCAGTTGTGAGTTTTTTTTCCGTGCTCTCGACTTCGCTCCTCAATCTTCCTTTACGAACTTCCTTACTGGAAAATCGCTCATCCCGTGTTCCCTCTCCATTTTCCTCATTGAACGCACTGGATTCGCCCGAATCTTCCTTTTGATGGCAGTGATAACCCCCGGAATCCGAGCTGACCTCGGACAACCTGTGTTCACCTTCGCGCATAGTTGTCCTTTTCACGGTTCACCGAGATACTCCCACGGCGATTGAAATGTCTTTTTGCGACATTTGCGCCTGGGACAAATCAAGAATACACTGTCACTTCGTCATGATGCAACTGTTAAACTAAGGAAATCGGCTTCTCTTACTCGCAGCCAACTAAGATATGAATTATAGTTTACGTGCATGCAAAGAAAACCAAGGCATTGTTTGCACTAGTGAAACGGGAATCATGTTTGTACGATGGTACAAACATTATCACGCATACGGTATTCCGGATATGTTCTTTTTTTCGATTCTCTCCGAAAGCTCTCCGACGTAATTTTTTCAATACTTGCGGAGTTCTCGTTTGAACATCGCTCTTCGTTTCTGAAACTCTTTATAGGTAGATCTATTCTTACTCTGGTTGTAATTTTCCAAAGCACTTCTTTTGCATGCGTAAAGTTTATCAATTTCTATTGACCAACACTTCTTAAAATAATTTTGCTCTTTATTTTTTACTACGAACGATGAATTTTTGATTACTTCTTCAAATAGCTCTTGCATATCTTCTGGACTATACATAAACTGTGGTCTTATGGAATGTGTGTGATTGCCAAATAATAATCCGGTGACTTGATCCTGGAACAGTCACCCCGGAGCAGGTTCCCATGGGATCACGGATGGCCAGAAAATTATTTGAATTGAACCCTAACAATATGGGTGGCAAAATTCTTGTAATCATTGAATGACCTTAGTTTACATTCCACTTTATTGTCCTGCACAGTTGACTTGCTACACCCACTTATTTTGGCAACATCTCTGACCGCCATGTTGGGCTTCCTCTTGTATATTTTCACCACTTGTTTCTCACCTTGTTTGTTGCGTGTTCCCCATTTCGACTGCTTGGTTGGATGCCTCTGAACTGTTTTGGTTTTAGAAACTTGTTGATGACATTCGACACCGTTTTTTTTTTGCGTCACCCCGACCGAATTTGCGATTGTTTTCTGTGAACGATTAGGATTTTCTAACCAATAAGTCTTGTCCAAAATAAGATAAAGCAGCTCCTGTAGTCGAGACGCCATTTTCAAAACATCAATTTAAAAGTATTCAATATGTACGTCGACGCGAAGGTGAAAGGATCCACTGACAACTAGACCATGTACTGAAACATATTCTTGCGTTGACTCAGACCACTGACGCGACAAAGTTATAAAAAATATTTCCGGGCACGCTTTATTTGGGCTGCGAATGACATTCAACTGGTTATAACACATCGGTCAATACGTCCCGGGTCAAAGTAGGAAAACAATATTTTTTTTTGCCAAAATTCATTTTTATTCATCAATATAATCTCTTTTCAGAATGATACAATCATTCCAACGTTTCTCTAGCTTTTCGATACCACCGGTGTAGAACGATTTATCGAGACCTTCAAAATATGCTTCAGTTTCACCAATCACTTCCTCATCTGAATCTCTTTCCACGGAGCATCTTTTTGAGTTTCGTCCAATTGAGAGTCCAATTCGACCATTTTTGCGGCTGTTTTTATTGACTTGTGACACGGTGTATTGTCTTGGTAAAAGAGCACCTTTTTCTTCTTCAAATTAGGCCTTTTCTGGAAGATTTCGGCCTTTTAAGTGACCAGACGTCCCGCGTTTCGCGGGACAGTCCCGCTTTTCTAAAAAATGTCCCGCGTCCAAATGCGTCCCGCGAAATGTCCCGCGTTCGTCCTAAGCCAGCGAAATGTCCCGCGATTTGGTATTCATTAATATGCTTTTCGCTTTATCAAGGTCATGTCAAAGCTGTCAACATTAACAATTTTAGTTCAAAGCACTGTTCACATTTTTTTTTTATATTTTCAAAAACTTTTGACATCTCTATATGCGTTTGACAGTTACTGTCATGGATTGACCTCACGAATACTATCGTGTCATCAAGAAATCCATCTTCCTATTCTTCATTAGTTGAAACAGCAGTTGTCTTTTTTCAACCTGCATAAGCGATGTGTTTGTGAAAAAGAGCTCGTGAGGATGATTAGTCAGTGTGTTTAATTTTTCAACCGGCGCAAATCTGTCAAAAGTTATCCTTGTTTGTATCAAGTGCAGCAAGACTGTGGCAACAGTTTTAGTAATTTCAGTGCGATATTACGAATTCAGCAAGGAAAACTTGAGAAATTGTTATTGATTGTGCAAGGTATGTACATAAAACTTGATATTGTGATATTTTGTTTAGAATACGGTTCTGTAGGCAATCTCTCAGCGACTTCAACCATGTCGAAAAAACGCCAGTGCTTGTTTTCGGACGACCTGAAAAAGGAATTTCCTTTCCTGAAAAAGGCGAAGACCGTCGGCAGCGTTTACTGTGAAACCTGCAGCAGCGAGTTTTCCATCGGATCAGGAGGTAAAACCGATGTTAAAAGGCACACGGCAACGGAGAAACATAAGCGCGCCCTAGGAGCGGCTGCCACATCGTCAAAAGTAAGCAACTTTTTTCGAAAAGGAGAATTCGGTTTTAAGGAACAGCAGCTTGCTCATGCTGAGGTTGTTTTTACCTATCACACCGTCATGCACAGTCAGTCATTCCGATCAATGGATTGCACATCCAAGCTTGTTCGTGCGCTTTTCGAGCCAAAATTCTCTTGCGGTCGCACCAAAACAGAAGCGATTGCTAAAAATGTCCTGGCTCCATATTCTGTTGATCAGATTTCAACATGTATGGACTACATCAATTTTCTAACAATCTTCTCCGACGCTTCAAATCACAAGGAAACAAAGTTGTTCCCCTCTGTAATTAGATATTTTGACTACAAACGTGGAATTCAGGTTAAGTTGTTGGATTTTGTATCGCTTCCTGGCGAAACATCGGACATTATTGCGGAATCAATTTACGAAATTTTGTGCAAATACAAAATGCAGGGAAAGGTAGCGGCGATTTGTGCAGACAACGCCAACACAAATTTTGGTGGTCTCCATAGAAAGGGTACGAACAACGTTTATTGCAAGCTAAAGGATCAGCTACAGAGACCGATTTTGGGTGTAGGATGCGCTGCACATATCGTTCACAACACAATTCAGGCGGCGGCGGATCAACTTCCCGTGGATATTGAGGGTATTATTGTTAAGATCTACAGTCATTTCTATATTTTCACGGTCAGGGTCGAGAAACTGAAAGGTTTTTGCGAGGAAGCAGAAGTAGAATACATGAGGATTTTGGGCTACAGTAAGACTCGCTGGCTAGCTTTGATGCCAGCTATTGAACGAGTGTTAAAACTGTTCTCACCACTGAAATCTTACTTTTTGTCGATCGATCACAGTCCAAGAATTCTTCGCGAATTTTTTGAAGATGAGAGCTCTGAAATGTGGTTGTATTTCATGCATAGTCAGGCGTCGGTATTTGACAATACGGTGAAAAAAATTGAAGGTGACAACATCACACTTACAGAGGTTGCAGCTGAACTTGATGACCTCAAGTTCAAACTTCGTGAGAGAATCAGTAATCAGTTTTTACCACTAAGTGTCCGAAGTCAGTTGAAAAATCTGGAGGAAAACGGCTGGCCCAAGTCAACATTGTACAAGTCGAATATGATTAGTTTCTATCAGAAATGTATTGACTATCTTGAGGCTCGAGTTTCTCAGTTTGACGAGGTTATTTGTTTTAAGTGGGTGAACCTTAAAACCACCATTGATTGGCAGGCAGTACAAACGTGTTTCGCATATGTCCGTAAATTTGATGATTCTGGCAAATCGGTTGATGCCGACAAAGAAGAAGCTGAGCTATTCGACGAAGTATCCTATGCAAAAAAATATGTAAGTAATGAAAAAATTTCTCCGTGGAATGAAAATAAGACTGAAATCGAGGATAGGTGGATTGAGATCTTTAAACATTTTGAAGTGAATAACATTCCGTTTCAAAACTTAAAAAAAGTTGTAGAATTTGCGTTATGTTTGCCTGGTACAAATGCTGTAACGGAGAGGGTATTTTCAGTCGTTAACAAAGTTTGGACCACGGAAAAATCTCAGTTGAGCGTCGATACACTGAAAGCGTTGTTGCAGGTTAGGTTTAATTTTCAGGACACATGCGAGGAATTCAGCAAAAATGTTGCCGAAGATGTTTCATTCCTACGTAAGGTACACAGCGCAGAAAAGTATGTTTGACACGTACAGCATTGAATTAGATTTGTGATTCCTAAGGATGGATAAATGGATGTAAATAAAACCTGTGAAAAACTATGTTGACCATATACTTTTATAATTCCTCGAAATATCTATTTAAGAAACACACACTCCTCACCCCCAAACCAACCCGCCTCCCCTCTTCTATGAATTACTAATATTTCCCGCGTTGAAGCGCGAGCCATCTGGTCACTTTAGTTCTAATCGTTTGAAAAATCCAATTAGCAGAAACGGCAGCTATACATCTGAGTACGATGTGGAGGCAGGAGAGCAAACTCCTCTTTTGGCTTCAAAGATCAATTTCGAACCCAGCCGAGACAACCGAGCAAGGCAGCTACAAACCGTTCAAACTACGGCTCTTCTCGGCATGCTGACTCTGATTTCGTTCCTGCTGCTGGGCGTAATAATAGCAGTTTACTTGCTGATGATGCAAGGTAAGTCTATTCAAAAGAGTCTAAATACTTCTTTTCAAATAGATCATTTTTCAGTACCGAGCCCGTGGCCAGTATCTCATCCATTCTATCTGGTGGAACGCAATGTTTGGTGGAAGAACCAGGTAGCCGAGCTGAATCCGTTGGATAAATTTGCCACCCAAAATGTGATACTTCTGCACACGAGAAGTCCACCATGCAAGGATCAGGCGACATGTATCCAGCTAGTACAGAAACTAGAGGACGATGCGTGGACAGAAAATGGAACACACATTCCGTACAACTTCTTGATCGGTGGCGATGGGAAGACGTACGAAGGACGAGGCTGGAAATCACAGCATGGATTTCACTATCTTCCCGGAATGAACGACACTATCGTAGTTGGTATTATTGGTATGGAGACGGTTTCATTTCTCTATGGCATGCATTAAGTAAATTGTCTCATTCATTCAGGAACTTACAACGACCGACGACCCGACAATGTAATGTACGCTGAAACGAAGGCGCTGCTTACGGAATCTATTCGAAGGTTCTGCTTATCACCAAACTACCGATTGTATGGTGTAATTGTTAGCTCAACGCCGGACGACGATGCTGCTGCGCTTTATGAAGAGGTTAAAGAGTGGAGGCACTGGAGAGGATTCGTTACTGTTACGTAACCTTTTTTTTTGTAGATCAATTATACATTTTTAATCAATCATTGACGTAGACTTAGGCCTTCAAGTATTATGAGAACAATGTGAAGGACTCAAATTAAATGATTAGTGCTTTTTTTACAGTGTCGATGTTTTATTTGTTTCATCATGCATTAACTTAAATTCATTTGCCCATTTCTGTTTGACTATTATGTCATATAATAAGGGGTGTGTTGATGTCTAGATTATGATGAGATAACTTTGGACGGTATGTATAATAGCCTGGGACACGGACAAATGAATGAAAAACATTTTACTCCCCTTTTTGGAAGCATTTCGGGTCCTATAATAAGTGCAAAATTTCAGCTCCATCGGTGGAACTATATCTTAACGCCCGCAGTTTTAATTTTACATAGGATTTTCCTCTGGGACCTTACTTTTACAAAGAAAAATCTGGCGAGGTGACCCGTTGTGCTCTAAAAATAAATCAACAATTCACAATTCTCTGGGAAATTTTTCAAGGAAACTTTTCTTCGAAGACCGCAAAGTGATTCGACGCTGCGGAAAAAGTTATTTAGCTAAAACTGATTACTATCCAAACGTACTGTTTTTTCTAACAACACTGTCACCTGCAGAATGACCAGCAGCCTGCTGCTATCTGCGCGAAGCAACCACGTTGTGTGGGGCGATTACATTGTGGTTGGGTCCCATATGGCAACTTCGTTGACGACATGTGCAACGCCCTATTTGAATAAATATCTCGCCCAATTATGTATAGACCTTGGCAATATCACCCAATCCTACATCTGTCATCACCTTGCAACTTGCCCGCCTCACCAACCGCCGAAAGCGCAGCAGGCCACACGGACGTGCACGAAGCGGACTTTCCCCCTTCCGTATTCGGGCAGCGGTGAAGATAAATCGTGTACTCCGCCAGTCCGGACAAACCATCCACAAAATGGCTGGTCGCAAATGGCCATGTTGCACACATTATATAAGCTCCGAAGAAGGACAAGTAAAAACCCGTGAGGTCCAAATACAAAGCAAAGAAGCTCTTGAGCAGAGTATAGTTTTAGTTTTGAAAATTCACAGCAACCCATGGATAACGCACATCAAATTGTTGCGTTTACTTGTTGCAAAATGTTATCATAGGCGATTTTACCCTGGAAGAACGTCAGCGATGATTAGAGCTCTGAAATCATACGGATGCGGATTTTTCATTTGGGCCTAACTGACAAACGTAAACTCTTTCACACACGTTCCTTTTTTCGCTCCGGAGTGAAGCCGAATTGCACTTCGGGATTCTCGTCGGAGCTAGAATCTAAAAAAAAAGAATGCAAAAGTTTTGCTTCAAATATTGGGATATTTATTCAAAGATTAATTAGAAAAATAATTACGTTTTCGCTCAGAAAAATATGGCGACCGCGTTGCTTCATTGTTGAAAATTTATTCAATTTTGGGTAAATAACTCGGTAAATAATAACGTCCAATATTGGCAAATGAACATTACCCAAATTTCAGTAAAAATTACTAATTATTAACGTTTAATTTTACCGATATGTTGGGTATTGTAAACAATACCCAATTTTAGGTAAAATAAATTCCTAATTTTATTCTCATCTTAGCGTGTATTGCGACTTTTGCTTCTCTTCGCTCCTCAATGTTTCTCCAGGTTTCATTAGTGATCCACGGATCCCTCTGCACTCTGTGTGCGCAGCTCACCCAGTTTATTTTCGCTTGTCTCGATAAAGGCATTCTCGATGGCCGTCCACTGCTCTTTCACACTCTCGAATCTCAAGTTCTTCAACGAACAATCTTTTCGCAGCATGTACTTCTAGTCGGCGTGTGCTAAGCCCGTCGCTGAATCCATGTGGATTTCACCGCTAGAAGGTGGTGGTCGGATGCTATGTTGACATTACGTTTATTCCGGACATCAAGAGGGCTCCGTCTCCATTTTCGGGTGATGCAAATGTGGTCGATTTGACCTGTTGTTTAAATTAATTTTGTTACCACTATGAACTAGCTTGATTGTTTGTTTTGGTCACGTCCTGTGCGTTGTCGGAGGTTGTAACCGCTCAATGATGTATTGTTATGCAGTAAAGCTCCAAAAATATGTTTAGCTTAAATGCTAGGACAAGAATGTGTGACCATGTCTCTATCGTCTGAGGAGAGAGCGATTAAAGTCGCTATAACCATACATGGTGGGGCTCGGACTATCGTTAATACTTGAGTCCCAACCATTTGAAGAGAAACGCAGCATCACTTAACGTTCTTAGACTAGATGCTCCTAACAACCATTTTTAAATTAATTGTTGTTCTGTACAGCAAACAGCGCATTCTGTTTACTTATTCTCTCAGACTATTTATTTCCCTTTTCCTTTGATATCTACTGAAAGCAGCGTGGGTTCCCTGCGTCTTCTTAAGAGGAGTGATCTACGCTAACACTTATCTTTTCTTCTAAATGAACCTTTTCACGTCTTTAGCATTTGTCGATTATTCGATCCAGTTGAATACAAGGCAAAAAACAACCACAATTTTCTCGTCAGCCTGATTTCACGCCATCATAGTCCCTTTACGCCACCTTCCCTTCGTGTTTTTTCTACCCAATCACCGGTGACATCTGGCGGTGA
>JAHHFK020004060.1:0-33173 GCA_024533555.2 Aedes koreicus | reverse complement strand
CAGCATTCCAAAGCGTTTCAACAATCCATCAAATTAATCACGTTGACTAATCCTCAATGTTCTCATCTCCCTGTCACGGTCGATTCGCATGCCCAAGAACTGCTCAATTTCACCATCGTCAGTCATCTCGAACTCTTGACCCAACTTCCATTTGACGGCCTCCAGCATCTTCACAGACGAGCTAGCCAACAAAATATCATCGACGTAAACCACCAAAATCAGCTTCTCCTTTCCAACTCCACGCGTGTAAAGGCAGAAATCGTTGGAACTGCGAACAAAACCCCAGCTTATTAATGAAACTATCGAGTCTGTCGTTCCATGTTCGTGACGCCTGCTTCAATCCGTAAATTGAACGTTGCAACCGACACACCAATCCATTCCCGTGCTGAAACCCTTCCGGCTGGGACATGTAAATTTCTTCAGCTAATTCACCGTTCAAGAACGCGGTCTTGACATCCATCTGGTGAACGTACATTTGCTCTTCGTTAGCCAATGCCAACACCGCTCGCAGAGTGTCTAGCTTCGCCACCGGAGAATATGTTTCGGTGTAATCGAAACCGTGCTTCTGGGTGAACCCTCTCGAAACAAGCCGCGCCTTGTACCTGTCCGGCTTCTCCGCATCACCTCGTTTCATCTTAAAGACCCACTTGCAGGTGACAGCCTTCCACCCTGGAGGTAACTTGACCAGCGTCCACGTGTTATTCCGCATCATAGCACTCATTTCATCATCCATCGCTTTCCTCCATTTCTGCCAATCTTCACGCTTCTTGTGCTCGTCGATCGAATCCGGGATGTCTTCGATGAAGTTCATTGCTTTGAGCGCGAAACCAGCGTACTCTACATCGAAATCACGTTGTGACACAAGTCTCGGGACCTGCGAGATTTCGTCCACTGAATACGCCCTCGATCTCTAAACAAGTAGCTTAAGCGCCACCTCCGAAGAGGACTACTCGTCGAGGTTAGTTTGCCCGGCAGAAACCCAACCTCAGGGTGGGTTTAGTTATAGCAGAGACCTATGTTTAAGATATGGGCGATTCAACAGATTGAAACCCCATGAGGGTTGGAGATCCTCCCGAAAACTCTACTTCCAAAGAAAAAGAAACCCGTGGTAACCGTCTTCTTACCGACTCACTACACTACAAGCCACGTTTATCATCACTGGAGAACCCCTTGATGTTCACATTTCCCCTACCGATCCTGAAACGTGAGTACGATGGCGGTTTTCCCAGGCAGCCACACCTAGAGTAAATGTTTTGAATTACTCCACAAAGACTATATGGAAACGACGCGAAAATGTGAGGGATCTAGTCAACCGATATTCGTATTACGGGGAGAACTCTCGTTTTAGCAACCAAACATCATTTTGTTCAACTTCAAACCACTAATTTCATTTTTGTGTTTATTGGCGTTCCTACCTAGGTTTTTACAGGTTCCTTTCCCCTTTGTTTTCTCTCTCTCTCTCTCTCTCTCTCTCTCTCTCTCTCTCTCTCTCTCTCTCTCTCTCTCTCTCTCTCTCTCTCTCTCTCTCTCTCTCTCTCTCTATTCGTGTGTGCGGAATTTCTGATTCTAGCGATGGCTAGCCTAAACTACCACTTGTCTTCGAGCTCATTGGTGTGTGTGGAGATTTGCATGCGTTTACTCACGATTTACCATCCATTTGTGGCTGCTATTCAGAACGACGGCAAAGCAGCATTCATTGGTCGGACGGATTGTCGGCAAAGTAGAATGATCCAACGATTATTGCTAGTGCCGATGGTCGGTGGCGTAAATACCCGCTCGGGTACGCTCTACGTTGTCGGTCGAAGCTCTGCCGGAGAACAGTATAACGGTGTCTCCCTTCCGGTTTCTCCCTGGAACCGGGAACCTTGACGATGAAGCGTGGGGTCTAGAGAGTGCGATAACGGGAGGTGCGGTGTGCCGAGCAAAACCCAAGATCGATCGAAGCGATGCGATGATAAAGCCGATCCTAAACAAAAAGCCGTCGAACGGCTGTTCGATTCGTTTAGAGAAATCTCCACACAAAAACATTTTCGAATTACCTTTTTATCGTACTTCGCACACGCAAAACTAACCTTGACCGCACATAGCCTTTGAACCTACGTTTGAACTCTATAGGCTAATGGAAAGGAACGAGAAATTTAATGTTGAAATCGGTTTTCTAGATTTCTCACGCTTTATAACACATACCACGAAAAACACACCGCGACACTAAGTACACTTAGATACTGACTATTCGCACTCCCGCCTCTTCCACGGTTCAAGTCAAAGTGAACGAGTAGAAGTTCCTGAAATCCTCAGATAGGCGTGATTTCGTGACCGGAAGTACGTTAAATTCCCGAAGCAATTCAACGACCTTTTCAAAATACGATTGTCACAGGCTTCCTTTACCAAGTGTTTAATTACTACGTCTCTTTCCTTATCACGAAGTTTCAATCTGCTGTCTTGCTCAAACTTTTAGGTTCTTTTATAACAAGGGCCTGGTTTGGAAACGAACCTCGAGCGAATAGTGTACTCGGGACGAAATAATGCAATGAAAGACGTAGTGGAAACTCATTTAAATTTGTATGCCAAGTGTAACTCCATACCGATCAATCTTCCTTTGGCGGTGAACACATTTATGAATTTATTTTGAAAACTAAACTATGAAATTTCATGCAACAAATCAAATGAACAATGTTTAACCATCTTAATATTATTACAGTGAGCAAAGCAGCTTTTTGTATATAGCTGTACCAAAACCAGGGACGTTTAATAAATAATGAAGCGTACTTGCTACATCCTCCCCCAAAAAAAAAAAAAAATTTTTTTTGTAGTAAAATGGAGAAAAAAAAAAAAAACAAAATTTTTTTATACCAAAAAACACGCATGATTAAAAAAAAAAAGATTTTCGGGGTCATATAAGATCATCATTGCCTAAGGCAACTCCTTCTCTGTTTACAGTACCGATTCGGTTACCGAACCTGCCTGCCACTGACCATCAGCGACTCAAGTCTCCGGTCTCCAGCGAAAATCTAATCCCTAATTTAACCCTGCGCTTACTACACCAGAAATTTGGAGTTAGCCTAAATTTGCTCGAATATCGGAAACAGAATAAAGAACCGAGTCTGGGAAAAGAAAGATGTCTGACTTACTGCTTGTAGATGACCTCATTCATACATTAAACTCTCAAAACTTTAACGTTAAACCGGCTTCCACTCGAGAGTTGTCGACTAACTCCGAGCAAGCAAAAGACGAATATTATTCCTATACACCAGGACATAGCTGATTAGCGGGACTAATATCCACTAAATTCCACCAAACAAACATTATCTGCTACACCAGGATTAATACCGATAAGTGAAGATAATATTCACCAAACTGTGCACCTAAGTGAACGTTTACCAGTGAGTCAGGTTTGTAATTTCAATCCCAGCCCGAAGCGAGAGCGCGAAATTCAAACTTCCTCACCAATATACTGTCTCTATACTCAATTTACGGCCACGGTAAACCCTTCGCGATAAGCGCTTATTGAGAAATCGAGACGAAAACTTTCCTCTTAGAAGAATTCTTCTACGTGTAGATCTACCCGTCAACGAAATTATCCAAGATTAAATTACATTCAAACACATTCCCATTCAGTCACCCCTTGCATCCAAGAAACCGAACTCCGAAAATATTCGCAAATGGCCGGTCTATCGAACATTCCATGTCATCAGCAGAGAGAACTGTCAAACAGAAGCAAATAGTGAAACGTGGACGTAACGTTAGTTCGCAAATGGAAGAAGTAAATTTTTTAGTAAAAATCGAAGAAAAACTGACAGAAACCTAGTTGTGGTTTGAAAAACGTGCCGAAGAACACGGAAAGTATATTTCTTGTTGTCCTGAATCTATCGGATGTAAGTTGTTTCGTTTTTGTTAATTTTATTCCAGAAAATCTTGTCCCAGAAACGTGCCACGACGAGGAAATAAAATCTGATCGAGATAGAAATTATGTATGCATGGCGAACGTATCACTACCAATGCACCGAGATTAAATTCCAATTGGAAATTTCAGTGCACCTGATTGGAATGCGCCGTCGCCTACGTCAACGGAGATTACCTCAGTAGGAATAGGAAGAACAACGTTGAGAAACGGATCGGAAACTAACTTCGGAAAAAAAAAACAAGAGAATTATATGTATCGTAAGTAACTTGAACTCATAACTAATTTTAACCTTTCTTTTTAGGATCTCTACTACGAGTAATTAACTCTCCACCATGAAGTTACCAAGCCTATTGAGATTTCCTTCCAAATAGTGGAAAAGGTTCACGATAGACAACCGTGAGTGTGTTTCTTTATTGTCTAATCTAGACTAACAAAATTATGCTTAAGTGATAGGTATTTAGTAAAACTACCACACTAATATTTACACATCACTAAATCGTGATAATTACTTAATCAAATAATTACCAACTTTCTCCTTACACTGATACAGTCAGTGTTGGTAATTGTACCTCTCTTAGGGAATGTAGTCACAATAGAGTGTTAGAACCAGAATCGGTACCCTCAGTGCTCGTCCGTCCTGGAACTTCCGTCACACGAGTCCGTCGATCTATCCGTAGATGTTTTGACCCCGTAGGTGTTTTGTTCATCGATAATGTTTGTTGCTCTTCGTGGTGGTAAGAGGTTCATAGCTTGAAAAACAATCTCATCTTCTAGTTTGCCTGAGAAGAATGCAACTTTTTAAGGTGATTAGCAAAGTAAACTCCGATCCGTTTTCCTAAATTATCTTCGAGTTCATAACAGTTCGTACCTAGCACCTTCCGTACTACCGCAGATTCATACTTAGGGGCTAGCTTTTTACAAAACCCTTTTCCTTTGTCGGAAAGGTCAAACGTCTGCTTGAGTACTTTTTCCCCGACCACATATGAAGGACATTGAGCATTCGAACGAAGGTTATACGTTTTAGCATGTCTTTGGTATGCTGCAGTTAGATTTGTTTTGATCTCCTGGAACAGTGTCTTCCGCCTGTTGGAGACAGCATTCTCCTCTTTCCCGTCATCGTTTGGTTTGTAGTTGTCTCTTATCCATCCATATTCTCTCCCATCGGAGACTTGGTTCCGACCAAAAACCACGAAATACGGGCTGTACTTCGTTGAGTCGTGTATTGCGGTTCGGATGGCATTCGCGATTGATTGAATATCGTCCGCCCAGTGTTTGTGGTCCTTCTTGAGCGTCGCTCGAATGGCTGTGGTGATGACTCTGTTCACCCGTTCGGTGTTGTTGACCTGAGGATGATAAGCCGGTGTCAACCAGTGATTCACGTGATAGGCTTTAAGCAATTCTCGAAATCTTTTTGATATGAATTGGGATCCATTATCCGTCAAAACTATCTCTGGAACTCCGAAGAGCCGAAAAATCATGTTTTCCACGAAGTCAGAGAGTGAACAAGCCTTTGCTTCTCGGAACGGCTGGACGAGAACGAACTTGCTGAAGACGTCCGTGGCCACTAACAGACAAGTGCTCCGGTTCTTTCCTGAAGGTGGAAGTGGACCAACGTAGTCCAACGTAACAAACTGCCACGGGTATTCTACTGGCTTCTGCGATCCCATGGGTGGAGTTACGTTCACGTTGCCTGACTTGCTGACCTGACACTTCAGGCATTCCCTGCAGAACTGTTTCACTTCTCCGTTCATTTTAGGCCAAAAATATCGCTGCTTCACAGCTGCCAAGGTCTTCTCGAAGCCGAAATGTGCCTTGTCGTGTTCTTGCTTGACAATTTCGATCCTCCTAGACTTGGTTGGGTAATGTTTCCACTCGAACCTAGGATCGCTTAGCTGTTTTCCCACCTTAACGTATCGAAACACTTTCCCATCTGATACCCGAAAGTTTTTATACTTCACCGGATTTGTCTGGATCTCTTCCATCAACTCCGCATACTCTGGATCCGGCTGTGAGGCAGTAATTACGTCGACTTCGATGGACCTCGATAAGCAATCTGCAGTGATGTTCGCTTTACCTTTTCGATATTCAAGGTCAAAATCGTACGCTTGAATCCTGAGTGCCCATCGTAGCAACTTCGCGTTTCCGGTTTCCGCTCCTACGTTGAATAACCAAAGAAGACTACGAGCGTCGGTCACGACACGAAACTTCGTCCCCTCAATGTAGTGTCTGAAGTGCTGGATGGCTGATAACACTCCCAAGCATTCTTTCTCCACCGCTGCGTAGCGTCTTTGAGTACGATTCAATTTCTTGCTGAAATAGCTGATTACCCGTGTCTCTCCGTCCTGTTGCTGGACTAAAGCCGCTCCAACGGCTCGATCTGATGCGTCTGATTCGATAGTGAACGTTTTAGTGAAGTCTGGGTTTCCTAAAATTGGTGCTGAAGTGAGCACCGACTTCAATTCGTTGAATGAGTTCTCTGCCTCTCTGGTCCAAACTACCTTTTTGTTCTCCTTCGTTAATAGGTCCGTGATTGGTGCGGTTATTCGGCTGTAGTCCTTTATGAACCGCTGGTAGAAACCCGCCAAACCCATGAGGCGCCTGATATCCTCTTGGTTCCGAGGTCGTGCGTAATCCAGTATGGGTTGAATACGAGACGTGTCAATAGCTACGCCGTTTTCATTCAACAGGTATCCAAGGTACATCACCTGTTTACGGCAGAAACGCGATTTCTCCACGGACATAGTTAACCCTGCTTTTGCTAACCGTTCTCCCACGATTCTCAGAAGGCGTATATGTTCCTCAAAGGTCTCAGCGGCGATGACAATGTCATCTAAATAGACGAAGACGTAAGGTTCAAGGTCAAATCCAATAGCCTTGTCCATGAGCCGTGACATTGTAAAGGGTGCATTCATCACTCCAAACGGAAGGACCTTGAATCGAAACACCCCTTTAGCTGTACGGAATGCCGTATAGTTTCGACTTTCCTCTTTCAGAGGTATCTGCAAGTAGGCGTCCTTTAGATCAATTACAGAAAAGTATTTGGCTCTCCCCAATCGTCGGAATATGTCCTGCATATTGCGCATTGGGTACGAGTCTTTCACCGTAAGTTTATTGATCCTTCGTGAATCTAAGCATACCCGTACCTTGCCGTTCTTCTTCGGTACCGGGACGAGAGGATTTGTCCACTCGCTGTAACACTCTTCGATGGCATCAAGTTCTTTAAACCGTTCTACTTCGGCGTCGATTGCTTCCTGGACATATGGTGAGCATTTGTACATCGGAGGGTTCCGCGGCTTGACTCCATCTTTGAGAACAATCTCGTGTTCTATGAGGTTAGTTCTGCCTAACTTCCCTTCTGATGTACGCTCCAACCTCCGGATAACATCTAAAAATTGCGCTCTCTGCTCTTGTGTCAATTGATGCTCCGTCTCGATGTTTTCTGGATTCGTCTCTGATTCCGTTGGACCTTCGTAAACTGGAATATCCAGAGTTTCGTCATTCTCCTCCTGATAAATGATCGGTAACTCAGCTGATGGCCTGATAGTGAAACAAATGACCCTATTATCAATCGGCACGATCGTTTCCAGCGCTTCAGGTCCTCGTCCAACATCAATCATCGGCTTTATCCCGAACGCTTCCCAAAAATCTGCTCCTAAAATTAGCTGTCGCGAAATTTCTGGTACCACAATCGTTGGTACCACCCTAGTAACGTTTTTGAAAGTGAATGGGACATTCACGTATCCCAGGCATCCATAGTCAGATCCATCTGCAGTCGACACTCTGATTGCTGCTGGATGGATTTTTAAGCCATACTTCTCTACTACTTCCAACGAATTCAGTACACTTATTCCCGCCCCCGAGTCTAGTAACGCCTCCCAATCAGATTCAAATATCTTTACCCTAATATGTGGACATTTGTTGATGCGAATTTTTATATGATAAACTTGTAGTAGAGGATCGTATGTCGATAATTTGAGAACTTTATCTGGAATTTGGATGTCTGCGTTCCCTGACCTACATCCCGCTACTCGTTTCCCTGTTGGCCTGTTATCCCTGTTCCATTCGGTCTGGCACAACGCTTGCAGTTTCGAGTTGTCCTACCCAGATTACCACAGCCGTAACAAAACACTACTTTTGGTCTCGTGCATTGCCTCCAACCATGACCTTGAGCTTGGCAGTTCCAACACCCCATGCTGTTTGTTGGCTGATTCCCACTTGTCGATTGTTGAGTTTGGTTGCTTTGTCGTTGACCTTGATTACCCTGCGTGTAATTTTGTCGGGAGTCCCTGTTGGCCTGGCCCCTGATTGCGTTCACCGATACCGATTGGTCACTGTCGTAGTCGCTCGCTTCCGCATCTATCTGGTTGATTGGACGTCGCTGTGGAAACTCAGATGTTTGCTGTTGCATTTGCGGGTCAGCCGCATCAATTCTATAGTTCAGACGAGTCAGGTGTTGAAGATCGTTCACTTCAACAATCGAAATCTTGGAGCGATAATGTTGCCGCATGTTGTCCCAAATCACCTCAAATTTCCTACGAGAAGAGAGTGGTCTAGACAACATTTTGTTCAATTTTTCGATCTCAGTAAGAAACGCAATGAAGGACTCGCCCCTTTGCTGCTTACGTTCTTGTATCTTTGTCCTGATCCCCTGATCTTTGTTTGGGTTTCCAAACCTGTAGATAATATTGGTCTCAAAGATATCCCAAGTGCAAAAATCGTCTACAAAGGTAAAAAACCAGTCTGAGGCTGATCCATCGAGTAGCATGTGGATATCTCGAAGCAGCATATCCTTTGAAACTCCTTCTCGATCAGCCAACTTTTTGGCCTTGTAGAGAAAGTTCTCGATTGGCATCGACCTTGGCTCGCCTGTGAACCGTAATTTCCACTTTTCCACTCTGTTGAAGCCTACTTGTCTTTCCCTATACCTCCGTGTGACTCGACGAGGCTCATCATGTATACTGTCATATACGTCCTCGTCGTAAGGATTTACCGTAGCAGTAACTCTTGGTCGCAATGGTCTCCGTGCTCGTTCGTCTTCATCTGACTCCGTGGAATCACGAATTCCATAACCACTTCCTTCATTTTGGCTTACCGTATGTTGTCCTCTAGAACGATGCCGGGAATCTCGTCTTGGCCTATCTCCAGTGTAACCTCTGATGCCAGGTGTATTGGTTCCCAATCCGTTGTTGTTGGTTAGCATGGTCATCAAGTTGTTCATCATCATCTTCATGTCATCCCACTCTTGACGCGAGACCACAAATTCAGGCTGTTGTTTACTTTCTGCACGCACCCTCGTGTCCTTTGGAATTGCTCCCAATTGGTTTTGATTAAAAATGTTACTAAAACCTTCCCTCCAGTCTTGCTCTGAACCCCCCTTCTGACTTCCACTTGCTTCTCCTACGGTTCGGTCCTGGCCCTTCTCAGAATCTAGTTTCTCTTCATTTGAAGCCAGTGCTACTCCCCCCACTGCACCTTCCTCTGCTTGGATTATACTATTAATTTGATTTTTGTACGGCGATACCGGTGGGCCAAACTGAAAGTCTCGCATGACATTTTCTATCTTTCGAATCAATTCCCTCCGAATCTTTTTCTCCTCGTCGTTAGTGGCATCTGTTCTTTTAATCCGATACCAGTAGTGAAGTACCCTAGACTCAAATTTTGGTTCAATCCTTTTTTCCAAAGCCTTCGTCAGATTGATAATTCTACCTTCAACGTGCGGAGCTTCATCCCTAATGGAGAAATGCGAACGATAGCTACGTCCATCTCTTTGATCCTCTTTAAATAGACTCCTTAAATGTCTTTGTTTCCCTGACAATTCGAGCTTAAAAACTTCTTCTGGTTGCTGCCGAATAACGAACTCATAATCGATCTCTTCGTGAGTGAGATCCTCAGCTCGTGGCAATAATCTATTCATTTTTTTATTTATTTTTTTCAGATGTTAAGAGCCAGCCAATAAGAAAGCTGCACGCTCCGTTCAACTGCCCGCAAACGGATTTTGATCTTGGTATTTTATGGAGTTACAACGATTGTTTCACACTGAACATTTAGTATTTAACTGACAAAAACTACTAAATAACAATAGGCACAAAAAAATCCCAAAAAAGTATATTCAAATAAACGGTTACCATCCAACTTATTTCTAGAAACGAAAATCTTAATGAATTTTTACCAAAACAAACAAACAGTATTCCTTATAGATAAATAGGGCCAATATTGTATAAGTAAATACGCATCGTAATGCAAAAATAAGCCTAACTAATGAAAATAACTATAGGAAATATAAAAGCCTGGTATTGTTGGGCGCCAATTGTGGCACAAGTCTCGGGACCTGCGAGATTTCGTCCACTGAATACGCCCTCGATCTCTAAACAAGTAGCTTAAGCGCCACCTCCGAAGAGGACTACTCGTCGAGGTTAGTTTGCCCGGCAGAAACCCAACCTCAGGGTGGGTTTAGTTATAGCAGAGACCTATGTTTAAGATATGGGCGATTCAACAGATTGAAACCCCATGAGGGTTGGAGATCCTCACGAAAACTCTACTTCCAAAGAAAAAGAAACCCGTGGTAACCGTCTTCTTACCGACTCACTACACTACAAGCCACGTTTATCATCACTGGAGAACCCCTTGATGTTCACATTTCCCGTACCGATCCTGAAACGTGAGTACGATGGCGGTTTTCCCAGGCAGCCACACCTAGAGTAAACGTTTTGAATAACTCCACAAAGACTATATGGAAACGACGCGAAAATGTGAGGGATCTAGTCAACCGATATTCGTATTACGGGGAGAACTCTCGTTTTAGCAACCAAACATCATTTTGTTCAACTTCAAACCACTAATTTCATTTTTGTGTTTATTGGCGTTCCTACCTAGGTTTTTACAGGTTCCTTTCCCCTTTGTTTTCTACTATCTCTCTCTCTCTCTCTCTCTCTCTCTCTCTCTCTATTCTTGTGTGCGGAATTTCTGATTCTAGCGATGGCTAGCCTAAACTACCACTTGTCTTCGAGCTCATTGGTGTGTGTGGAGATTTGCATGCGTTTACTCACGATTTACCATCCATTTGTGGCTGCTATTCAGAACGACGGCAAAGCAGCATTCATTGGTCGGACGGATTGTCGGCAAAGTAGAATGATCCAACGATTATTGCTAGTGCCGATGGTCGGTGGCGTAAATACCCGCTCGGGTACGCTCTACGTTGTCGGTCGAAGCTCTGCCGGAGAACAGTATAACGGTGTCTCCCTTCCGGTTTCTCCCTGCAACCGGGAACCTTGACGATGAAGCGTGGGGTCTAGAGAGTGCGATAACGGGAGGTGCGGTGTGCCGAGCAAAACCCAAGATCGATCGAAGCGATGCGATGATAAAGCCGATCCTAAACAAAAAGCCGTCGAACGGCTGTTCGATTCGTTTAGAGAAATCTCCACACAAAAACATTTTCGAATTACCTTTTTATCGTACTTCGCACACGCAAAACTAACCTTGACCGCACATAGCCTTTGAACCTACGTTTGAACTCTATAGGCTAATGGAAAGGAACGAGAAATTTAATGTTGAAATCGGTTTTCTAGATTCCTCACGCTTTATAACACATACCACGAAAAACACACCGCGACACTAAGTACACTTAGATACTGACTATTCGCACTCCCGCCTCTTCCACGGTTCAAGTCAAAGTGAACGAGTAGAAGTTCCTGAAATCCTCAGATATGCGTGATTTCGTGACCGGAAGTACGTTAAATTCCCGAAGCAATTCAACGACCTTTTCAAAATACGATTGTCACAGGCTTCCTTTACCAAGTGTTTAATTACTACGTCTCTTTCCTTATCACGAAGTTTCAATCTGCTGTCTTGCTCAAACTTTTAGGTTCTTTTATAACAAGGGCCTGGTTTGGAAACAAACCTCGAGCGAATAGTGTACTCGGGACGAAATAATGCAATGAAAGACGTAGTGGAAACTCATTTAAATTTGTATGCCAAGTGTAACTCCATACCGATCAATCTTCCTTTGGCGGTGAACACATTTATGAATTTATTTTGAAAACTAAACTATGAAATTTCATGCAACAAATCAAATGAACAATGTTTAACCATCTTAATATTATTACAGTGAGCAAAGCAGCTTTTTGTATATAGCTGTACCAAAACCAGGGACGTTTAATAAATAATGAAGCGTACTTGCTACAACTGTTCTTCGTACGGTCGCACGTCATCAATGAGGCATCACCCGCACTATGTCTTTCGGAATAGAAATCAAGTCCGTACAACTTATTCCGTAAAGAACCGCACGCAACGATTTCGGAACCACTGAAGATATTCACTTTACCCGAATCGAACACGACGCGCATTCCAGCCTGCTCTACTTGCAGCACCGAGAATAAATTGCATCGTTGTTTCGGAATATACAACGCGTTTTCAATCGTACAGTCAATAGATTTACCTTTTACGACTGCTACCATCTTTATCGTGCCCGAGTGTTCCGCTACGATCGTTTCCCCATCCTTGGCCACCGCAATCTCGATGGGCTTCTTCAAACGATGCAGCTCACAAAACAGCCTCTTGTCGCGCACTAAGTGGTCCGTCGCTCCAGAGTCTATGAACCACTGCGTCCGGTTTCCCTTTCGCTGGTTCATTTCGCAGACACTGACGAAACAAACGCTCTTCCGTTCATCCGATTCCGCCACGTTTGCCTTAGAATGCTGCTTCTGTTGGTTGCGTACTTGCTTGGTTTTCTTTTCCGGGCAATCCGCCAGCTTATGGCCTTCCTTCTTGCAACCAAAACATTTCAACTTCCGTGTTTGCTTCGCTCCGTGAAACGCCGTGTCACTTCCAGAGTGGGCTGACAATTCTATACCTTTCCTTTTCGTCTCCTAGTCAAGCATTCGACACTTGACGAACTCAAGGGACAGGTTTTCTTCGGGCATGGTCTCTAACGCCGTCACAACACCGGAGTACGACGATCCCATTGTCAATAACAGATGGCACACGACGTCCAAGTCTTCCAAAATAGCTCCAGTGGCACGGCACTCTCTGACCAACTTGTCAAATTGCAGGAAATGCTGCCGCAAGTCTCCTCCACCAAATCTCATTGACAACATCTGCCGCTTCAGATGCATCCTGCTGGCTATACCTCGCCGCTCAAACACCCGATGGAGTGCATCCCAGATGTCCTTTGGCGATTCCTTGTCGTGGATGTACTCTAGCTGCGAGTCGTGTATCCTTGACACCCGCAAAGATTTGCACCAACGATCCTTTTTTACTCGTTTTTCCAGAGCTTTAACCTTCCTCTCCTTTTCCTCCTGGCTGTCGTCTCGCTGCACCTGTAACTGCTCCACATCGGCAGCGTTCGTTCGTACGCACTCCTCCAGTTCATGCTCCTCAAAGAGTATCAGCATACGGAATTTCCATGCAGCAAAATTTGAGCCATCTAGCAGCGGCAACAGCACTCGGTCCAATTTCTCCTCCTGCATGGCACACGACGAATCCGTATACTTTTACAAAATTATGCGATACTGGGCCCATAACCTGAAGAGATTTTCGGATGGGCACGACGAGGTTAAAAAGAACACAAAAACACGGTATTTATTTAGGAACGAAAGAAAAACGTTTATTGACTTCGAGTTGGGTTTTTGATAATAATAAGAAAACATAACTGTCAGAAAAAGCTATCTAGCACATGGGCGTAGAAAAAGAATTAGGGGTACACCGAGTGCATTGTTTGCCAACTTAACAAAGTGTTCAGTCTGTGCAGCAGCTGGTTGAATACGGTGTAATTCTCTCTTTCTTTCTCTCTCTCTCTGTAACTCTCTCTCTCTCTCTCTCTCTCTCTCTCTCTCTCTCTCTCTCTCTCTCTCTCTCTCTCTCTCTCTCTCTCTCTCTCTCTCTGTCTCTAAAAAAGAAACTAAGCTTGCCCCCCCCCCCCCTATTCGAAATCCTGGCTACGCCTATGATCCATGGTGAACAAAGAAGAGAGGAAACATGGGCTCTCTCAAAAGCAACAGTGATACCATAGCTGCCACTCAACAGCGAAGCATTATTTATCGTTGAGAAACCTGAAATAAATAGTTATTTCAGATAATCTAAATATGAAATAAATTCAAACTCAATTATCAACATCACATTCTGTCAACGAGCCTAACTGTGAGAGGGAGCTGATGAACACATGCCCTCCGGGTACACGTGATCAAATGCAAAATGCGCAAAGGCAAAAATTAAACGAACTTCTTCAGCAGACAGGAAACCGATGGTTTTCTAGATGATGTATTTTAAATCTTCAAAATGACAGTAATTAATTGAAAATCAATCTTGATTTATACATCAAATAGTTATAGATAGAGCTTATGATCGAATCATTAAAAGTGAAATAATTTGGAAAATGTGAGAGTTTTAGACCTATTGCCTAGCAACTGATTCAAACAGTCACCCCTGATTAAGCCGTTTCCTGGTTCAAATGCACAGTTTATTGGCCCAGAACCATTCTGCGGTATGTCATACTGTGCCATAAAAATGGAATTAAAATCTTGGGAAGTGCAAAGTGTGTTCAAGCGAAAAGGTTTATAATTCCAAATGTTACAATTAGTAAAAAGCTTCTGGAGCTCAATAAGAGAGTTCTTTGTACCTTTACTGGCCTAGTAACGGACATTTCCCGAGTAGATATCATTAGAAAAACATTGGTGGCGGTGGGGTCTGAGGGTCCATCCTCGCGACCAGCTCCGGCTGCCCTCAAAAAGAGAGAGACCCTGGCGCTAAGCCCAGCGCGAAAGGCGCGACATCCAGCTCGCGTGTTGTCTCAAGCGCGGAAGGGGGCCGAGCGGCAGGGCCCCAACGACAACAGCCATAACTAGCACGGAAGCAGACGCTAGTGCTAGGAGGGGGAAGAGTGACGACCCCAGGCGGGGCAGGGAAGGCCCCTGGAACAAGGTGAGAAAAAAGAGAAGTAAAACTCAAAAAGAAAAGGACAAGCAACAGGTGGCCCGCAAGCGTTACCGCGGAGAGGCCCTCATCGTCAAGACCGAGGCGTCTAAGTACTCCGAAGTCTTAAAAGCGATGCGCGGGGACGCTAAATTGGCCGGCCTAGGCGCAGATATGCGGAGTATACGCCGTACCCGCACCGGCGAAATGCTCCTGGAGCTTAAGAAGGCGACAATGCTTAGGGGCCCGGTGTACAGATACCAAGCAAAACAGGCCTTAGGTGAGGGTGTGGAGGTGCGCGCCCTCGTCTCGCAGGTGACGATCCAATGTAAAAACCAGATGAGATCACCGAGGCCGACAAGATCTCCACTGCACTAAAGGAACAGTGCAAGGTCGAGGTTGCTGCCGTACACATACGTCGGAGGGAGGGTCCACTTGGGACCCAGGTGGCAACCCTGAGGGGACGCAGACGTGGTGTTGAAAGTGGCGAAGGTGAAGGTGGGATGGTCCATATGCCCACCCATTCGGCAACGGAAACTGGTTTGCGGACAGGTCCAATATGGCGGCATTATGGACGACGGGCAAGTACCCGGTTCAGGAGGTTGTGTCTACCACAAACGAAGGCTTCGTGGTTGTAAAAGTGAATGGAGTGTTCTTCTGCAGCTGCTACGCACCGCCAAGATGATCGATCGAACAGTTTTCCAATATGCTCGATCGGATGACAACGGAGCTAACTGGCCTGAATCCATTGGTAATAGAAGGTGACTTCAACGCTTGGGCACTCGAGTGGGGAAGCCGCCTTACCAACCCTAGGGACCAGATTCTTCTGGAGGCCTCGGCTAGGCTCAAGGTGGACCTAGCCAACGTAGGTACCAAGAGTACCTACCATAGAAACGGAGCGGAATCGATCATCGATATAACATTTAGCAGTCCTGGGCTGCTAAGCAATTGGAGGGTGGATGATGGCTACACCCATAGTGACCACTTGGCAGTTCGTTATTGTATCGTCCACAATACAAGGCAGCGTGCGGAAGGAGGAGATAGCGGACGTCCTACTTTGATGTAGAGACTTTTAGAGAGGCGCTTGAGAGGGAACGAATCTTACGCGAAGCCCAGGAACCTTGCGGCGAACGACTCGTTATGACACTTACACAAGCCTGCGATACGACCATGCCGAGGGAAGTCAAACCGAGGAATGGAAGATCGCCGGTGTATTGGTGGACGGAGTCGATCGCTGACCTCCGAAGAACATGCCTCCAATCAAGACGGAGGGTGCAAAGAGCGCGGTCCGTCGAGAATCGAGCGTAGAGGGGCGCTAGTCGCCGCGAAAGCCGCACTAAAGAGTGAGATAAAGGCCAGCAAGCGAGCCTGCTTCGAGGGTCTGTGTCAGAAGGCCAACACGAATCCGTGGGGTGACGCCTACCGGGTAATAATGGCCAAAACCAGAGGATCGGCGGCTCCAACCGAGCGTTCATCAGAGCTGCTGCAGGTGACGGTTGGGGGACTCTTTCCGAGCCACGACCCAAGTCGTGGACGACATCACCCTAGAGATATGTGGTGAATCCATCGTGGAGGTCGAGTTAACAGCCTTGCACTCCATTGGCATTGTGGAGAGATGGATGAGCTCCAGGCAATTGAAGCTAGCCCACCATAAGACTGAGGTGGCGGTGGTGAATATTCGAAAATCGGAGCAACATGCGACGATCAGTGCAGGTAACTGCACAATAGAATCGAAGAGGTTCCTAAGGTATCTTGGGGTTATGATCGACGATGAGCTGTCCTCTGTCACTCACGTCGATTATGCCTGCAAGAAAGCCTCTATGGCTATATCGGCATTATCCCACATGATGTCGAATAGCTCGGCGGTGAAAAGGAGTAAGCGTAAATTCCTGGCCAGTGTCACCCTGTACATACTAATGTACGGCGGGCCGGCATGGATCACCGCCTTGAGTACAAAGAGCTACGCAAGTAAGCTAGAGATTACGCACAGGCTTATGTGCCTAAGAGTGGTGAGTGCATACCGAACGGTATCACGCGACGCGGTCTGCGTCCTAGCGGGGATGATGCCAATAGGCATCGTCATAAAAGAGGACAAAGAGTGCTTCGAGCAACGTGGAACAAGAGGTATTCGGAAGACCACTAGAGCCGCATCCATGGTTAAGTGGCCAAGGGAATGGAACAACTCCACCAAAGGTCTGTGGACCCACCGACTAATCCCGGAATAAACTAGATGGGTCGGTAGGCGACACGGTGAAGTGAACTTCCACTTAACGCAGATATTGTCTGGCCACGGCTGTTTTAGACAATACCTGCACAAATATGGGCATGCAAAGTCCTCCACATGAAGCGAGTGCGCGGGAGTCGAGGAAACTGCGGAACATGTGTTCTTCTCACGTCCTCGATTGACGGCGCGAGATCTGGCATGATTTCCATAAGCGGTCACGACATGACTGCCAAGCACTGTGTGCTGAGCACTGAGCATTGAGTGCTGAGCAATGAGCTCTGAGCACTGGGTGCTGAGCTGAGCACTGAGCACTAAGTGCTGAGCACTGAGTTCTGAGCACTGGGTGCGGAGCTGAGCACTGAGCACTGGGCACTGAGTGCTGAGCACTGAACACTGAGTGCTGAACACTGATCACTGAGTGCTGAGCACTGAGCATTAAGAGCTAAGCACTGAGCACTGAGCAGAGCACTGAGCACTGAGCAGAGCACAGATTACTGAGTGCTGAGCACTGAGCACTGCGAGCTGATCACTGAGCACTGAATGCTGAGCACTGAGCACTGAGCATTGAGCACTGAGTGCTGAGCACTGAGCACTGAGTGCTGAGCACTGATCACTGAGCACTAAGAGCTGAGCACTGAGCACTGAGTGCTGAGTACTGAAAACTGAGAACTGAGTGCTGAATACTGAGAACTGAGTACTGAGCACTGAGCACTGAGCACTAAGTGCTGAGCGCTGAGTACTGAGTGCTCAGCACTCAGTACTCAGCGCTCAATATTTAATGCTGAACACTGAGCACTGAGTGCAGAGCATTGAGCATCGAGTGCAGAGCACTGAGCACTTAGTGCTGAGCTCTGAGCACTGTTTGCTGAGCACTGAGCACTACGTGCTGAGCACTGAGCACTGAGTGCTGAGCACAGAAAACTGAGCACTGCGTGATAAGCACTGAGCGTTGAGTGCTGAACCTTGAGCACTGAGCACTTGCGTTTGCGTTTGGCACTCAGTGCTCAGTGCTCTGTGCTCAGTGCTCTGTGCTCAGTGCTCTGTGCTCAGTGTTCAGCACTCAATGCTCTGTGCTCAGTGTTCAGCACTCAATGCTCTGTGCTCAGCATTCAGTGCTCAGTGCTCAGCTCTCAGTGATCAGTGCTCAGCACTCAGTAATTTGTGCTCTGCTCAGTGCTCACTGCTTAGCACTCAGTAATTTGTGCTCTGCTCAGTGCTCACTGCTTAGCACTCAGTGCTCAGCACTCAGTGTACAAATCATTGCTCAGTGCTCAGTGCTTAGCACTCAGTGCTTATTGCTCAATGTTCAGCACTCAGTGCTCAGTGCTCAGAACTCACTGCTCAGTGCTCAGTGCTCAGCTCAGCACTCAGTGCTCAGTGCTCAGCTCAGCACGCATTGCTCAGCACTCAGTTTTCAGTGCTTAGCACTCAGTGCTCACTGCTCAACAATTAGTGCTCAGTGCTCATCTCAGCACTCAGTGCTCATCTCAGCACTCAGTGCTCAGTACTTATCACTCAGTGCTCAGTGCTCAGCACTTAGAGATCTTGTTTTTTTTTAGACGGGAAGCAATATCTGCAACCAGACACCTGAAGAACTCAGGGTGTGGGGATGAGGGTGCCAACTCCTCGACCCACTAAAAACCCACCAGTGCCTTAAGCCCTAGACCCTCCCCGGGACCACCTTTCGGTATTACTTCGGGGAGGGGGCTATTGTGCTTGTTAAGCACCCACTATAGTACTTTAGTAGTTAGGTGGTCCCTTCGACCTGCCGTTGGTCGTTTCACCATTTTTGTTGGGGATCAAGGACAATCTGGAAGGCTGCTATACATACCGCGTCCCAAGTATCCCGGTCTTGGCACATCCTCTGCCAGATTATCCGGAGTCGTGTCGTGACCGCTTACGGCTATCATGCCGGATCTCGCGCAGACGAAGCGAGGACATGTGAAAAACACATGTTCCGCAGTTTCCTCGACTCCCGCGCACTCGGTGCATGCGGAGGACTGTGCATGCCTATATTTGTGCAGATATTGTCTGAAACAGCCGTGGCCAGACAATATCTGCGTTAAGTGGAAGTTCACTTCACCGTGTCCCCTACCGACCCACCCGGAGCGTTCCGGGATTAGTCGGTGGGTAGTTATTCCATTCCCTTTGCCACTTAACCATAGATGTGGCTCGAATACCTCTTGTTCCACGTTTTTCGAAGCACTCTACATCCTCTTTTATGACAATGCCTATTGGCATTATCCCTGCTAGGACGCAGACCGCGTCGCGTGATATCGTTCGGTATGCACTAACCACTCTTAGGCACATAAGCCTGTGCGTACACTCTAGCTTATTCAGATAGCTCTTGGTACTCAAGGCGGTGATCCATGCCGGCCCGCCGTATCTAAGTATGTACAGGGTGACACTGGCCAGGAGTTCACGCTTACTCCCTTGCACCGCCGAGCTATTTGACATCATGCGGGAGAATGCCGATATAGCCATAGAGGCTTTCTTGCAAGCGTAATCGACGTGGCTGATAAAGGACAGCTTATCGTCGATCATGACCCCAAGATACCTCAAAGACCTCTTCGATTCGATTGTGCAGTTACCTGCACTGATCGTCGCACTTTGCTCCGATTTTCGGATATTAACAACCGTGACCTCAGTCTTATGGTGGGCTAGCTCCAGCTTCCTGGAAATCATCCATCTCTCCACAATGCCAATGGAGTACGAGGCCGTTAGCTCTACCTCTTCGATGGATTAACCACCATGTCGTCTGTGAACCCGACTATCTTCACCCCATTCGGGAACTCTAGCAGTAGTACCTCATCGTACATCGTGTTCCATAGCACCGGACCCAGGATCGAACCTTGTGGGACGTCTGCTGTGATCTGGACACGTTTCTGACCTACCTCTGTATTGTCCCGAGTAACACATCTTCATGATTTAATGTTGAGTATGCTTCTATCTAACCAAATCTAGTCAAATAAAAGTATTTTCAACCGTTATAAAACTTTTGTGTTGCTTTGGGTACACCAGTACGTGATTCTGGAAATAACTTCCCAGAATCTTGTACAGGTACCCAGGAACCTGAAGGCGTTGGAACGAGTCGGTGATAGCCACCCAACTGGCGCTATTGAACGCATTTCTCACGTCAAGGGTGACCACTGCACAGTAGCGGACTCCTCGCCTCTTGCGCTGGATTGCCACTTCGGCCGTCTTAGTGACTTCCTTTTACGGAAGCCAAACTGGTTGTTTGACAGACCACCTATACCCTCCTTGTACTTTATCAGTCTGTTGATGATTACCCTCTCGAACACATTACCCGCTGTATCCAACAGGTATATAGGTCTATATGCCGATGAATCCCCTGATGGCTTCCCTGTCTTTGGTAGCAACACTAGGGTCTGAATTTTCCAGGCGTCCAGTCACGGGTGTTCGGCTGAGCCGCCCACCCTTCCGTCGCTATGACAGCGTTAAGGTCTGAGATACTGGAACGCTGATCATGGGACAAATCTACGGCGGCGGGGGGGCATGGACGCGGTATGGTTCGAAAAGAGTCCCCCAACGATCACCTGCAGCAGCTCCGGTGATTACTACCCAGTACGCATCACCCCACGGGTTCGTATTGGCCTTCTGACACAGGGCTTCGAAGCAGGCTCACTTGCTGGCCTTTATCTCCCTCTTTAGTGCGGCCTTCGCGGTGACTATCACCCCTCTACGCTCGATTCTATCGGCGTCTGACCACGCTCTTTGCACCCTCCGTCTTGCGTGGAAGCATGTTCTTCGGAGGTCGGCGATCGACTCTGTCCACCAATACACCGGCGATCTTCCATTCCTCGGTTTGACTTCCCTAGGCATTGTCACATCGCACGCTCGTGTAAGTGTCATAACGAGTCGTTCGCCACAAGGTTCCTGGGTTTCGCGTAAGATTCGTTCCCTCTCAAGCGCCTCATTAAAAGTCTCTACATCGAAGTAGGACGTCCTTCATCTGCGGGTGAATGGAGTGGATGCTCCTCCTTCTGCACGCTGCCTTGTATTGTGGACGATACAATAACGAACCGCCTAGTGGTGGCTATGGGTGTAGCCATCATCCACCCTCCAATTATTAAGCAGCCCAGAGCTGCTGAAGGTTGGCTAGGTCCACATTGAGCCTAGCCAAAGCACTCAGAAGAATCTGGCCCCTGGGGTTGGTAAGGCGGCTCCCCCACTCGAGCGCCCAAGCGTTGAAGTCCCCCGCTATTACCAACGGGTTTAGGCCAGTTGACTCAGTACGGACCCTTCGACTCGGTAGTCTTTTTGAGCTCCAGGAGCATCTTGCCGGTGCGGGTACAGCGTATACTTCGCACATCGGCTCCTAGGCCCACTGTGCTATACGCAACAAGCTATTTTTTCTCATTCTTAAGAATCCCAGACTAAACCGTTGACATACTTCACATAGGTGACGAATGACGATTACTAAACCACACTTGCATGTATCATTTCAAAATCCTTAAAACTGTCAACATATTAATATCCATAACGCAAGCATGTATCATTCATTTCCCACCAAGCCAATTCGAACTAATTCCCATCGACAGAGCGCATGTTGATCCGCTCTATGTCTTTCAACACCTTACTCAAGAACCACTTAAACTAGAACGATGCCTATTGACATGAATAAGTTATTGTGCTTAGCGTTCCATTCCCACGATGACAAACTTTGCTATTAACCTATTGACAAAGCGACAGTAACTCAATTGTACTGAGAGTGAGACTGATTTAAACTACATACAAGTAACTCACCACATATGCTATACTCATTCTGTCTCTTTCGTTATTATTAGAATAGAACTTATATTTTCTTATTTACATGGACAATGACTAAGTCGATTCGACTGACGACCAATCAGAAAAGACAATTGAATAATAATTGATATCTAGTAACGCCTACAATTTTAGACATAAGCTGATTATGTATTAAGTTAATAAAACTAACTGATTTGGTGAATAAAGACACATTCTACATCTAAACTTCAAAGTGTAACAGCTTGTTTTATTTAATGGCGACCGTTTCTACTCGAGCGCGCAATGCTCGGAGAGAAGTCCGGAAAAAAGATAAGTGAATAAGTTAAAAAAAAAATCAGTTTAAACGCGAACAATACCTGCTCAAAGATAAAGTTTAGTGAAACAATGAACAGTTAAAAAGCAGCTGAAAATTAAAAGTAAACTGATAGTGAACTAAACGTTCCGGTGCAAAAGTGCGGAATTGTTCTACAGCCACATCAAAAATCTCACAAGACAATCTGCACAACGTGAAGTGCAAGCACGAGCTATCCAAGCCACGGGTGTGTGAGTGTAAGAGATAAAAAAAATGAACAATAGATTTAGTGTTGTTCAAGTGAGAAACTGAATGCCACGAATTTGGCACAGTGAAGACAGCTTTGGAACAATGAGTGAACACATGAACGAAGAAAAGTTAACTGCTTTTTGGAGAGATATTAATGCTCAAGCAGAACAAGATCACGCGAAAGATCAAGCTAAATTTTTGAAGCATAAACTTAACATATGTGATCCGGAAAAGTGTTGTAAGTTCTGGCTTTATACGTACTTTGCGAATAAGTACAAAGATTTTGAAGTATTGAATATTGGACTCATGCTTTTCGGCGAAGAAAAAGTGTCTACTGGTGTTTGAGAGGCGCCAGACTTTTCACACGCTTATTAGAACCGTCCATCACAAATGAAAACTTAAGTTGGATACCGGTGTATATTTTTGGTGATAGCATGGCAATAGCATGCACCGTATGACAAAGTTCAACGAGAGCCGACAGCAGCAGAAAACAACGGAAATCATCACCAGCAGCAGTGATTTTAACCGCAGCAGAAGAACGAAAAAAAAGAGACAGCACAGCAGTGTCATCAACTCCGCAGGAAGCAACAAAGTAGTTCGACGGCAGCAGCAACGATAACATCATCGGCATACCAAGATAAGTACCGAAAAGGTATATTTTTTTAACGTATATAAAATTCACAAAATTTAGTTTTAATAATTGAACGTTTATTATAATGGAAGATCCAATACCTCCAGAAATCTGGATATTAATCGATGAGTTTTTAGAAAGCGTTAGAGATAGAATTTAGGAGTGTAAGTTAAATGTAAGGAAAAATGAATACTGATTGAATAAGACTTTCGATTTTGCATTACTTGTAATGGTGTCATTAAAATATCACAATTTTGAGTAATATGAGAAATTAAAAGATTGTGTTAGAAATTTATGGATAGATTACGAGAAATTGAACTCTATCTAAAGAGAGTTTATCGGAATTTGCTGAAAAGTAAATATAGACCTAGGACTCTTGCTAGTATAGAAACGTCAAGACATCAAACTCAGGAAGTTTTTTTAGAATACAGGAAAACACTTAAAACATTTGAACATCGAATCAATACTTCACAGTGGAATGCAGAAGTTGAAGCATATGTAGCACTAAAAATTGTATATACCCAGAGTATAGAAATTTTGAATAACACTCCTGTAACACAAAGAGAGTGTGAAAGTGAGTCAAAAGCACTAGAAACTACTCCTAGTGAACCACTGTCAAAATTTCTTAAACCAGTCACAGAAGACTCGTTGTTAAGAGTAAACAGTGACATTCATTTGGTTCAAAGAACCAATAAACTAAAAATTTTAGCAAAATTAATCGTGTGGTATATTAAAGCCCGCAGTAATTCAAATATGGCTCTAAATATTAAAACAGCAGCCGAATTGGCGACTTTAATACCCGCTTACGATGGAAACCCGGGAGGAGCTAAATCTTTCGTAGACGCGGTAAATTTAACCAAGGCGATAGTAGAAGACGGCCACAAAGTGGCTGCTATCCAAATAATATTAACGAAGTTAAGCGGCAAAGCTAGAAATCTATTCACCGCTACTCCTAACGAATTTGATGAAATTACGACAAAAATTCAAGCCAACTGTGTGGAAAAAGGCAACTCCGATTTAGCATTGGTAAATTTGAAAAATATAAAATTGAAAGCAGCAGATGATGTACAGAACTTTACAAAACAAGTTGACTTGTTAGCAGACAAATTGGCAGAAACATGCGTTAGGGAACAAATACCTAATGATGTAGCAAAGAAGATGTCACAAAAAGTTGCAGTCCAAACTTTAATCAATGGCTCGATGAACAAAGAAACAAAAATGATGTTAAAAATTGGAAAATTCGATAATCTCCAGGAAGCCATTGACGTTATGATAGAAAATGAACAAGTGGAAAACAAGGTTGCGAACACAGTTGTACTACACGCAACCAATCGTCAACCTTCGAATGATCAAAATCGTAATCGATTTCAGAATCAAAATAACAACTACAGGAATCAACAAATGAACAATAGATTCCAACAGGGGAGTCAGAACAGATATCAATCACGATATCCACGAACTTTCTCTCGAAACTTTAGCCAAAACAACCAAAATTACCGTCAATATCAAAATCAAAGAAATTTCAATCCAAATGGAAATAGAAACTTTTATCGGAATCAGAATTCATCGAGGATGTACATTGCGAATCAGCAAGGCAATCCTCAATATAATCAACAGGCGCGAGTAAACGAACATTGTGCAATTACACAATTCACTCCACAAAACCAACCGAACAACCTAAGTAACGCTCAAACGGTAGCTTACGGCAATCCCATGAACCAAACCAATGGTCAGCAATTGGCATTGCCACCACCAAATGTTCCTAATTCAAATTATTTTTTAGCCCGCCAGTAACAACTGCTCAACAATGTCGACAAGCTGGACAATTGTTACCGACTGGTTACCGTACACCTATTTTGACAATAAATTTAAATGCGTCAAACTTCATCCAAGTCAGAGTGCACATGACTAGGAATACAGTTTGCAATTTAATAATTGATACAGGTGCTGATAATTCGCTATTTAAAGCACAACATATCCACCCAAATCAACCTGTAAATATTCACAATAAAATTACTTTAACCGGATTAACGGAAAATACTATAGAAACCTTAGGAATAGTTAACACAGCAATATGCTTTAATAATAGTCTAGTATTAAACCATGATTTTCATTTAGTAACGCCTTATTTACCCATTCAGGCAGATGGTATTCTAGGTCGTGATTTTCTAATTAATTACAAGTGCGTAATTGATTATGAATATTGGTTACTTAATTTCAACATACAGAACGTACAAATATCGATACCCATAGAAGATAGTCTAAATGAAGGCTTCATGTTACCTAGCCGTAGTGAAGTCATTAGAAGAATACAGCATTTAAAAATCTCAGAAGACATGATTGTCCATTTTGATGAGATTTACCCAGGTGTTATTTGTGGAAATACGATAATTTCTGCTATGAAACCCTATGTAAAATTTGTAAATACTAACAATGAACCACTATATATTTCTTATGCACAATTTAAACCTACTTTAAGTCGTTTGAATGATTATTCACTACTTCATATACAGAATAAACAAACTATTCATAATAGCAACAAAAATGAAAGGTGTGAAAAAATTTACAAAGATGTAAAAGTAGATAAAACTCCCTCATATGCTAGGGATGAATTTAGAAATTTAGTTAATCAAAAAAATTTTTTTTTCCTCCCAAAAAAAAAAAAAACAAAAAAAATTACTTTCCCAAAAAAAAACTCCCCAACCAAAACCCCCCGCCAAAAAACAAAAAAAAAAAAAAAAAAACACACACACAAAAAAAAAAAAAAAAAAAAAAAAAAAAAAAAAAAAAAAAAAAAAAAAAAAAATTTTCCTTCCCCCCCCAAAACCCCCCTCTCCCTCCTACCCCAAAAAAACAAAAAAACAAAAAAAAAGGGGTTTTTTTGGCCATTTTAACCCACAAAAAAAAAAAAGACCAACAGAAAAAACCCCCCCACCCAAAAAATATAAAACCACCCCGGAAAACAAAAAACTTTACAACATTAGATCTCATGTCAGGATTTCATCAAATTGGTCTTGACGATGAGTCTCGAAAATACACAGCGTTTTCAACGAGAACTGGATGTTGCGTTTCATTGATCGTACCTACGTTGTGTTTCTACTCGTTGTTTCAATCGCAGCGCACTATACGATAGTGGCCACCGAATCAGCCCGACGAGGGGATCTTATCTCGATTTCACGGGTAACCAGCTTCCATATAAATCGCGCTGCTAAAGCCAGCAACAGGATGACGCAGCAAGCAGCTACGATATGATCAGGTCCAATTCCCGAATCCAACTTGATTGCGGGGGACGGTGATTGTTGCTGCTGTTGCTGCTGCTGAACTATTATTTCTTCTCTTTCTGGTCTTGATTCCTTGCTACCCATGGCTAGTTCGGATAAAGCAAGGCGACAACCTCTCGCTAGGATGGCATTTACAAGAAGAATTTATTTCAACCTAACTAAACGTTGTCCGCCCGAGTGGCGGCACACCAAAACTGCTTACGCGTTTAAAATGGATATATGATGCTGGCCATTTACTAATGTGCCAACGAATGTTTACGTAATCAAATAAATGCGCGACTGCACATCGCAACTAACTAGCGACAGTGATCCACACAAATGTGATCACAATGTAAAATGATAATTTAAACTATAACATAAACCGGCCACCTTGAAATATTAAATTTCAACAAATAAAAATTATAAACATTTTCAATTCGTACTCTAAACATATTTGACAGCTTATATTCTAGGTATGATGACATCCTCGATGCTTCAATCCTCAGCAGGGGTGCTGTCTTCCTCTTCGACTGCTGATAATGGACAGATTTTGGATATGGGTCGCTGGAAACCTCCAGATGCGGTGCGTACAGTTACCACACGGCAGATGCCGTCCGGTCCGGGATGAAGAGACTCAATTCGAGCCAAAGGCCAACGACATGGGGGTAGAAGATGGTCCTGTAGAATCACTAGTTGAACAATTCTGAGTGGAGTATGAGCTGGATTGGCAGTGGCTTGCCTATTCAGCTCCCGCAGATATTCTGTACGCCAACGATCCCAAAAGAGTTGTAGCTTCTGTTGAATTAGTTGATATCTGTCTAAACGATTAGAGGGTATTTTTCTGATGTCAATTTCCGGTAATGAATACAATGATGAACCAATCAAAAAATGCCCTGGAGTTAGAGCCTCGTAGTCATTACAATCCTCGGTTAATGCATGTAATGGTCTGGAGTTCATACAAGCTTCCACTTGAGTAAGAAGCGTAATGAGGTCTTCGGGTAGTAACGATGTATTGCCAATTTGCCGTAGCATATGAGTTTTCGCTGTTTTTACTGCAGCCTCCCACAAACCTCCAAAGTTAGGTGCACGAGGTGGAATAAGATGCCATTTGATTCCCTCGTTGACTAATGCGTGTGCGATATTCTGTTCTTCCAGTTTTGAATTTAACATTTTGTAAATTTCATGTAGCTCATTTTTAGCTCCAATAAAGTTCGTTCCGTTATCCGAATGAATATGCTCAGGTCTGCCTCTTCTGGATATGAATCTTCTTAATGCTGACAGAAAGGCAGCAGTCGATAGGTCGCTTACAAGTTCAATATGCACTGCTTTGGTGCTGAAACATACAAATATGGCGATGTAGGCCTTTATCGCAGTCGCCTTACGGTATGCTGCTTTGATGAAAACCGGTCCACAATAGTCGACACCGGTGCTAGAAAAGGGACGACTGCAACGAGTTCGAGACGCTGGTAATTGCCCAATAGGCTGGCGCATTGGACGCGGGTTTGCTCTAACACATTTATAACAATTTCGGATGACACTGCGAACTGCTTTTCTTCCATTTAGCAGCCAGAATTCATCCCGTAGGTAAGACAATGTTGATGAGACTCCTCCGTGTAGAAGTTTGCAGTGGCGGCTTTCGATCATTAGTTTTGAAAAAGGGTGAAATCCTGGCAAAATAATAGGGTGCTTCACGGAATATGCTTCCGACGATAAGTTCAACCGGCCACCAACGCGAATTATTCCGTCCTCATCTAGGAATGGATTCAAAAGTTTCAATTTGGTATGTTTGAGTAAAGGAAGATCCTTATTTAACCGTTTGATTTCTTCTGGGAAAACTTCCGATTGTACAGATCGCACCAAAATATTAGTGGCATTACCTCGCTCCTCTGGCGTAACGGTATAACAGGTTATTCTTTGGTTTTTGGTGCGACAATTATTAATGAACCGGAGGCAATAGGATGCCACGTTGATCAGTTTGTTGTATGATGAAAATAAAGTAAACAGGAAGTTTGGCTCCGTGTTTATAGAAGTTGCCTGTATTGACACATTTGTAGCTTTGACTTCTAGATCCAGGTCGTGTGATAACTTTGGGGTACTTCCATTAACGGGCCAAGATTCTGACGGTCCGGCTAACCAGGAAGGCCCCTCGAACCATTTGCGATTTTGTACTATCTCTTCGGGGAATAGGCCTCTAGAGACCAAATCAGCTGGGTTATCCAGTCCGTTTACATGCAACCATTTTGCGACAGGAGTTAGGGTTTGAATTTCTGACACACGATTTGCCACGTATGTCTTCCAGGTGTGTGGTGAGGCTTTCAGCCAATGTAGAACAACAGTTGAATCTGACCAAAAAATCGTACTTTCTGGTTGCATATCTAGGGCTTTTATAACCTTGTCATATAATTGTGCTCCTAGTAGAGCCGCGCACAATTCCAATCTAGGAAGAGTGACTCGTTTTAAGGGTGCTACCCTTGATTTCGACGCAAGAAGACTAATTTTGACTCCTTCAGCTCCAGTGGATTTGGCATACATACAAGCTCCATAGCCTAGTGTAGAGGCGTCCACAAAACAATGCACTTCAAAGCTACTTCCAGGAGTGAATGCATATCGGGTTATGCGCAATGTCTCCAGTTTTCCCAACTGGCGATGTATAGTTTCCCACTGATGAGCAATACCGGGTGGGACCACATCGTCCCAATTTAACGATAAGGTCCATAATTGTTGCATAATGACCTTGGATTTGAATATTACTGGCGCAATGAGACCCAGCGGGTCGAATAATTGCGCGATTTGGGACAAGATGCGCCTTTTTGTTAAAGGGCTTTCCGGTGTTTGGATGTTTATGACAAATCGGAACGAATCCGTGCAGGGCTCCCAAAGTATTCCGAGTGTTTTTATGTTTTCCTGTTCTTGGAATTTCAATGTGGATTGTGTAGCAGTTTCTCCTGGCGCCAGATCTGCCAACACTGCTAACGAGTTAGAACACCATTTTCTTAATTTAAAACCTCCTTTGACCAGCAACGCGTTCAGTTCATTTCGTAATTGAATAGTTTTTTCCTCGGACTCTTCCCCGCTAATCAAATCATCCACGTAAAAATCTTTCTCTAGCATCGCCTTTGCTAGAGGGTATTGTTCGCCTTCGTCTTCAGCTAATTGTAATAATGTTCTCGTGGCTAGAAAGGATGATGGGCCCAGTCCGTAGGTGACTGTATTGAGCCTATAAGTTTGTATAGGCGCATTTGAATGAAATCGATATACTACTTTCAAAAGTGCTCGGTCGAGGGGTGCTATTAAAATTTGTCGATACATTTTCTCTGCATCTGCTACCAAAGCGATACGATGCTTCCTAAATCTTGTAACTATGGCCAATAAATCCTGTTGCACAACAGGTCCAACTAATAGAGCTTGATTCAGTGAATATCCGGTAGTTGTCTTAGCCGATCCATCAAATACAACACGCACTTTCGTGGTGGTGCTGTCTTGCTTGAAAACCGCGTGATGCGGCAGATAGAATCCATGGAAATGATCCGACTCCATTTCTTCAATTAGTTCCATATGACCCAATTGTACATATTCCATCATGAATTTATCATAATCATTTTTTAGCTGAGGATTTTTTGCAAATTTCCTTTCCATCCATTGTAATCGTTTTACAGCCACTTCTCGAGATTCCCCAATCATGCCCTGAAAATTGTCCTGCTTGGGGAGCTGCACTATATAGCGCCCTTCTTCATTTCGTGTGGTGGTTTGCTTGTAAATCTCTTCACATTTGGCTTCCTCGAGTGAGTAATTCTGAGATTGAACTTCTTCGATGTGCCAGAACTTCTCAATTTGAGTTTCCAGCTTTTCCAGTGTATTGGCATGGCAGGCGATGCTGTACACGGTGTTCAATAAGTTCGAATACAAGTTTTCATCATTGCGTAGGTATGCGCCATGTACATATTCTGCATTGGTATTGGTGTCAGCTTTAGCTTCATTCATACGCTACCGAATGTGCGCGGTGTTGACATTCTGTTAGTTGTTGTTTGTTTGTTACGCGCGATGAAAGAGTATCGGGACTTCGTAATTAAGCGTTTTTTGAACGGTGAGCGACCCGGCGATATATTCCGGCTGCTGAAATCGCATGGGGTCAAGCGGAACTTTGTCTACACGACCATCAGGCGATACCGGGAGACGTCCTCGACCAATGACCGTGCGAGATCCGGTCGGCCGCGTTCAGCGAGGACGCCACGGGTCATCAAGATCGTGAGGGAGCGAATTCGGCGCAAAAAGAACCGCTCAATCCGGAAAACGGCTGCAGATCTCAACGTTTCCATTGGAACCGCTCACACCATACTCACCAAGGACCTTGGTTTCAGGCCTTACAAAAAACGTAAGGTCCATGGCGTTTCGGAGGCTACCAGCAAAAAGCTTGGATCGAGCTAAGAGGATCCTCTCTCGGCACGCTGGTCAGGAGTTTGTTTTTTCGGACGAGAAACTGTTCGTGCTGCAGCAGCCGCACAATGTGCAAAATGACCGGGTGTGGGCGCCATCGAGGGACAGCATTCCTGAATCCAATATAAACATCCCTCGGTTCCAAAGTGCCGCGTCGGTGATGGTTTGGGGGGCAGTATGCAAACGTGGTAAGCTACCCTTGGTGTTTATTGAAAAAAACGTCAAAATCAACGCGGCGTACTACAAAACTGAGGTTTTGGAAAAGGTTGTTGCCCCCAGTCTCCGAAGCCTCTACGGCGATGAGCACTACGTGTTCCAGCAGGACGGTGCACCAGCCCATACGGCAAATGTGGTTCAAGCCTGGTGTCGGGACAATTTAACCGACTTTCTGGACAAAACTTTGTGGCCTCCCAGCTCCCCGGACTTGAATCCTCTCGACTTTTTTGTTTGGTCCTATATGATGGCGAAGCTGAACGAATACAAGATCAGCACTTTGGATCATTTCAAGACGGTAATTCTCAAAATCTGGGACGAAATGCCCATGCAGTCCGTGCGTGCCGCCTGCGACGCGTTCGAGAAACGTTTGAAGCTCGTTAAGGAGTACAAAGGGGGGGTCATTCCAAGAGAAATGTTGTAAACGTTCCTTGTAAACATAGCTTTCAATAACATAAATCCAAAAAATAAAAAAACATGTTTTCATTTTTTTAACAAATTTTGAAAGTGTATCCGAACTTATTGAACACCGTGTAGGTGTTGATGTTGGTTTCTGATCTTCCAGACACCAACCATCCAAAATCGCTTTCAATTAGCATTGGTAAATTAGATTGCAAATGAATCCTCCCATTCTTGATGAATTTGTAGTAGTGCTCGGCACCGATAATCATGTCCACATTACGGCTAATATGGAACTCAGGGTCCGCCAGTTTTACCTCAGGCGGTATATTCCAATTCTTTGTGGTGATACTCACGGTAGGCAAATCGTTTGTCACCTTGTTTACAACCAAAAATTCTACAGGAACGGACATATTATTAATCCGGGAGCGTATATGCGTAATCGATGTGTGTTTGATCCGAGTGGATGCTCCGTCCACGCCCGTAATTTCAATATTTGCCTTATGTAAGTCAAGCATTAGCAATTGCTGCAATCTTTTTGAGATGAGATTGGCCTGAGAGGCACTGTCCAAAAGTGCTCTCGCCAAATGTTCTTTTCCGAATTTATCCACAATTATCAGCACTACGGTGGATAGGAATACATTAATGCTTCGTAAAGCCATGTTGGCTGCTAAAGTCGATGCCGTGGTGGCAGTTGCACTTTTTTCTTCAGGTTTATCTGTTCCCATCGGTGAGGATTTTTCTGCATGCTCACCTTCCTTTAGGCTGTTTTTTGGACTCTCATGGCCCGGATGTAACCAAGTATGGTGACGTTTTCCGCAAGTTCTACAATTCAATTGAGACTGGCAATTTTTGGCAAAATGCCCAGAGTATAAACAGTTGCTGCATAATCTCTTACTTTGAACTATGCTGAATTTTTCCTTATGCGGCATTTTTTTAAATGCGCCACATTTCGATATGTAATGATCTGCATTGCATGCTGCGCATCGAGGGATTCTTTTTTCTGTAGCGGCATGTGAGGCTATCTTTGAGCCAATCGAGGGCTGCTTCGGTGCAGTTGCTCGTTCTGAGCTTAACTATATTGTTTCCTGAATTTTAACTTTCCTGTTCAGAAACTCGATGAATTGCCGGTAGGTAGGATTATCCGCATGATCCTCCTCCCAGTCTCTGAGAGTGCGTGAGTCCACTCTCAAAGACAACAAGTGAATTAAGATTGTGTCCCAGTGTTGGACAGGCTCACCTAGTTGCTCTAGGATTTTTACATTTCTGTGGAATTCTTCCACACATGGTCCCAAGGACGCAAATTTTCCATATTGTTTTCCGATGGATGTGAGTCCATGCAGGTGCTTCTTCTTGAGTAATTGTTGGTTCTGGTACTTTGTCAGTAAAGCTTCCCAGGCAATCTGATAGTTAGCTGCACTGATTTGCAGCGTTTCAATACATTTCAATGCGTCTCCTCTCAAGGCAGATCGCAAATACTGTAGCTTTTGAATTTGGCTAATATCCGCTGAACTATGGATAATAGCATTGAATGTGTCATGGAATGTGATCCATTCATTGATATTGCCATCGAACTTCGGCAATTCAATCGTGGGCAATTTGAAGTGGTGAGCAATCGGTGTCTCAGGGGGCTGCGCCCTAATGCGGGGGTCAGGTTGTAATTTAGTAATTAGACCACTCTTGGTTCGTAAGTACTGTTCCTCTACTTTGGCCCGCAGATTAAGGCTATCCTGTACTAATTTTTCATCAAAACTTTCGTACTCACCAGCAAGCTCCTCAAACATTGAGAATAGCTCCTCCAGCCTAGCCAATCGCGGCTGGACTTCATGCTGCAAATTTGGTTCACAAGTAGCCAAAAACCCTTCTATCCGAGTAATTGACGCCACTGCGTT
>JAHHFK020004059.1:0-247557 GCA_024533555.2 Aedes koreicus | reverse complement strand
ACCCGGTGCGTGCGCTGATACGCTTGCAACTAAATGAAGGAAAATTTAATATAACTGTCACGTTTATGGTTTTTTTTTTCGAAAATGAGTTTTTTTTTTTCTTCTTGAATAAGCAGGGGTTCAAACTTCTATCAAAACATCATTTATACCCGAAAAATACAATGGTTTGTGTTTAAAAATATCCTGGATAATTCTCATTTTTGGTTGAAATTTGTGTTTCATTTGTATGGGAGCGCTCTTTCCAGAGGGGGGGTGGTTTCTCAAACCACCATACAATCATTGACTTCAAAACCCTCCACATGCCAAATTTGGTTCCATTTGCTTAGTTAGTTCTCGAACCATCACACTGGGCTCATCGATTATAATAAAAATGTGAGTTTCATTTGTTTGAAGCCTTTCTGAGGGGGGGGGGAGGGGTCTTTGAACTACCATAGAAACATTCTTGCCTTCAAAAACCCCACAAAAAAGGGGCACACCAAACCCCACTTCATATAAATTTTCACGTTGGTCGGTTCAGAACTTTCCGTGTCTATAAGGGTCTGACAGACAGAAATTCATTTTTATGTATATAGAAATCTAGCCTCCAAAAACCTCCATATGCTAAAAGTGGTTTCATTTGCTTGACTAGTTCTCGAGTCATGCAGAAATTTGTGTTTTATTTGTATGAGGAGCCCCCCCCTTCAAAATGGGGAGGGGTATCGAACCGCTATGGAAATATTTCTTGCCTCCAAAAACCTCCACATGCCAAATTTGGTTTCATTTGCTTCATTTGCTCTCGAGTTATGCTAAAAATTATGTTTTATTTTATGGGAGTCTCCCTTCCAGAAGGAGGAGGGGTCTCAAATCACCTTGAAAACATTTCATGCCTTCAAAAACTTCCACATGCCAAGTTTGGTTCCATTTGCTTGATTAGTTCTCGAGTTGTATGCAAACAATTCTGTTTCATTTGTAAGTGAGCCATCCTTCCTGATAGGAGAGGGGTTTCAGACTACCATAGAAACATTTCTTGCCTTCCAAAAACCTCCACATGCCGAATGTGGTTCCAATTTCTTGATTAGTTCTCGAGTTGTGCACAAATTTGTGTTTCATTTGTATGGGAGACCCCTCCCCCCTTTTAGAGGGCGGAGGAGTCTCAAACCATCCTAGAAAGAGTATTTTCCTGTCGTTAATTCCCTTGCATACAAACTTGGTTCATTACAGTAGGAGAATTCTTATGTTTTGCAGACATTTGTGTTTCATTTGTATGAGACCCCCCCCCCCTCTACCAGAGAAAGGAGGGTTCTTGAACCACCGTAGAAACAGTTCTTGCTTCCGAAATCCCCCCATGCTAAATTATTTTTTCCATTTGCTAGCTTAGTTCTAGAGTTATGAGGAAATTTCAGTTGCATTTGTATGACAGCCACCCTTCTAGGAAAGAGGAGGGGTCTCAAACCACCATAGAAACATTTTTCGCTTCCAGAAAAGCCCACATGTCAAATTTGGTTCCATTTACATGATTAGCTCTTGAGTTATGCAGAAACTTCTGTTTCATTTGTATGGGAGTCTCCCCTTCTAGAGAAGGGAGGGGTCTCAAACTACCATAAAAAAATTTTTGCCTCCAAAAACTCCCATATGCTAAATTTGGTTACCTTTGCTAGATTAGTTCTCGAGTTATGCAGATATTTGTGCTTCATTTGTATGGGAGCCCCCCCCCCCCCCTTTCAGAGAGAGGAGAGGTCTGAAAATATCAGAAGATCCTTTCCCGGCCCCAAAAACTCCTGCATACAAAATTTCATGCCGATCGGTTCAGAATTTTTCGATTCTGTAAGGTTCAGACAGACAGACAGACAGACAGACAGAAATTCATGTTTATATGTCGCTAACATCTAGCCAATCATATAAAGAGTGTATCGAAAATAAGCTATCCACAAACTTTCTTTCAAATTATGTTGAAAATCGATATTTTATTCATACAAAAAATTGATCCTTTATTGTACGAGGTTAAACTTGAACATAATGAAGACCGGATGAAATTTAAGTTATTCCTTCACGAATTTTCGAACTTTGGATCGAATGCTCTTCATCAAGTTCCGGACAAGTGTTGCATCGTATTTTTTGGACGCTTGAGCCCAAATTTTTTTGAACTCCTGCATGTTCCCAGCTGCCTTACCAGTCTTCTTGAAGACCCTCCTCACGATTGCCCAGTAACGTTCGATGGGTCGAAGCTGAGGGCAATTTGGTGGATTGATATTTTTCTCAACGAAATCTATACCCTTTTCCGCAAGCCAATTGAGAGTGGTTTTGGCATAGTGAGCCGACGCTAAATCCGGCCAAAACAGTGGAGGTGTACTATGCTTCTTATATAAAGGCAACAATCTCTTCTGGAGACACTCAGATCGATAGATTTCCGCATTTATAGTTCCGGTAGTGTAAAAAATGGTTGACTTCAAACCACAAGAACATATTGCTTGCCATACCAGTACCTTTCGACCGAATTTCTCCACTTGAATCGACCTGTCCGCATCGCTCACATCCTCCCCAACGACGGCAGTAAAGTATTGTGGACCTGGAAGGGTTTTTGAGTCCTCCTTTACATAGGTCTCATCGTCCATCAAAACGCATGCATCCGGACGCTGCAAAAGACGCGAATACAATTTCCGGGCCCTTGTTGCTGCTCGCTTCTTCTGTTCTGCACTTTGTTTCGAGATTTTCTGCTTCTTGTAGGTCTTCAGGTGGTTTCGCCTCTTGATACGCTGGATCATTCCGACACTCGTTCCTGCTTTTTTGGCCAAATCACGTATTGACATTGATTTGTTCTTCATGATTAGAGATACCACTTTCTGCTCCAGTTTCGGGTTGGAAGAACCGGGTTTTCTGCCTCTTCCTGGTAGCTCATCCAAAGAATAGTGTTCCCCAAACTTATTAATGATGGTTTTAACACTCGCATGATGAATTCCAAACCGCTTCGCCAATTTTCGCATAGTAATACCCTTCTCACTTAGCCATGTGTCCAGAACCTTAATTTTCACTTCCTTTTCAATACGCGACATTTTGAAAACGCAGAATTTGAACCGCACAAACAAGTAAACAAAAGAAAGCTGACAGTCAAACGCACAGCATGCAGTGTTCAGAGCATAAAAAACCATCACAAATACATGCGTACAACGCAAATGTATGTGGATAGCTTATATTCGATACACTCCTAATAAATCTGTCATACTAGGTGTTGTTTGAACTCCCCATTTTCAAGTCATCTTCAAAAATATACCTTCCACCCCTCCATTACCCCCTAACCGATTTTTACAGACTAGACCTGATTGCCATATACACCTTAGGCGGCATGCATAAATACGAACGATAAATAGAATTAAAAATTCCCTCCTATGTTTTTCCTATATAATGCAGAGCTTGTCACAAAATTCTATAATAAATAATCAAATGCCTAGGACCACATGGCTCTTAGATGAACAAGTTACCGGAACTCTACGTGATGTGGCTAGTGATCATGTATCATATCATTAATTGAATTTTGTTAGAAAGGTCAGATTTCACCATAGTTTGATAATCGATAAATTTGTTGTCTTCTTGCAACTGTCAGTTCAGTTTTTGCGCTGTATTTTAGAAAGGTATTCTTTTGAATGTTCTGGATGGTCAGACTCTGTCATTTTTATGTTTGCAATGAACTGGACTTCTTTTTCTATTTGTGTTCTTCTAAGCACTTTCAAAGTTATTGAGCGGTATCTTTGCCAACCCAAAGCATTAAATCGTATAGTGAGTGGCAAGCACCTTAATGCGCTTATGTTCAAGGGCATCTGAACGAATTTTCCACTCACAAAGTATCGAACTCTTGTCCTCCGCATTTGAAAATCGGTTCCCTAATGATACTTTGATCTGACTTCACGATTTTCGGCAGCAAAGCCTTTAAATAAATTGACTGGATTTATATTTTGATTTGAATCATGATGGTAACTTTTAAGTTCATTGATTCGACAACCTTTCTCTTCGGCTATGTACCACGTTCTACGGACGCGACTCCATCTCACCTGCCGGAAAAAGCGCTCAGTCCTATCTTTGATCATTCTTGTTAACAAGTTGCTAACACTTGTTCCTAAAATTAATCCCATTTGTTCAACGTCATTGTAATCAATTCCCATCGCTTCCCGTCCAAGAGAAACTTTCCCAAACCTTCCTCAAACTCTTTCGACCTCGAATCCCACCCGGCCAACATTTCGATCCGCTATTAGGCCTTAGGCATTGTGAGTTCCTCGAAAATCAAACTTCATACGAACAAAACAAACTCACAACCACGATTCACACAAAACAATCGCAGTCGGCGAGGGTGCATCGCCATTTCTCTTCGTCTTCCTCGCCACCGCCGCAACACCAGCCGACAATCGCTACACAATGGGAGCTGGTGAAGAAAAAAGACTCCAAATAGCGAAATAAATAGTGGAAGCAATGCGGAGGCTCGGCAGTGCATCGGATAGATAGCGAAGATGGACCGAAACCGAACTCACCACACGCTCCCCATTATAATAAAAATAATGTTTCTTTCCCTCGGCTATCGTTTCCGGTTTTGCGAAAAATTGTGCCGCGAGCTGCGCTTCTGCTCGACGTTTTATGGCCCACGATGCCGCCGTCAATCGTGGACGGCTTTTCTTCTTTTTTATCCGAATTTTTTGCCTTTCTTTCCGCCGAGTTAATTCCATGATTGCTTGGATCGGATTTTTGTTGTTGCTTCTCTCGTCTCTTGGCTGTGGTGAAAAATGAGCAATAATTGCTCACGTGGTGCGATTTGATTGATTTGTGGTGCTAATAGGGGCGCTCACGGTGCGAGATTCATCACGGGAGTTGCTTGCAGGTGCGAGTAAGTGGAGCTTGGTAAGACAAACTTGGTGCAATTCGTTGGATTTGTTGTTTTTTTTTCCTTTTTTCGGTCGAGTTGATTGAACATTTTTATGGCACTTTTGTTAGGCCTAGTTGGAGGTTTTCTTTCATGATTCGAAATTTAAAGATTAGCTCAATTTCATCAATCCACAGGGCGTGATGAACTTTCTTTCTCTCGTGATTTTTAAGCGGGAGCACACCTCAATGCGACTACTTAGACTGCCAGACATCTTCATTTTCCTAACAGCGTTGACATGCTTTCAAGAGACTCAAAAGCCGCGACTATTTTCCTTCACATTGTCTATTTGTTAGGTAAACAAACTCTCCCAACGGAAGAGTGTGATTCTTTGACAACTCAATCCCGCCGCCATTCGTCATTTTCTTGCATCTCTCCGGTCGCGGTATTCAAACCGAGATGACAGCAGCCGGTCGGAAAGAGTTAACGGAATTCTTTCCTGTCCTGTCACCGGGTTCAACGACCTGCTGCCGCGCGTCTCAGGGCAGTAATCATCGCCTAATGCATAATCAACGTTAAGTGCATGTAGTTCAGTTGCTGCACGAGCAACTTCAGATGCAACAGCATCCCGTACAGCTGTGGTGCTGAGCATTAGAACTGGGACGACGACGTTGGTGATACGGGGAAGCAGAAGCAGTTATTCATAACCCGGAAGGGTCATTGTTTGCAGTTGAATAAATAGCTCAGACTGAGTCTGGGTTTGCGAAGTCGGTTATGCAATATTATTTGAATAGTTACGATGAGTGGGGGCATTTGAAGTTAAATTTAAAAACAGTATGAAGCTCCACACTTGTTTCGTTGTAAAACGTGTTAATTGTTTTCCTATTTTGATGTGTCTTCTTTGAAAAGATCCCAATTAAAAACTTGTGAACTAACTTATTTCTATTTTTGTATTCTTTCAGGTACGATGATCTTTTTGAACTCAAGAAAGGAAAGAATGTAAGTTCATAACAAGATCATTCTAATCAACTAATTTGTAACAGAACCGGAAAAGTTCTTTCAGAGTCGCGTTGTGCATAAAAAGAAAATTTTCATATCATCGAAAGTAGCAATGAATGATTCTCTCTGTAAACTTTTTTTTTATAAGTTAATCGCTTATACGTTTTCATTGTACTATTTGCTTGATATCAAATATATAAAACAGTTTATACGGTTCTCAATCTTCAAAATTGATTTCGTTTCTTGTATTTCAGGTGGTAAAGTAAGGTATCAATACGTCAAAAAGGATAGCTTTTCAACTAGAAATTTAATCAAGGGGGAACTTAATTCTATATTCATAAAGTTTCATTTTCAATTCGTTGTTTATTGTTATTTTTGTACTTCTGTTGGCAACTTTCTTTACCTTTCATGGTCGTGTATGAGCGCGATATGATTTGCACCAATGTCAATGTTTGAATTAGGGGTTACAAAACTTTATGCGTCCAATTGGAACCACAAATATTGTGTTGATTCGCTGGCCATGCCAGTGGCTTGGAGTCAATCAGCAGAATCACTCTGCCAACCGGAGGAGCAACCTACCATTGGTACTGTCTTCGGTGACGGTCGACGAGGGAAAGAGGAAGATGATCTCTGGTACGCTGCGCTGACGAGCCCATCGGCCTACGGTGATGCCGAAGTTGCCAAAAGTGTGCCAAAGTGTAGACGAATGCGATGACGGCTTTCATCTCCTCTATCGGGTAATACCTGCCCCACATCCCCCTTCTCTACCCAATTGTGAATTAAACCGTTATATTAAAGTAGTTTAAAATTACAAAACGCAGAGAGTTATTTTTTTGAGAAATAGAGGCTTTTGCTATTGAGGTTAAAATTTGTAAGCAACTTTTTTTTTGGAAACTACACATTATTGGTATTGAGTGCTTGTATGTAATTTCCCAAGTATGCTGGCATTTTTATGTCTCACGATGGGCACTTCAAAAGTTCAACCGATTACCTGTTTAGTCTGTGTGACGTGTCACTTAAGGATCTGGGCTTCACTAATGGTGAATACCAGACTGTCGTTGTTTTTCTCCATAACCGTATACTTTTGGGAAGCAAACCGTGTATCTCCCTTACCACGATTCGATCGTTCAACGATGATCATGTCACCTGGTTTTAAAGTGCACGTTTGAGTGCCTCTGCGGGCATCTCCACGGAACTAGGCTTCTTTATCTCTTTTGTTCAACCGTCTATAGAGTGGGCCATTTTGTACAAATTTCGGCTTTAAAGGTGTTGGTAGACAAAACAGTTTTGAATGTAGTTTTATCAACAAAGCCTGGAGGAGTACTTTACGGCTGGAATAAAACTAAAACTGTTACTTGGGTTGATTGGTCTTATGTAGTAGTTCTCAAATTACACAAATTCTCTTGTAAAAACTTCATATAAGTTCTGTATTCACATTAATCCAGACACCAATCATTGTAACTTTTGAAATATTGCACGTAGGAATGAAACATTTCACTGTGGTATAGCTGAGAGTCTATGATGAAAAAGACTATGATTGATGTTTACATTTCATGTTTAGTATTCAAGATGGCGATGAAAGAAAAACAAGTGCGCGAGTGAATTTTGTACGGGCGTACGGCAAATCCTCACTTGTCAATACGGGACCTTACAAAAACATTGGATTTGCCTAAATCCACTGTTCACGATGTGCTCAAATCATTTTCGGAACGTTTGACGGTGGAGAGGAAACCGAGAAGTGACAAAAACATTGGACGCGCTGATCCTGTCATGGACCGAAAGGTGAAAAGGATATTAACGAAAAACCCAAATCTCTCCTTCCGAACGGTGGCTCGTAAAATAGGGATGTCGCCTGGTTTTGTCCAAACATCAAAACAACGTTTGGGACATAAGGCGTATAAAGTAAAAACAGTTCCAAATCGCAACGACAAACAGAACTTGGCAGCAAAATCATGGGCTCGACGTTTGTTCTGCGAATATTTGACGAAGTTATCATGCGTTGTTGTGGAGGATGAAACTTATGTCCTGAAATATTTCAAGCAGCTTTCTGGGCTGGCTTTTTATTCTGCTATGGCCAGAAATGCTACAGCTGAGCGTTTCAGAACGAAGAAGGCATCGAAATTTCCCAAAAAATACCTTGTGTGGCAAGCAATTTGCACGTGTGGCAAAAAGAGTAAATCTTTCGTCACTACAGGCACAATCAACAAGGAGATCTATCAGAAAGAGTGTCTGCAGAAGCGATTGCTACCCTTCATCAAAAGTCACAAAGAAAAACCTTTGTTCTGGCCCGATTTGGCATCATACCACTATGCTAAAACTGTGATGGAGTGGTACCAAGCAAATCAAGTGAACATTGTACCAAAAACCTCAAACCCGCCAAATTGCCCAGAGCTACGACCAATCGAGAGATATTGGGCTCTGATGAAGCGGAAGCTTTCTGGAAAGAAGCAAAGAATCAAAGACATCAAACACTTCCAGCAAATTTGGACAAAGACGGCTTCTACGATTTCTGAAGACTCTGTACAAACCCTAATGGACGTAGTTAAGCGCAAAGTTCGAAAATCTTATGCAAATACCGAATAACTATGTTTTGTCTTCACGAATTGTTAAAACACATCTTATGAATCTGAAATAAACAACTAAGACGGAAATATAATGCGAAATTTATGTTTTATTCATGTTTTGAGGTGTCTGGATTGTTGCGGATACAGACTTTAAGTAACAAAACAGAGCAGAAACTTTTTCGCGTATTCCTTCAAGCACCGCACGCTGCGATCAATTCAATTGAAAAGATAAATGGACAAAAAAAAAAACAATTAGTAAGGATTGAATCATCTAAAGGGTGATATGGTCAAAATTTGGTCAAGGGAAAACGCGTGTAAATCGGTGAAATCGTTTATTTAAAAAATCAAATTAAATTTCTTTTTCAAGTTCAATTAGTATAAAATTCAGGAAAAAATATTCAGTTAGGCTTCCGCTTTTCCAAATCCGAATTGCCGGGCCTTACGCTTGACCCCTGCCATCAGATTTTGTACAGCCACCTTGTCCACCTTCTTCGCCGCAGAAAGCCAGTTTGCCTTGAACTGCTGCTCGTCCTTAGCAGTTTTTTTGGTCTTCTTTAGGTTCCGCTTGACAATAGCCCAGTATTTCTCAATTGGGCGGAGCTCTGGCGTGTTGGGAGGGTTCTTGTCCTTGGGAACCACCTGCACGTTGTTGGCGGCGTACCACTCCATGGCCTTTTTACCGTAATGGCAAGATGCCAAATCCGGCCAAAACAGTACGGAACAACCGTGTTTCTTCAGGAAAGGCAGCAGACGTTTATTCAAACACTCTTTCACGTAAATTTCTTGGTTGACAGTCCCGGAAGCTATGAAAATGCTGCTTTTCAAGCCACAGGTACAGATGGCTTGCCAAACCAGATATTTCTTTGCGAACTTTGACAGTTTCGTGTGCTTGAAAATATCTGCTACCTTTCCCCTTCCTTTGGCCGTATAAAACTCCTGTCCCGGAAGCTGCTTGTAGTCGGCTTTGACGTAGGTTTCGTCGTCCATTACCACGCAGTCAAACTTCGACAGCATCGTCGTGTACAGCCTCCGGGATCGCGCTTTGGTCGTCGTATTTTGTTTATCATCGCGATTTGGAGTCACTACCTTCTTGTAAGTCGATAGTCCGGCTCGTTTTTTGGCTCGATGCACGGTTGTAGACGATACACCCAGCTTATTTGCGGCATCTCGGAGAGATAGGTTAGGGTTTCGCTTGAAACTACCGGCAACTCTCTTTGTCGTCTCAGCGGCTTCCGGTTTTCGATTTCCCCCCGATCCAGACTTCCTGGCTGTCGACAAACGTTCCCCAAACACTTTAATTACATTTGTAACGGTTGATTTGGCAACTTTTAGCGATTTTGCCAACTTTGCTTGCGAGTAGCTCGGATTATCGCGATGCGCGAGCAAAATTTTGATACGCTGCTCTTCTTGCTTGGACGGCATTTTGACAACTGAAGAGTGAATTCCAAAATCAAAATAGGAGCAACACTCTACACACACACACCTTCAAAATGAGGGGTGTTCAGGTTTTTTAAATGCAAAATTGAAAGAAATACGTCAAGTTGATATTGACCAAATTTTGACCGTATCGCCCTTTATGAAGTGAAATCAATAAAACAATATTATCAAATATATTGATATTGTGAGTTATGATAAATTAATGATTAAGATTGAATTGTAAAATTAGACACTAGCCAAATAGCACACAGCGCTGCATGAATCAGATCTCTTCAGATTTGGTCAAATGTCCATTTGCAAACCGGAAATGAAAAATACATTCATTAATAAGTGCAAAAGCCTACCACAGATTCCGTTGCAGCTTCTTGTATTCAAGGCAACAAGATACTCCTAAATCATAAGGGGAAGACAGACAGGATCTAAATGATAATTGGTTACATAAGTAATAATCATTATTAAAAATTGTATATAACCTATTAGGTTTAAAATTAAAAAAAAAAAATTATGTTAATATATATATCAAGAAAATATAACGAAACGACATAAATGATAATGATGATGATAAAGATGAATAGTAATGGTTATGTATAAACAATGTCACATAAGATAATATATACAGTGAATGGATATTGTAATATTAATTGAAAATTACATAAGTGCCGACTGTTGTTTTGTTGCACATCTATTATGAACCAGAAAATTTAAACAATGTTTGACAGCAATGCGAAAAAAAAATTAACTTTAAATTACTTCACAATATCTGATGACCTGGAAGACCTGAAATCAGAGACCGAAATTTTCACCTGCTTGAGAAGAGAAACGTCCTTTTTCACCCGCTTGGAGAAACAGATGAGAATGTGAGAAGCAAGAGACTATTATGCCCTCACAAAAGTTCTCGCGAGAAAAGCAACGGTGATTTGAAGTTTTCGGAGAGCATGAGTAGCTGATAAATCGTTTCATTTTCAGTGAATCCTAGATGCCGATAATTGTTTTTCACTTACTTTTTGACACCTGAAAATGCACCAGTCTTCATTTATCATTTTTGGTTCATGTACCAGTTTTTCATTTACAGGGTGCGGCAGAAAATAATGCGAAAATGTTCAAACTTGAGTATTGGGTTAATTCGTGTAGCTAGTGACTAATTTTTGTCGAAAGTGTATTTTTTTATGTTTACTGACAAGTGCTGCATCCTAACATTCTATTTGTTTTATTGAAAATTCGTCAAAATGTTCGCAAAAGAAGTGATCACCAGTTTGTTTCTCGCCCAGAAGAAGCCGAAAGAGATTGTCAAGGTGCTAGGGTGCTATTTGGCAACAGTTTACCGCATAAAAAAGTCCCTGTCTTTCAGAGCCAGAGTGAAACGCCACTTGATTACGGATCGGGTCAAGGAACTACGAGTGGCTCGTTCCAAGAGATTGCTTTCCTTGTTGAAGAAGGAAAAAATGATAATCCTTTACTCCGACGAAAAGCTTTTCAGCATCGATGCTGTGGCCAGCAGCCGCACGGACCGGTTCATTTCACCGCAGAAAATGGAGGACGTTTCGGAAAAAGTGAAATACAAATTTCAAACCAAACATCCGGCTGGTGTCGTGATGTTTTGCTTGGTGGCGTCCAACGGTTTGAAAATGCCGCCTGTTTTCATTTATGATAGAGTTTAAATCAATTCCGAAGTGTATATCGGTATTTTAAAGGACCAAGTGCTTCCCTGGGTGAAGGCCAACTTCTCCGAAGACCAAAACGTTGTCCTACAGCAGGATGGAGCGCCGTGTCACACGTCCAATCGAACCCAACAATGGTTGAACGATAATCTGAAGTTTTGGCCGAAGGATTTGTGGCCACCTAGCAGTCCAGATCTTAATCCGTTGGATTATTCGATTTGGGCATATGTTGAAGCACAAGCCTGCAAAACATCACACCCTAGTGTGAAGACCCTGACCATAACACGCACATGGCAGTCAATGTCGGAGGACTACGTCCGAAAGGCATGCTCTGGCTTCCGGCGTCGGCTCGAGGATGTTATTAATACAAATGGAGGACACATTGAATACATTTGTTCACAAGGACTTTATAAAGATAACTGCACTCGAAAATATTGATATTATTGCTTGAATTAGTTTATAATGGGATTTGAAAGAAATAGAACAAATTTTCGCATTATTTTCTACCGCACCTTGTATATCAAAGTTAACCTGTAATGCTAATGAACATTGTTTGTAAGTGTACATAGTGTAAATATATAATTCCTAAATTAATCGACTACTCAGCCCTAACATAGCTTAGAATCTACTTAATACTATGTTAATTATTCTTAAACCTAGTACATGCTACTCACTCTAATTTCCTTTGCCTAGATTTATTTACCATTTATAGCATCGATCTGAATTCGCTGAATACATTCAGTTGGTCCATCCTGCCACGGGTTCATTTAATTCATTATTCTGGAATTACGTTAGAATTTCATAATACGTAAAAGTTCTTCTATCCAGTAGCATAAATAACATACGTCGAGTTGTAGGATTCCGACTATCATGCCGAATTGTGACCAAGATATTTCAGATTCAGAACTATAGAAGCTTTCTTTGTAAATGCCGCTTCTAGTTTTTTTTTCATGCGGTATTTAGTTAAAATCATCAACGTTCATTAAAACAATCCGCCAGTATTTCAGTAGCCCAGTCGATGTAAGATGAGACTGATACGAACGTATGTTTACAAACGAAAAATAATAGAACATCGCTGAAAACGGCCTTATACTTAGCTTGTGTTTACAATTGTCTCTCTTTGTTTTATATGCATAACAGTTGGTAGCTTAGGTTATGCCAAACACGAAATGTCGAACTACTCGAAATGAGCGATGAGAAGGGAGAACAGAGATAAATGTACAGTAGAGATATTGCATGGATTGTGGCGCATGGTGCAACTAAAATTGAGTGGAACTTAGATTCGCCAGCCATTGAGTTAAAGCAGTCTTTATCTAGCCACCTTATCGAGATCATCGGTTTACAAGTAGTAAAGTAAAATAAATGTAAAGTTCACCAATAGAACTATAGGAGTATTAGGATAGGGTCATAACAACTAGGTCGGTAAATAGCTTGGAACATTCTGTTGTTCATTGTTATTTGTGTTTTTGCGAAAACTGAATTAAACAAAGCAAATGGCAGCTAATCACCATGACTTTCATAACACCGGATTAACACAAAACGTTTCTCCTGCAAAAGTTGGGAAAAATTGCAAAACTAATTTTCGATCACATAAGAAGCAATGGTACGGAGTAAACTTGAAACACTTTTTTTCCAGACTTGATGATTTAAGCTGTACGACGAACTTCCATAATCGGCAGCATATTGCACAGCAGTTTCACTATTTTCGCAAGCTTTCCAACCTAAAAGTTTATCTGTGTATTTTTTTAGAGGCGTTACAACACACAGCACGAAAATCTATTTTCAATTGATATCGAAATTAGTTTAATGTTCGCGTTGCGAAACACTTACCCGACTAAGTCGGTCTCGAAAATCCACCACCGGCGCTGATGGTTTCAAAACGCTAGATTTGCATCGATCACAGTTTCAAAACCTAACGCAATTGGATGCCGGTGGAGAAACGCGTTTACCGCCATTCAAATTTAATAAGCCCATTATTCAAATTCCCATCACAGGGAAATGCAGCGTACGAACGCCGACGTGGAAAGATCTTTATCGATCGAAACCCAAGCGACAGCTGCTCCACATCAGCCGAATCATTCATAGATAACGAGCTATCGTCCACCACATAATAATACAAAACTGAACCATTTCGAATGATTAGGATGGGGCAATCACCGCAGCCAGGGAAAGACAAAAAAGAAAGCATTTTATTGCATCAGAGAGCTCTTTTCTTTCTTCGGCGGAGCCCTGAAGCATTTATTTCCTCAATCACAATTTCTTGACGCGAGAAAGATCCGAGCTGAACCCAACCGACGATGACAACTCCCGGCGAGAGGTTGTGAAATATGCAAATTATCATCAAGATATGTCCGTTCGCCCATTTATCGATGCACTCGTTGTTTCGCCCGGCTCCCGACTGGGAGCTCGAACTCGTCTGTGACGGAGTGAGGAACTAAAAAGTTCAAACCTTTGGCTTATCGTCGGACTTTGCAGATTTCGTGGCAGCTTAGCGAACCAATTTCCGCATTGCCGCGTGCAAAGAAGAAGGCTTATTCCGAAACTTTCAACGAGCGTTCACGGTTCGTTGGCTCAAGCGGACTCCTCATTCAAATGAGCACGATTGTTTTTCTGCTATTTTTGCATCACCCCCTGAAGCCCTGCTTCGTGTTGTTGAAACTATCCGCGAGAAAAACAGATCACTTTACAAGATAAACGAAACTGAAACAACAATTGAAAGTTATTGCAAGCCGGGAAAGCCAATGGCGGCGGTCCGTCGCATCGTGCCGGGTCTTAGAAGGCACCAGTCTTAAAACAAAGTCAGTCAGCAGAAGAAACGAGAGGAAAACCGTTGCTGGTTGCATAAAGGCCGAGTTGTTTTGCTCCGGCGAAGCGAAAGTGGATTTGAATGTTATTAGCATCATTCAGAGCTCGAGAGCTAGTTTGGAGGCTCGGTTTCGGCTGAGTTTCCGTAACGTAGATTTCCTGTGAGCGATATGATTATTGTTGGAGGATGACGGAGGAATGCGATTCGGGTAATTCAATTATTTGTTTCGTTGATTTCCTCGCAGATAGAGCGGGGTTCGTCTCTTGGACGATCCAAAATCGAACTTTCGAGCAGAGTTTTCGTTCTTTATGATCATTCTTTTTCAAACCGGATGGCGCTAATGCGAATGGTCGAACGTGCTCTCGACGCGCGGAGGCTACCTAACAGCTAATACGATATTCATATAAACGTCTCCTGTCTGTTCTCGGGTTTAAATGCCTTCCTTCCTGTTGACATCGCTGGTTCCCATTAGCCATCGCGGCTGGTTCGTTCTGGTTGCTTTCCGGAATCGACCAAACGACAACGACCTCTTCCATCTTCTTTGCTCAACATCAGAAGCCATGTTTGCGCTAGGTGACTTCTCATCTTCGTTTCTGCCACACGAGCTCGTGTCGCACGGCCTTTGAGAGTTACCCGATATTTCACTCAAAAGAGCGTTGTATCCACCTTGAATATTTCACCGAATAACTCAAATTATTCGAATTCGACTCAACTCCGGTGCAACCTCGTCGACCGTGCAGCACTGGCCAATCTTTGCGGTGAAGGAGGAAGCGAAAATTGAAATGATGAAAGCGAAGGAAAAGTGTCAATCAACAAGAAGACGATCTCTCAAACATTCCTCACGATTAGATGCGACGGTCGCAGGCAGTCAGTGGGGGGTGGAAGAAGACGACCTTTTGCACTAAAACAAAGGCCGGGGATGGGGAGGTTGGAGGGAGGCAATTCATCACGATTCACTTGCTCTTCCCCGGCGTGTCTTTTCGTCTTTTGATTATGATGCGATTTTGTGGCTGTACTCGGCCTTAGATCCCGCCAGGTTGGTGGCATTTGAAGTGCAAATGATGGAAAATTATTTCCAGAAATGGAAAAAAAAATGTGCATCGCATTATTGAACATAGCCCTCGGTTGCTCGCTGGGCTTGTCTGTCCGATGTTTGGTGCCATCATTGGATTTCCACGACACGACGTTTGATGGAAGGAAGATCTCTGTTTGTGCGATGGATGGGGAAGATGGCTGCTCATTTGGATTTTGGCTTTTAGTTGAGTGTTGAAAAAGGCAAACATGGCAGATGGAATGTTGAAGAAGTGATTTCTCGTGTCGGAAAATTGCATCTATTTAGAGGGAAAAACGGAGATACTTTTTTTTCGTACAAAGATATTGAATTAAGATCGCTTGTAACCTTTGCCACAAGTGACTTTTCGTCTTCAACATTGGAATAATTCTATATAGAATTTTTGACACTTTTTTCCATCTATTGATCTATTCCATCTATTCCATCATCATATCAGCAGAATTTAAATTGAATTAAGAGGTATAAATAGTAACAAGGTGTCATTCGACCTTAAAAGTTTTCTAAATTTGATGAGAGAAATCGATTAAATGTTTCCTCAACCAGCAGAGTAAATAGAAGCCAAAAGCAAGATCCGTTGAACTCAGTGCTCGACTTTTTGTCAACGGAACTTTTCTCCGACCTTTTGTCCTCAGACTGATAAAACTACATACATTTGTAGTATTGCAGTTTTTCTCTAAGTATAGTTACTTACGGCAGCAGGGTAAATGCTTCCTTCTTTTTGGGGAAATGCTCCTTAAACTTTGGAAAAATGCTCCTTAGATGCGTTTGCCCGGTATAATGCAATCGGAGGTATTAACCTTCTGGTTAGCGCTTGCCGGTTGTTTTGACGGGTCTTAAGTTGCTTGAAGATTGTATAGCAGAGCTTCGCTCTGCAATCTTTGAGGTAGTTTTGACGGGTTTAAATTTCATTTTGACGAGTCTTAATTTCATTTTGAAGAGTCTTAGTTTTGTTATGACGACTCTTAAATTCAGAAACTTAAAACCCGTCAAAACTATACAATCTTGAAGAAACTGAAGACCCGTCAAAAACCCGGCAAGCGCTAACCAGAAGGTTAATACCTCCGATTGCATTATACCGGCCAAACGCATCTAAAGACTGTATTCGATGAAATTTGGACACACAAAATAGGTCACCAAAAATTTCCTTGAGCCCGATTCTTTTCAAAATTTCTGGAAATAAAGTACTACTAAATGGTTAAGTTTTGACATCATTGGTTTATTGAACCTCTTCTCCCAACCCAAATGCCCGCACCTTTGCCTTGACCCCTTTCATCAAATTTTGGGCAATGATAGGACCGACTTGCTTACTTACTTTTAACCACACTTTCTTTAGTTCAAGTTCATTTTATATCAGTTTTGGAGTTTTAACGAGCTTTGTCTTCATGATTGCCCAAAATTTTTCAATTGGGCGAAGTTCCGGAGTGTTTGGAGGGTTGACGTCTTTTGGTACAAAAACTACATTATTATCTTTGTACTAGTCTAAGACGGGCCGGGCATAGTGGCGAGATGCCAAATCCGGCCAAAACAGTGTCGGGCCATCGTGAGATCTCAAGAAGGGCAGAAGTCGTTTTTGGAGGCATTCGTTCTTGTAGATTTGTCCGTTGACGGTCCCAGAGGTGATGAAGGGCTGACTCATTTTGCCACATCCGCAGATCGCTTGCCAGACAAGGAAGTTTTTGGTGGATTTCGACAGTTTCTTCTTCCGTACACTCTCCGGAACGGCCAACTTAGAGGTGGCGACGTAGTGTTCCTGTCCTGGCATTTGTTTGGTGTCGGCTTTAATGTAGGTCTCATCGTCCATCACAATGCAGAACGGTTTTGTGAGCCACTCCCTGTACAGTTTTCTTGCACGAGTTTTGGCCACCGAGTTCTGTTTATCGCTCCGGTTCGGTGCCTTCTGGACCTTGTACACATGTAATCCAGAACGTTTCATTGTTTTCTGCACAAAACAAACTGAAACATTCGCTTTTTTCGCGACATCCCTGATCGAAATGTTGGGATAACGCTTAAATTGGTTCAATACCATCCTGGCCTTCTCCGGATTTGATGTGCCACGTTTTTTGCCACTACCATTGTTCCGCTTGGTTGTCTTACGGTCCTTGAACGTTTTGATCACATGAGATTCGGTTGAATGTGCGATTCCGAGCTGTTTTCCGATCCATCGATGAGAAGCGTTTGGGTTTTCGAAGTGAGTGCCCAAAATTTGTTGGCGCACTATTTCTTCATTCGAAGCCATCACTGAAATCACTCGACCGATTTTCACGAAACTCGTTACACAATTGACACAACACAATGAAATTCATTCAGTTAAAATTTCAATAATTTTTACCCACACGCTCAAAAGTTACGAACAATTGCGTGTGTCCAAATTTCATCGAATACAGTCTTTAAGGAGCATTTTTCCAAAGTTTAAGGAGCATTTCCCCAAAAAGAAGGGTGCATTTACGCTTTGCCGTTACTTACTCTATGTATAGTTACTTACTCCTGCGCATCCCGGGTGGTTCAAGGGGCTGATTTGAAAGATCCTGGGTGATTGCCCGCTATCGCCTTCACCTGTTGCCAGATCAAATTTTCATCGATATTTTTTTATTTCTCTTTTGGAGCCTACGCAATTGGCACAATTCTGAAAAAAGACGGTCAAAAACATTTTCACCCTTTTGTCATCATTTCATCGACTAGGTGTCTTCAGAAGAGTTGCTCAAAATATTATTCCGCATCTTTTGAAAAAAACACGCCTAACCTTTCATAAGGGCTTAACTATACTTTCAAATTCTAACTTTTTCCAGCTACGAGATAACGGGTTATTGTCTTCGACAAAACTGTAGAACAAGTAATTTCAAGAAAAGTTGCCGAAGACACTAAGTTTCTAGAGCCTAACGTTAAAGAGATATAATTGGTTTTCTTTCAGCACTTCCTTAAAACCGGTTTTTTTTAGATTATTAGTACTTTTTTCAATTTTGACGATTTCAATATGTTCTAAGAAATTGTAGGAATTATTAAAATACACATTTTTGCAGAACAAACCAATGCTCTCTGGTGACCACATTTTGATATATGGTGATTCAAGTGTCTGTATGACGCCATAATCAACCGCCTTAAAACAAGTGGACGGGTCCTGGCGGGGTCTAAAACAGATTGTATTTGAAAGATTATCTTATGAACTAGTATTCCTGAAATTTTCAGCGTTGGGTACTGAAGGGTACCTAGTAAAACCTCAGTTTGAAATAGTACAGGTTATAAGCCAGTTTATGTGTCACATGTGACGTAATGTTCAACAAACTAAAAAAATATATATGTGGGACCTGGCGGCGTCTCAAATCGATTGTATTTGTAAAATTATCTTATGAACTAGCAATCCTGAAATTTTCAACGTTGGGTACCGAAGGGTACCTGGTTAATTCTTATCTATCTTTCAAATACAATCTGCTTTAGATCCCGCCAGGACCCGCCCACCCTTTTTAAGGCTGTTGATTATGACGTCATACAGACACTTGAATCAGCATATATCAAAATGTGGTCACCAGAGAGCATTGGTGTGTTCTGCAAAAATGTGTATTTTAATAATTCCTACAATTTCTTAGAACATATTGAAATCGTCAAATTTGAACATAGTACTAATTATCTAAAAAAAAAAACGGTTTTAACGTATTGCTGAAAGAAAACCAATTATATCTCTTTAACGTTAGGCTCTACAAACTTAGTGTCTTCAGAAACTTTTCTTAAAATTACTTGCTCTACAAGTTTGTCGAAAGAACTCGTTATCTCGTAGCTGGAAAAAGTTAGAAGTTGAAAGTGTAGTTAAGTCCTTATGAAAGGTTAGGCGTGTTTTTTTTCAAAAGATGCGGAATAACATTTTGAGCAACTCTTCTCAAGATACCTTACCTTACCAATCAGACTAAGGCCGGTGTGGCCTCTGCTGTACACAGAAGTTGTTTCCATTGTAATCGGTCCATGGCTGTACCTCGCCAGCCTCGCTGTCTGCGGAGGGTTCGCAGGTCGTCTTCTACTTGATCAATCCAGCTTGCTCGTTGCGCGCCTCTTCTTCTTGTACTTGTCGGTTCGTTTTCGAGAACCATTTTCACAGGGCTGTCGTCCGACATTCTTACGACATGCCCAGACCATCGTAGTCGACCGATTTTTGCGATGTGTACGATGGGAGGTTCTCACAGCAACTGGTGCAATTCGTGGTTCATTCGCCTCCTCCACGTTCCGTCTTCCATCTGCACTCCACCGTAGATCGTACGCAGCACCTTCCGTTCACAGACTCCAAGGGCGCGTTGGTCCTCCACTAGTAATGTCCATGTTTCGTGGCCGTAGAGAACTACCGGTCTAATTAATGTCTTGTAGATGGTCAACTTTGTGGTTCGGCGAACTTTGTTCGATCTTAGCGTCCTTCGGAGTCCAAAGTAGGCACGATTGCCAGCCATAATGCGCCTTTGTATTTCTCTGCTGGTGTCGTTATCGGCGGTCACCAATGAGCCCAGATACACGAATTCGTCTACTACCTCCATTTCATCACCGTCGATCTGAACACGTGGTAGGAGGCTAACATTGTCTTCTCGTGAGTTTCTTCCCTTCACGTACTTTGTTTTCAACGAATTAATCACGAGCCCAATCCTGCCAGCTTCAGCCTTAAGTCTGATGTACGTTTCCGCCATCTTCTTAAAGTTACGTGCTACGATATCAACGTCGTCGGCGAACCCAAATAGTTGGACAGACTTCCTGAAGATCGTGCCACTCGTGTCCATCCCAGCTCTTCGAATCACACCCTCCAATGCAATGTTAAACAACAAACACGACAATCCATCACCTTGCCGTAACCCTCTCCGAGATTCGAAGGGACTCGAGAGCGTCCCTGATACTCGGACGACACACATCACTCGATCCATCGTTGCTTTGATCAACCGCGTCAGTTTTTCCGGAAATCCTTATTCTCAAGACACCTAGTCGATGAAATGATGACAAAAGGGTGAAAATTCTTTTGACCGTCTTTTTTCAGAATTGTGCCAATGTGCTACGTGGCACAGTGATTCCATTCCATACAAAAGGTGGCAAAAAGTCTAAAATTGAATTTAACATTGCTGAGTTATATGTTTCCAACTAATTTTGCGCCGCTTATTTCAAATATGCTATCTAAATTAACGTATTGGGTCACACTACCGAGATATGGCCACTTTATGGTCCCCTGGAGTATCCGTAACATCAGATAAAATGGAAAATTGATCAGTCTCGTCCTAAAGCAATACGATTTTTTTGAAAACCATTTGTACAAAAAAAAAGTAAAAATTAAAGCGATGGGGAGTTTTTTTCCCATCCTCCATACATTTTATATTGGAGTAAAAATCAAGACCATATCGAACCTTTACTTTGAAAAATTGTGAAGAGCGCAATTTTCATCTTATCTTCATGAAATTTTGGAAAAAGAAATTTCAAATAGTGTACAAAAATAAAAAATAAATAGGTATATTGTAAAATGAGGAAGTTGATTTTTCGACTTTTTCCCGCCTTGGAATCAGTGCGTTGTCATGAGCTTCTTGGTCTGCCTCAGCTGGGTTCCAGTCTAACGCTTGTTTGCAGATGTGGCTGACCCAGCCCTACTTTCGTTCCCGAATTTCAGTTGCTATCGACCTCTTGTTGACACTGACGATGGAGCTCAGCATTGGAGATCCAATTGTGAGGCCACCAAGCTCGAATTATATACCGAAGGCATCTGTTGATGAATACCTGCAGCCGTTGAGTGTTCTCCACAAATAGAAACCCACGTTTCACTGGCGTATAGCAGCACATATTACACGTTGGAGTAAAATATTAGGATTTTTGGATTTCAGATTTTTAATCATGAAATTCCTGAAAATTAATGTAATTCAATACGGTTATTCTCATAAATGTTGAAATTGGTCTCCGATCTAGAGTTCATTTCCATTACATATAAAATTTGGTGCATTTATTTTCCCACATTTCAATTATCTCTTATATTTCAATATGGCTATTGATCGAAATTTTGCCAAAAACCAAATTACTCTTCGCAATGTCTACTTCAAAACCGTTTGCCGTTCAATGCATTTACTGGAGGCAAAACGGTTTTAAAATACTTTTGTAACTGACTAAAATAATCCGAATGAGTACTAAAACGGCATTTCAAAACAGCATTTTGTGCATAAGCATGAGCATGATTGACCGCCCGAGGTTGCAACTCCATTGTTGCCAGATCAGCTGTTATTACACAGAGAATCAACAGATGATGCTTGGGACTAACATACATCTTCAATGTGTAATAACTTGTGATCCCAAACTAAGGGAAGCCGCGAAATCCACTGCACTTCCACGAGAAATCACTGGGATTTTAGATAGCAGGATTGGGCGGCACTAGGGTTCGTTTTGGTAAACGATAAGCTGTCAAGTGTAATTAAGGCCTGTACTCGAAAAAAATGCACCAGAAAAAAGTGTTCGCCAAAAATTTATTTGAGGTCGGATTTTCTTAAAACTTTCAGAAAATGAACTTATACATATGGATTATGTTTTGGCATAATTTTTTTATTCAATTTCTTTTCCATCGCTGAAAGCCCACACCTTTCCCTTAACACCTCTCATTACAGTTTGTGCAATGGTGGAGCCGACCTTTTTGGTCACTTTCATCCATTCTTTCTTCAACTCCAGCTCGTTCTTAAACACCTTGGACGATTTTCGAACTTTGGCCTTCATTATGGCCCAAAATCTTTCCACCGGACGAATCTCTGGTGAATTTGGGTGGTTGGCGGTTTTTCGTACAAAAACAACGTTATTGTCTCTGTACCAATCCAACGTCGATCGCGCGTAATGGCATGATGCCAGGTCACACCAAAATAATGCCTCGCCTCCGTGGGACCGCGGGAAGGGCAACAGATGCATTCTGGAGGCACTCGGTGCGGTAAACTTCGCTGTTGATGGTACCCGTTGTGATGTACGGTTTACTCAGTTTACCGCATTGGCATGTGGCCTGCCAAAGCAAGTATTTTTTGGCGAATTTGTCCACTTTCTTCTTCCTTATGTCTTTCGGAACATCAAACCGTGATTTGGCAACGTAGAACTCCAGCCCCGGTATCTGTTTGGCATCCTCCTTGATGTAGGTTTCATCATCCATAACCACACACATCGGTTTCGTTAACCACACTCGATACAGCTTCCTTGCGCGGGATTTGGCCGCCGTGTTTTGTTGATCACGCCGGTTCGGTGCCTTGCGGACCTTGAATACACGAAGCCCAGCTCGTTTCATGGTTTGCTGAACGAACCAGGCGGAACACTTTGCCTTCAGAGCCACGTCGCGAATCGAAAGGTTTGGATTACACTTGAAATAATCCTACACCTTCCGGGCCTTCACTGGGTCAGCTGTTCTCGATTTTCTTCCACTTCCAGCCTGCCGCTCGGGCGTCTGGGACTCCTTAAACGAAACCACCCGAGACACAGTTGTATGGGTGATTCTCAGTTGTCTTCCGATCCATCTCATGGTCGCAGTCGGATTTTCCATGACGGCGCGCATAAATTCTCCGGCGATTTTCTTCTTGTGTCGATGACATCTCAATCACCACTGAACCGATTGTTATGAAATTTTGCACATTTAAACAATTCAGTTACACTCAGATTTTCATCAATTTTTACTCACGGACAAAAAATTAACACACGGATAAAAATGGTGCATTTTTTTCGAGTACAGGCCTTAGTAGATTTCCGATTTGAACCGATTTAAACCAACAGTAAGGATGCTATTGGGGCCACTCACAGAGTGTGATAGTGGTATTTCATTAGGAAAACAAGGTAGTTTATCTCAACGCTTGAGTACCTACTTGGACCGATCTACACCAACAGTCTGGATGCCATTGGAGTCCCTTACAAAATTGGACAGTGGTTTATTTGTTCCAAGATAGGGTGGCCCGACGAGCATAGCGATCGAATAATTTGGATCACAATTAATTATGTACCTCACCACCGACCGATCTTACCCGGCGAACCACGACTTCTGGTGCTCACTTGATCACTCGCGCAACAATAGACAAAACGCTACGGTCGATAACAAAATATTGCGGAACAAAGTATCGACCGATTCAACCGATTCAACCGATGGTCGACGCAAACCTATTAAAATTAAATTTTATTAATATAGATACAATGGGTAACAAATACCTGTCTTGCTCCACGTCCCTGAAAGCACTTACTACCTCACGAGTCGCCTGTACTCAACTCCACATGTGTCCGTCTAGTTTGCGGTACATTCATTCATCTTTATGCCTTACTTTAAAAGTTTTGAGGAATAGAGAAATATTAAATATTGTCTTCAAAATTTGGTAGAAATAAAATATTTGTTGCCTGAAAAGAAAAACAATTAAAAACAAAGATATAAGTTGAATCTTACAGTCCCCCCGGATGTTTGAAGAACTTAGCCATTTCTATGAAAAAATACTAAGAGTAATTGTTTCGGGCTGTCGATGGTTGGTGATAACTATGCGTTGAACACTATTAGCTGAAATGAGTATTGAATGAGAATAGTGAGAACATTTCAACGAATAAATGATTATAATACTAAGTTTTTTATTAAGCTGAAGCCCATTCGAGTTATTCCTGATGAACTCCGTCGGCTGTTCTACTTAATAGTCCCTTAATCTTGAAAGGCTACTGGTCTATACTGTTCTATTTTTAGTGAGTACATATAATGTTTGAAGGTCAATTATTGGTTTGATCTATAAACAATTCATCTGAAAGCTCATTTCTATTTATCTCTTCCGCTCAGCTACTCTCTATGTTTGCTTCCCTAAGCAGTGCCTCTGCATCCTGTAATAACCTAACTATAAATTTAGAATCCACCGATTTCAAATCACGAAAGACATCCCTACATGCAAGTGAGCGGAATGTTATAACTTTGAATTTTTTTTAAAAAAATCGATGAATAAACTCTCTCAGGTTTATCGCTAATTTACTATTATGGTAACAATTTTAGTATTATTCCAGCCGTATAGCACTTCTCCCGGCTTTGTTGATAAAACTACTTTCCAAAATGTTTTGTCTACTAACACCTCCTCTATGCTTCTTTAAAGCCGCAATTTGTACAAAATGGCCCACTCTATAGACGGTTCTGAAAACAAGTTTATAAAACCTTTATAAGAACATAAAGATTTTGAAAATCATTCTAGTGAAAGATGTTATGACCACTTGAGAACCTTCATAAAACCTATTGGCTGCCATGAAAACCAGAATGTGGCCAAATGGCCACAGCTGTCAAACTTCACTGTGAACTCGAGGTTGGTTTTTGTTGTTCTGCTTTGTTCGATTCTCTGCTCTTCTGATTCATTTAGCAGTGAAAAAAAAGGTCTGGTGTTGTGGGAAAGTTTGCTTGATGGCAAAATATCCAAAACAAATTGTGTTTTGTACAGCGTATTATGCTCCAAATTATATGCGCATTTATTTTTATGGTGAATATTGGCACGATAAGAGCCGAAAATTAATCCGCCCAGGAAATTTTGTGAATATACAACAACATAGGGTTACTGCCCCCATATTTATCTCATTGTTCCTATATTCATCCTACGATGAATCAAACAATTGGCAGTTGAAGGATCGGTTTCGTTTTCTAATAATGCTTGCTTACGTTAAATGACTACAACAAACACTACTAACTAATTCTGTCCCGTATATATCGTTTTATTTCAAGTAGGATGAATTCATAAAGTGATGAGATTAATATAGGTACATCTTCCCTATATCAAATTAAAACAAATACATTCGATAAATTAATCATGAGTTTCCTGAAAAGTCTTTGGAATTGGATGAGATTATCTAAAAGAATGCCGAAATTAGTCTCCGATCCACAGTTTGTTTGCATGCCATTGATAATTTGATGCATTTATTTTTCCACATTTCAATTATTTCTTGTATTTAAATATGGTGATTGAAAAAAAGCACAGTTTTGCCATAAAGCCAATTTTTCTTCGCAATGACTATTATAAAACTATTTGGTCTTATGGTGACTTTCTTCAATGCCAATTTGCCGTTTAATGCATTTACTGGAGGCAAAATGGTTCTAAAATGCTTTTTTAACTGACCATAATAAGCTAATACGAATGATCCCCAAAACGGCATTTCAATACAGCATTTTACGAGTTCATAAAGTCGAAATAAAACCTTTGATAGGAGGAAAAGGAATTTGAGAAACAAGGTTTTAAGATCGTTGTAAACAAGCCGTGTAGGTTCTCATAAACCTGACTAAAATATGAGACCTATTGGCACCTCTTGGGGCCATAATAAAACCAAATTGATTTCAAGTGGCTTTCATAAAACTTTAATAAAAATTATTAAAGCTGAATGGTGTCAACAATGTTACTTGGGCAGGGCACCCAAATGAAACGATTTTGATAGGGAGCATGGCACTGCCGTCTCCCAATTGCAATATTTTGCAAAACGAGGTCGGGCTCTTTGACACTTTTGGGTCTATTCTGTCAATCGAGAGCTCGATTCTATTTAGTGCTGTGAGTGAGAACATGCTTTTGGAAGGAGATTCTCTTCCCTGTTTCCGCGAGTTTCGTATAAGTGCCTCTGCTTACGGGCCCGCCCAAACGTTTTTGACCCTTCGTACAGGAGCTTGTTGATCACGAAGACCAATAGAATCCAGATCAAATCGTTATTCAGATTATTCCACTTCTATGGAAAGTAACCTTGCGACAATAGATGGTAGTATTACACCATCATCATCATCATCATCATCATCATCATCATGTAAAGGGCGAACACGAAATTATTGCGACACCGAAAATGTCATGCCAATTTTCTTATAATGTTTAGAATCAAACCAAAATTTTAGGGTAGTTTTTATACATGTATTTACTTCTAAAATCAAAAGAAAAGTTAATCGATGGAGCCTTGAGTGTTAAATTGAACGCATTTTCGCTTGATGCCCTTCATCAAAGTCTTTACAGTGTCATCCTGTACCAGTTTCTCAGTTTATTTTTCCATTTTCTTAACATGTCCTTCTCGTCTTTGACTGTCTTGTTGCTCTTCCGAGGGTTCCCGCTTCATCATTGCCCAGTACTGCTCCACCGGGTGCAGCTCCGGACAGTTTGGCGGATTCATGTCCTTTGGAATATAATGGACAGAATTGGCCTCATGCCACTCCAGGACACTTTTAGAAGAGTGGCATGATGCCAAATCTGGCCAAAATAACGGAGCTGCGTTCTGCTGCCGTAAGAACGGCAAAAGGCGCTTCTCGAGGCACTCAGATTTGTAGATCTTGCCATTTACTGTGCCCTTTGTCGCTGAAAGGCTCACTGCTCAGTCCGCCATAGCAGATGGCCTGCCAAATGAGACATATTTGCAATCCAACTTCGACATTTTCTTCTTCTTAAATTTGTCGTCCACATAGAACTTGCTCTTGCCGGTGAAAAACTCCAACCCCGGAATTTGCTTAAAATCGGCTTTTATATACGTTTCGTCATTCATCACACAGCAGCCATATTTTGTCAGCATCTTCTCGTAGAGCTTCCGTGCCCGAGTTTTAGCCGTCGATTGTTGCCGCTCATCGCGGTTTGGGAAGTTCTGTACCATGTATGGATGTAGTCCAGCTCTCTTCTTTGCATTCTGGACGTAGCTCTGCGACATGCCGATCTTTTTTAGCCAAATCACGGGTTGAGACGTTGGGATTTGCTTTAATCATCCGCTTCACCTTTCCCTCCGTCTTTTTGTTCTCCGGTCCCGGTTTTCTTCCAGCTCCTTTGCCGTGGTCCAACGTCGACCGCTCCTGGAACCGCTTCAACGACTCTGGAGACTGTTGAATGTTGAATGGTCAACATTTTTCCCAACTGCCCGTGCGACAGGTCAGGAAATTCCAGGTGTTTGGAAAGAATTTGTTCTCTCGACTCGCGTTGGTTCACCTCCATTTTCATTGAACCTGAAAACACGACTTCGAGTTTCACAGCACGTAAACAATACACACCAATGAGAAAGTGCGCAAGAATTTCGAGTTCGCACTGGAAGCTTAGTTCGAATAACTTTAGCCTAATAACTAGAAAAAAAAAAAAAAAAAAAAAAAAAAAAAAAAAAAAAAAAAAAAAAAAAAAAAAAAAAAAAAAAAAAAAAAAAAAAAAAAAAAAAAAAAAAAAAAAAAAAAAAAAAAAAAAAAAAAAAAAAAAAAAAAAAAAAAAAAAAAAAAAAAAAAAAAAAAAAAAAAAAAAAAAAAAAAAAAAAAAAAAAAAAAAAAAAAAAAAAAAAAAAAAAAAAAAAAAAAAAAAAAAAAAAAAAAAAAAAAAAAAAAAAAAAAAAAAAAAAAAAAAAAAAAAAAAAAAAAAAAAAAAAAAAAAAAAAAAAAAAAAAAAAAAAAAAAAAAAAAAAAAAAAAAAAAAAAAAAAAAAAAAAAAAAAAAAAAAAAAAAAAAAAAAAAAAAAAAAAAAAAAAAAAAAAAAAAAAAAAAAAAAAAAAAAAAAAAAAAAAAAAACCCCCCCCCCCCCCCCCCCCCCCCCCCCCCCCCCCCCCCCCCCCCCCCCCCCCCCCCCCCCCCCCCCCCCCCCCCCCCCCCCCCCCCCCCCCCCCCCCCCCCCCCCCCCCCCCCCCCCCCCCCCCCCCCCCCCCCCCCCCCCCCCCCCCCCCCCCCCCCCCCCCCCCCCCCCCCCCCCCCCCCCCCCCCCCCCCCCCCCCCCCCCCCCCCCCCCCCCCCCCCCCCCCCCCCATCGACACATAATGATCGCATTGAAAAAAGCGACTATTTTCCGGCGAAAAGAGATATTTTATCAAAACAAATTGCTTTTAATTCATTAAAAAATTGAAAACTTCACAAAAATACTTCTATTTCCTCTTCTACCGCGCGCCGGCTTTCAGCAGAAAGCCGGAACTTTGGCATATAGGTGAAAAAAAGAAGCTTGCAGGCATATTCTTTCCAGTTCCTTGGTCGCCTTTTTGATCAAATCATCGATCGTTGTTGCCACAATATTATTTTAATATACTCTTCTCTTCAAATTGACCCAGAACTTGGGCTATTGGGCTGAGCTGGGGCACGTTGGGAGGATTGGCATGCTTCCGCACGTTTCGCTTCGCCGGGAAGATCTCTGTGACTAGAAGCTTCAGCCGTTTTTCCTGGGTTTTCGCTTGGTTCTCCGACACGGCTGGCTTGGACTGACGCATCCGCATGTGGATATCCATTTTGGCTGTTTGGCCGGTCGCACCGACCTACCGGCCCAACGCACGGAAAGAAGTGGCCACCTTGCATTCCGTCTTCCGTTTGAGCTTCTGTTGAATCCTCCGGTCGCTTAAAACGGTCGGACGGCTGGAAACAGGCTTCCGATCGAGGGACTCTTCCTTCTCCAGAAGTGCCAGAACCTTATAGGTGTTTCCGCGATCGTATCCGACCGACAGGAAGTGTGAGACATGGAAACAAATCCGTTTCTGTTTAACCACGAAGAAACCAGAAGACAGGTTCATTTTCAATATGAATTTCAAAATGTCAGAAATGAAATTCAATAAACCACAATGAATATCAATTACCCGCCGGGATTGGAAAATATGCAAGGGCAGCTCAGTCCAGGGTATTCTTGCTCAACATTGCTATCATCTTTTCTTCTGGGACGGGCCCTGGTTGTTCCATGTTCGTATTGGGATTCAAAATCACTTAATAATAATAAAAAAAATATCACAAGAGATCATTTTCAGTTTTCGTCAAATGAAATTCATGCATACCGATTGATAATCAAAACCGCAGAATTTCGACCCGCACCTAGAGCCGACTTCATTCATTGCAGCAAAGAAAATTCAGTTGGTTTAGAAGTGACAGCGGTAACCATGAAAACCGGGAAGGTTGACATTATTTTACACTGGTAGTTAATCATTTTCATTTGTTATGGATATTATATGAAAATCCAAGGCACTGGTCAACAGTCATTTCAAGAATAACTATAATCTAATCTAATCTAATCTAATCTAATACAAACGCAGCCAGTACGAGAAAGCATCCTGGAAATAATTGGGTTAGATGACGCCCAATTATTTTTTTGTCAATATTGATGATTGCAGCATATCAAAGAAATGATACAAGCGTCAAAGCGGCCAGGCCTACTGCGTTGCATTAACCGCAAAAGATGATTCTGTAAAATGATTTGGATTCAAAAGAATAGATTTGAACCACAACGCAATTTGTGAATCTACAGGGGAAGAAGGTTGTGTGGAACATACCGTACCATACGCTCCGAGGTAAGAATAATAAAATCATATTTAAATAGATAAACAAACCGAGTAATGAAATATACAATGATTGTAATAAAATAAAATCAATATGCAATGTCATATAGAATAGTATATAACATATAAATAAATATCCCTTCGTAACGTAACGTAACAACGCAATATGATAATAAGTAATAATTACACATGTCTGCACATTGTTGTCCTGCTGCAAAAGTAGATGAATTTGCGTATTTATTATGAACTCTAAAAGCTTATACAATATATCATTGCTACGAGAAAAAAGTTGTTATTTAACAAAACTTGAAAACTCCATGGATGACCTGAAATTATACGTACAGAATAGTTCATCTAAAATGTCGATGGGCTGTTCCGATTCCTTGCACCATTTTACTCATTTGTAGTGGATCTCATAGTTTTAAATGATGACATCCACTGGTTGGTCACTGATCTAATCTAATCTAATTCAATACAAACGTAGCAAAATAGAACAGCATTTATTAATATAAAATAAAAATAAAATAAAATCATGTGTACAAAATACAAAATCTGACGTACACAGTTTCAAGACTAAAGAAAGGTATGCTCTATATCCCCTGAGGGTCCTGGAAAAGCTGAAAAACAGAGCAGATCATTATAACTATCACAGATAAAACTCAATCAAAAGATGCATTGATGTTTTTTTCTTTCTGAAAAACAACAGACTACTCCAAAAGACATCCCTTGAAAAGCCTTTCGTATGCACCTCCCATGTATATTATTCCAAGGACAGCAGTATAAGTTATCGAAGAGCCCGTTTTGACAACTTCTGAAACAAATGGCTTATCTGATCACAAAACCAATAACCAAGTTTATTTAAATATTGTCTTCTACTGCTAACCGTCACATGCCAGTCCTTTATGAAAATAATCAATTGAAATTCAAAACGCTGCAAATTCTCCCCAAACAAATGGAGCCTTCAATTTGATCCATTTGTTCTCAAACTAAATGGTTTTGGAATGCAAAGATGCTTCCAAAGCGTGCTGAAACCATCAATTCAACGAGAATGAAAAATATACAATATGATTAAGAGGAAAAACGAGCCTCAGTCGCCTCCTCTCACCTCTATACTGGCAAATTAGCAACCTTGCCCATGCCATGCCAACCAGCGTCTTCACTGTTTCAGCTGGCAATCCTCTGCGATCGCTCAACTCACAGAGGCGTGAGATAGAAACCTGTGAGGACCGGAAGTCACACACTCCTTCCATATTATCAACTCACCATTTGAAGCACACCAAAAATAGAATTTCATACACAAAAACCATTCTAAAAAAAAAAAAAAAAAAAACAAATGGGAATAGGACACAAAAGGATAAAATGGAAAGAGCTCACCCGGATTTTCAGAACATTCCGTTGCTGTGGACCATGAATCAAACATCTCCAAGTGACGCAGCTGAACACGAGCTCCTCCTGCCGCAAAGCTGTATTTCTGGAATTCCGTCTCCAGCGGGGACACTTTGTTTCCACACCAGGCGAGAGCCTCGTGGTAGACCACATTTAACGCTTTGGTGACCGAATCTTCATCAAAATAAAAACATTTAACACTACACATCAATTTCACTATCAAATTGTCTCGAAAAAAAAGTAACAAGCAGCGAAGCACACACGTCAGTCTCCGAGCGTGACCTACTTCGATCTAAAGAGAGTAAGATCGTGAATTCTCAAATAACACTTCATATAAAGTCATTATTTTAATTTTTCCGCAATAATACAAGAAACTACTAAAACAGATATTATTCAAAAGTGATGTTTGAATCTTGGGGGTGACCCCGGCGTATTAGAAACGAATTTCCAACAGTATTATATATAAATCAGAAGCTAGCTTTGTTTTCTGCCTGTATGCTAGATTGTATTTGAATTTATACGTTAATTTGTAAATAACAATTTGAAATTCTACTTTAAAAATTACAAAAAAATGTAAATTCTGCATGTTCGCCGTTATCGAGAATTGTTCCAAAATTGACAAGGTTATGGAGGGCTCTAAGTGACAAAAAGATTAAATGAATATATCTTGCATTTTATTATAAATTTGTCGGTTCATTGTCAACCGATTAGATTCAATAGCGGATTCGGAATGGTTTTTTTTAAATAAAAAAAAGAATAAATTAAATCATTTGCGTTTGTGCGATGTAGCTACACCAGAACTATACCGTCACACACCGGAGATAAATCGAGGGATGATATCTTGGCCACCTTAGTTTATAAACAATGACGTTGAACAATCAATCATTATAGCTACAGCTCTTATTGTTGCATCACTAAATCAAAAAACCACATAAAGCACATACCTTACTCACCTCCTTGTTGACTGTACCTCCTCATTCATTCAGTGCACTCTTACAATTTCATTAATACCTTTGGATCACACGCTGTTAACAGCACTTACGAACCTCTATAAGAGCAACGCTAATACATTTACTCAATCGACCACTAGAATTTTCTTCGTAAATGCGACAGGAACCACTATATCTTTTTTTTATATAGCCACTCATATAAACCATGCTAATGACTACTCACTAAGAACTCAGTTCAAGACACTCACGGCGCTTTGCACGAACCAAACGAATACCGTTAAGCGACGCCGGCAGGAAACGCTTACAATGCCGTTTTTCTCGCCATATTCTTTTTCCGGAAATTCAACATTAAATTAATCATTTAAACACAATTCCCGACCCACATTTAATCTTATTATATTGATATTTTCACTACCGTTTTTTTTTTTTTGGTTTGCGTATTCCCAGTTTCACGAAAAGGAGACTCGATCTTCATTGAAACAATTCACCAGATTTGCGGACTTTCCGAACACGGTCTCATGGCAAATAAAGTCTAGCAGGCGGTACAAACAAACCATAGATCGAAGTTGTTTCACTGTTCTCTCCATAGCTGCCGTAAACAAACTGATGGAGCTGTCAAATTTATACAGTATATAGGCAACTAGGCCGGCTTCATCGAAGGACGGTCTACAACGGACCAAATCTTCACTTTGCGGCAGATCCTCCAAAAGTGCTGTGAATATAGAGTCCCAACGCATCATCAATTCATCGACTTCAAAACCGCATATGATACAATTAACGGTATGAGCTATGAGATCATGGACGAGAACAGCTTTCCGGGGAAGCTGACCCGACTTATCAAGGCTACGATGGATGGAACCCAGTGCTGTGTGCGGATATCGGGTGGATTATCGGGTTCATTCGAGTCCCGCAGGGGGCTTCGTCAAGGTGATGGTCTCTCTTGCCTTCTGTTCAACATTGCTCTTGAAGGTGTTATGCGACGAGCGGCGTTTGACATGCGAGGCACGATTGTCAACAGATCCGGTCAATTTATCTGCTTTGCCAATGACTTGGATATTGTCGGCAGAACTTTGAGGCGGTGGCAGAGCAGTACACCAGATTAAAGCGCGAAGCAGAGAAGATTGGGTTGAAGATAAATACGTCCAAAACGAAGTACATGCTGGCAGGCGGAACCGAGCACGACCGGACCGGACTGGGCAGCAGTGTAACGATCGACGGCGATGAGTTCGAGGTAGTCGATGAATTTGTCTATCTCGTGTTAAGAACCATTTTTGGTGGAGTACAGGAGGACGGACTATGGAGGCGAAGGATGAACCATGAGCTCGCGCAACTCGCCGGCGAACCCAGTATTCATAAGGTGGCAAAAGCTGAAAGGATACGCTGGGCAGGACATGTTGCGAGAATTCCGGGCAACTATCCTGCAAAAATGGTGTTCGACGGGAATCCAGTTGGTACAAGACGACGTGGGGCGCAACGAGCAAGATGGTCAGACCAGGTGGAGCAAGACCTAGGGGGTACAAGGTGCCCAAGGGATTGGAGAGGAGCAGCCACGAATCGGGAATTATGGAGGGATATTGTGTATCAGGCTATGTTATAGTATTGTGACGTTATGCCAGGTAAAAAAAAGGCAACTAGTATATATTGACTACTGACCGGTTGGCCAACCACCAGATGGCAAGGTAATCGCATGAAAAATTAGAACATTTTGTCGCTTTTCTAATGCACGCATTAGGACACAAAGCCAACTTCAATCGTGGTTAATATCTATTGTTAGTCATTGCTTACCAGATTATCAAAATTTATAATTGAAACATGAATTCTACATAAACTTTGCAGAAGATCGGCTTTGATTGATTATCTTGAAATTTCTCATATCCTTACCACAATGGGTACCGTACTTTGCCGTTTTTGACAACTGGAGGCCTCCTTTTTTAACACCAATGTGTACGTATATTATAAACTAACGGATAACGAATAGTATCCCTGGAATCAGGAGATCTTACACCGGTTCACCGGGTCAGAAACCATACTCACCAGCTTCGTCCTTCACCACAAATACTACCGAAACCAGTCGTTTCAGTTAATGAAGGTTTACGTCAACACGGACTGAAAAATTACTATCCTTCTCTCATCCATCATTCATTGCCGCTTTGAGTGAACCCAGCCTTCAAAGTTCCACCAAATGAGTATTTGATGGCGCCTAGAAGCCACCTCAAACAATCAACCCCCAGAGGGGGATGCAAATCGCCTGATCTTAAAACCGCAAACAAAAACACAACTTCTGAAGGTCCTCTCAAGTCTCATCATCTCGTCATGTCGCGTGCTTCACCCTCACCGACTGAACCTAATCTTAATTGCACGCGGAAATTGCGTAAAAGACCGCGGTCGGAAATGCGCCGAAACAAAGCAAAAAAGGCGGGTGCCATTAAGCACTTGGAAGTGCGATTTTTTTTTTTTTTGCGTCTGGCATTGTGATTCTTCAGTCAATCTTGCGCTCGGAAACCTCGAGGATTCATAACTTCGGTGCACGCGATAAATGAGTCCAGATAAACACCGAACCAATGACGAGTGATGCTGGTTGGCGTTTCTCAGTTTCGGAAACGGCGGGAGCAATGAACGACGGACGGTGGACATTTTAATGAGCCTCGGCAAGGTGCGTTTCCCGGGTTCGCTTTCCCATTGGGTCACATCTTGCAGAGCACATCACCTTGGTCGTAAACCAGAGCAGTACTCCATTTGTGTGCGCAAACATGGCCATTATGGAAAGTAAAAGTTCCCATTTTTATGCTAAGAAAAAAACACACACGCATAGTTGCTCGGTTGTACGTTTGTTTCCATATTTTCACTTTCGTTTGATAGGATAGGGGAGGGTGGTGATGCTTCAGAAGTAGATCTTTATAAGACTGCGTTGAAGGTGGCAATATTGAACCACGCTCCCTTAGGATGGGCGAGAAGAGGTTGATGCAACTCTAGAAATTTCCCACCATTCAACACAAAAGCGCATCGGTCCCGTTGGCGGTGATCAGCGGATCGTGGTGCATTGCAATAAATAAAAAAAACAAATGCCACGATTAGGGTGAGATGCATGCAAGTGTATCACATACGTAAGAGAGGAAGATGCTTTAATCGTGTTGTTTGTAGTGGGATGTTGTTTGATGTTTATTTTTTTACAGTCGGTGTTCTTTAGTTTTAATTTATACCTTTCCAATCATCTACAAGTAATTTCCGCCCAAACAATTCCCAACGACCGGAGGCATGTTGTAATGAAATATCTCGAGGCAATCACACGGCCTTCTGTATCGTGGGACGTTATATGTTGTTGTTTTTTCAACCGTTGCCTGTATGATGTAAGCTGTCATCATTGCTTCATAAACCGACCTTTGAACTATGATGAAATTGATGGATGATTTCACTACGTGTTAAAGATACCGATTAAACTCCACCCTGTTAAATCCATTTCAAATGCCGTCCTGAAACTGATTTGAACAGCAAGTAGATCAGCAAAGATAAGTGCTTTCGTGGAATTGCGACGATTCTGAAGAGTGTACAGGTTGATCACACGGCAGTGGCTCTCGTTGATTGGAAAATTATAAGGGTCCTTTCAAGGCAATAAGTGAAATGACTGTTGTCTACATGAAGTTTAAACTTAAAGTTAAATTGTGAAACTAGGAAACTCTTCACCTCATCACTGTAAAAAAAAAACCGGAAACACTTTTTCAAACTATCATTAGCAAACGTGACAAAATTTCTTTAAATTCCACTAGAAAAGGCTCCGGCGAGGTAGGTGGGTTGTAGTTTTTTTTTTTGGTACAAAACAACATTATTATGTACCAGTCTTACTGCGCGTAGTGGCAGGATGCCAAATCCACCCAAAATAGCATCTCGCCTCGGTGAGACCACAGGAAGTGCAGCAGGCGCTTTTGGAGGCACTCGCCTCTGAAAATTTGCCCATTCATGGTACCCGTTGTGATTTATGGTTGGTTCATCTCTCCACATATGTCCATCTTCTTTTTTCTTACCTCCTGAAGAACGGCCACCCGGCAATGTAAAACTCCTGACCGGGTAAGAAGCACTATGGCTGAAGCAGTTGCTACGGGAACGAAATATAAATTCGGAATGACTGCTTATATATAAAGACAACCAAATCAGCTTGAAGATAAATGAAACAGAGAAAATAACATTGAGGACCAAACGTATGGTAGCGAAGATCCATTTTGTTCTAGATCAAATTCAGAAGAGACAAATACATCGCAAGCATTGTCCATTGGAGACCAAAGCAGCATATAAAGAGTGTTTCGATCAAAATTTGGTCGACTTAAACGTGACGCATTTCCTTTCATCGTGCAAAAATTTGCACACTCCTCATTTTGAAGATGTGTGCATGTAGCATCATGCCTCTATTTTGATTTTTGAGATAACCACTTCAGTTATCAAAATGTTGTCGAAGGAAGAGAAGCAACGCATCAAAATTTGCATGTGCATGTCGAAAATTCAAACTACTCTCACTCCAAGTTGGCAAAATTGTTGAATGTGGCTAAATCAACTGTTACCAACGTACTAAAAGTGTTCAGTGATCGTTTGTCGACAGCCAGGAAAGCTGGATCGTGGAGAAATCGAAAGCCGGAGGCCACAGCAACGACAAAAAGAGTTGCCCGCTGTTTCGAGCGGAACACCAACCTCTCCGTCCAAGATGTCGCAAAGAAGCTGGGAGTGGCGCCTTCAACCGTGAATACAGCTAAGAAACGAGCTGGACTGTCGACTTACAAGAAAGTGGTGACTCCAAATCGCGACGATAAACAAAACACGTCGGCCAAAGCACGATCGCGAAAGTTGTACACGACGATGCTGACGAAGTTTGATTGCGTGGTACAGGACGATGAAACTTACGTCAAAGCAGACTTTCAACAGCTTCCTGGACAGGAATTTTATGCGGCAACCGGACGGGGAAAAGTGGCAGATATTTTCAAGCACATTAAACTGTCAAAGCTCGCGAAGAAGTATATGGTGTGGCAGGCCATCTGTACCTGTGACTTGAAGAGCAACGTTTACATTGCGACCGGAACCGTCAACCAGGAAATTTATCTGAGCGAGTGCCTACAAAAATGTCTACTGCCTTTCCTGAAGCGACACAATTGTTCCGTTCTATTTTGGCCGGATTTAGGATCTTGGCATTACAGAAAAAAGGCCATGGAGTGCTGCCAACAATGTTCAAGTGGTGCCAAAAGACAAGAACCCTCCCAACACGCCAGAGCTCCGCCCAATCGAACAATATTGGGCCATCGTCAAGCGGAACCTTAAGAAGACTCAAAAAGCTGTTGTGCGCGCTCTGCGGTGAATAAAGTGGCCAAGGAGACTGTACAAAATCCTAAGGCAGGTGTTAAACGAAAGATCCTTTAATTCACATTCGGTCAAAAGGAAGCTTAGCTGAATATTTCTCCTGTATTCTGTATTAACTAAACTTCAAAAAGAAAAAGAATTTGACTTATTAATAAACACTTTGATCGACTCACACACATTACTGTTTGACCAAATTTTGATCGGAACACCCTTAATTTTCAAGAAACCTTTACCCAAATTTGAACAGAGAAGCTCACCAAGATGATTTAATTGACCACAGGAATGTTGGAGTTCTGATGCGTCAAATACACTCTTACTTCAAATTAACTGCGTATTAGTACTATTACTAAGCCATCAAAATTCAAAATCATCATGTCATGGACTAGACAAGTAATTTAGTCTCATTCGAATGCTCTTGGTTCATTGCAAACTATCAGTTTCTGCAGGTTACCCTGTTCGATTACTTCAAATTCATTTTTTTTATTCAGATATCTGAAAACAACTTGTCGTAGCCCTAGGCACCCTCATATACGCTGGGAGCAGTTCTGGGAGAATCCAAACCCAAGTAACAATTTTAGTTTTATTCTAGCCGTATAGCACTCATCCCGGCTTTGCTGATATAACTACATTCAAAACTGTTTTGCCTACCAACACCTCCTCTATGCTGCTTTAAAGCCAAAATTTGTGCAAATTGGCAAGTTGTGAAAGCAAGTTATTAAAACCTTAATAAGACCATAAAGATTTAAAAAATGCTCTTGTGATAGATGCCATAACCACTTGAGAACCTTCATAAGACCTATTGGCTGCCATGAAAACCAGCATACAACCAAATGGCCACAGCTGTCAAATTTCACTGTAATATCGTGGTTGGTTTTTGTTGTTCTTCTTTGTTCGATTCGCTGTTCTTCTGATTCATTTATCAGTTAATCATATTTAAGAAGAAAGTTCTAGTTTTTTTTATAGCTCAATATCCAAAACAAATTGAGTTTTTTTTACAGCCTATCATGATTAAAATCATATGCGCATTTAATTTTATGGTTGATATTGGCACGATAAAAGCCGAAAATTAATGTGCCTCGGAAAGTTTGCGAGTTTACAACAACAAACAAAAAATAAAAACAATTATATTCTGGAGAGTGTGAGCTGTTTAGTGGAATACTTTTTATATTCGATATAATAATACCGATTTTATTAAATAAATTAACTTTTCAATTTCCTGAAAATAGATGGAATTCAATAAGGTTTTGTAAAAGAATTCCGAAATTTGTACCGATCTACAGTTCGTCTGCATTACATAAAAAAATTGGTGCGTTTATTTTTCCATGTTTCAATTATTTCCTATATTTCAATATGGCGATTGTAAAAAAATCACAGTTTTGCCAAAAAGCCAATTTATCTTCGCAATGACTTCTATAAAACCAATTTGCCGTATAATGCATTTACTGGAGGCAAAATGTTTTTAAAATGCTTTATCTACTGACCATAATAAGATAATATCAATGAGTCCTAAAACGTTATTTCAAAACAGCATTTTACGAGTTCTTAAAGTCGAAATAAAACCTTTGATAGGAGTAAACGGAATTTGAGAAAACAAGGTTTTAAGATCGTTGTAAACAAGCTGTGTAATTTCTCATAAACCTGACTATAATATGAAGCCTATAAGCACCTCTCACTGCCATAATCAAATCAAATTGATTTATAGTGGCTGTTATACAACTTTGATAAAACTTAATAAAGCTGGATGGTTTTGGCAATGTTACTCGGAAAGAGGACAGTTTTGGAATCTAACTTCAAATTTTTTTTCCGAAATCCAAATACAGGACGCCATACACCAACCAAGAGATTTCACCACTTCAGAATATTCTGTGATCGGTTTCGTAAGGATTCGGAACAGTAGTAGAAATATATCACGCCGTCCGCCAGCTTTAGGGTTGGCCTATTCCGGACACTCTGCACCGATTTTGGCAGGGCATAATGCTAACAGCATTATTTTTATATTTGTACCGATATACGGTCCCATAGTTGGCCCATAGAATGACTTTTCTATGAAAAATCATAATATCAGACTCGTTAAATGGTAGAAAAACTTTAAATTCTAAAATTTTCCTCGTTGATTTGCCGGAGCTGGAGCCTGGGGAACCCTCGGTAGCTTCACAGAATGATTTTCACAGAATGATTTTCATTTTACCGACGTCAGGACCTATCGTGGCACTAACGTCGACTCCGACCACTACCTGGTGATGGTAAAACTGCGCCCAAAACTATCCGTCGTAAACAACGTACGGTACCGACGCCCGCCACGGTACAACCTAGGGCGGCTGAAGCAACCGGATGTCGCCACGGCCAACGCGCAGAATATCGATGAAGCGTTGCCGGATGAGGGTGTGCTCGACGAAGCCCCTCTCGAGGACTGCTGGAGGAATATCAAAGCAGCCATCAACGACGCAGCAGAGAACGTCGTCGGGTACGTTGAGCGGAGTCGAGGGAACGACTGATTCGACGAAGAGTGCAGGGGGGTTTTGGAGGAGAAGAACGCAGCGCGGGCAATAATGCTACAGCACGGGACCCGGCAGAACAAGGAGCGTTATAAACGGAAGCGGAAGCAGCAGACCCGCCTATTCCAGGAAAAGAAACGCCGCCTAGAAGAAGCTGAGTGCGAGGCGATGGAGCAGCTGTACCGTTCCCAAGAAACACGGAAGTTCTATCAGAAGCTCAACACGTCCCGAAAAGGCTTTGTGCCGCGAGCCGAAATTTGTAGGGATAAAGATGGGGGCATTCTGACAGACGGCCGTGAGGTGATTGAAAGGTGGAAGCAGCACTACGACGAACACCTGAATGGCGCAGAGGACGCGGGCGTTGAAGTCACAGCAGAGGATGGAAACGAACCAGCTCCCACGCTGAGGGAAGTTAATGATGCTATCCAACAACTCAAGAATAACAAAGCAGCTGGCAAAGATGGCATCGGAGCTGAACTCATCAAGATGGGCCCGGAAAGGCTGGCCATCTATCTGCATCGGCTGATAGTCTGAATCTGGCAAACAGAACAGCTACCGGAGGAGTGGAAGCAAGGGGTTATATGCCCTATCTACAAGAAAGGCGACAAGCTGGAGTGTGAGAACTACCGAGCGATCACAGTCCTAAACGCCGCCTACAAAGTGCTATCCCAGGTCATCTTCCGCCAGCTTTCACCAAAAGTAAATGAGTTCGTGGGAAGTTATCAGGCCGGTTTCATCGACGGGCGCTCGACGACGGACCAGATCTTTACTGTACGGCAAATCCTCCAAAAATGCCGCGAATACCAGGTCCCGACGCATCATCTGTTCATCGATTTCAAGGCGGCGTACGACAGTATCGACCGCATACAGCTATGGAAGATTATGGACGAGAACGGTTTTCCCGGGAAGCTCACTAGACTGATTAAAGCTACGATGGACGGTGTGCGACACTGCGTGAAGATTTCGGGCGAACATTCCAGCTCGTTTGAATCACGCCGGGGACTACGTCAAGGTGATGGACTTTCGTGCCTGTTGTTCAACATTGCGCTAGAAGGTGTCATGCGAAGAGCCGGGCTCAACAGCCGGGGTACGATTTTCACTCGATCCGGTCAGCTCGTTTGTTTTGCGGATGACATGAACATTGTCGGCAGAAGATTTGAAACGGTGGCAGAAATGTACACTCGCCTAAAACGCGAAGCTGCGAAAGTCGGACTGGAGGTGAATGTGTCGAAAACAAAGTACATGCTAGCAGGAGGTACCGAGCGCGACAGGGACCACCTAGGTAGCAGTGTTACGATAGACGGGGATACATTCGAGGTGGTGGAAGAATTCATCTACCTTGGATCCTTGCTTACGGCTGACAACAACAACAGTCGTGAAATCCGAAGACGCATCATCAGTGGAAGTCGTGCCTACTACGGGCTCCAGAAGAACTTGCGGTCAAGAAAGATTCACCCCCGCACTAAATGTACCATGTACAAAACGCTGATAAGACCGGTTGTTCTCTACGGGAAAGAGACGTGGACGATGCTCGAGGAGGACCTGCAAGCACTTGGTGTTTTCGAACGCCGGGTGCTTAAGACCATCTTTGGCGGCGTACAGGAGGATGGAGTGTGGCGGCGAAGATGGAACCACGAGCTCGCTGAACTCTACGGCGAACCCAGCATTTAGAAGGTCGCGAAGGCTGGAAGGATACGGTGGGCAGGGCATGTTGCGAGAATGCCGGACAACAACCCTGCAAAAATGGTGTTCGCCTCGAATCCGGCCGGTACAAGAAGGCGTGGGGCACAGCGAGCACGATGGGCGGACCAGGTGCAACAGGATCTGGCGAGTGTGGGTTGTCAACGAGGTTGGAGAGAGGCAGCCATAGACCGAGTATATTGGCGAAATGTTGTAGATGAAGTCATATCGTAAATACGATGTATGGCTATTTAAATAAAATAAAATCATGAAGCCGTCAAACGGTACTTATACTTGAGGATTTAATATTGTCTTCTATGGGATCTACGGAAACAGGTTCCAGAGCATCCAAATATAACCAAATCCACCTGTTGAGCCATGGCATGAAGTTATATGGTTTGTTAATAAAAAATCACAAAGTTTGAGCCGTCAATTGCTAAAATTATATGCGATTCTAAAGTTGTCCTCTTTGAGCCCTACCGGAAGTAATTAATCCCTTGGTACCAGGTGAGTCATAAGTAGCGGAAATAAATGAAAACACGTTTAGTTAAACAGTTTTTGTTACAGTACGATTCTTTAATCCATTGTCACAAGACCATACAAGATGTGTTTGAGGAGTGAAACAATTGGACAGATAGTGGTCCTTCATCTTAAATCTTCCTCAAGATTACCGGAAGCCTTACCATCATGGCCTGGACCATCTTGAGGTCCACTTTTTTGAAGCAAAAAGTGATACGGGATTTGAGTTGTTGATCTGTGGTAGCTTCTCAACCATTTTTGTACACCGACTCCCATCGTACACTCAGCTGAAAGCATTCCAGTTAAAATGATAAATTTTCTGAGTTGATTGAAAATTGTATGTTTTCAATAGCTGGGAAAAGTCAGAAAGTTTAAGGTCTCTGCCCATTCCGCTAAAAAGTTGGAGCATTTTATATGTAATGGCGATTGGTCATTTTTTCCTTCATTAGAAAGCTCCAGTCACATTTAATGTAAGCCTTTGTTCTCGTTGCTCATATAGTGCATAGCATTTAATATTTTATGCTTTCCTTCAACTCAGGTGTATTTAAATTTTAAATGCCTCAAAACATTCACTCCTGGACATGAAACAAAACATAGTTTAAATTATCTCCTATGAATCGCGCAGCACCGGCTCGTCTATGCTCCACATAATTTCCGAGAAAATAACTTCCATAACAGCCGCACTGGCCCTCCGAAAGTCCACTCGTTCCCATTATGTAAGGCATTTAATTCCATTTGAAGCCCATATGCCCATACGCCATAGTAAAATTCAATCCCACTTCCTTCACCGCCTTACACCCACTTGACCACACCAAAACGGCGGCGGCCAGCTTTTGCGAAAATATCACCGTCGTCGTCAGGGCCCATTGTCATCCGGCAACTTGGCAGAACTATCGCATTGCTCCGTTCCGTTCAACCGGACCCACCTCGTTGTACGGTGCTTTCCATTACGCAAATGAGATCGCCGAGCTGCGCCACAGCCAGCCAAGCCAGCCAGCGAGCCAGAAGCTGGTAATTAAATCAACATCTCGTTTTGACCACGAACCACCAAACCCACCGCAGTATGGCGCACACATGGCATCGCGGTGGTGGTCCGGTTTTTGGTCCCGGTTTGGTCACGGCTGCCGGACTCCCTCCACACCACCGAAAGAGCACCGATGCATTAAAGTAATCCACCCTGCCCTGAGAGAGCAGCCGGACATTTCACCACCTCGGAGCACTGCGAGAGCACTTATCGTTATATCGGCGGTAAACCATGAGTTACCGAACCGGGGGTCCATTGTTGTCCGTCTTTGCAAATCAGCTACTGCAATGCATTATGCCCCGTAATGAGATCAATACCGCACCGACTATCTTTCTGCAGACTTGGCCAATCTTGGGGTGGGAAAGTGGAGCACATTGTTCGAAAGTGAATTTTTCCTCGGTTCGACATTCAAGACAATGTAGGAGATTCCTTCCAGCGTCTTCAATCGGTGATGGTTCAATTTCGAAACGTTTTATGCGGCGCGGTGCGGGAGATAATTGTTCTCCATTGCTCGAAGCCGCCCGCCAAAAGACACTCCGATGACACCGAGTAGGACAATCATTGCGGCGAGAGGATGAAAGATAGCGCCCGCGAATGCGTGTGTGTGTGAGAGAGTGTAATTTCCATGCCATTACACGCTAAATTACGGTCGGCAATTTTTTCGAATTATGACTGTTGTTTTCTCGGCTGAGTTGAGACATGAGAGCATACCGACTATTTTAGTGAGTTTCATTACGGCGCGCCTCATGCGGGGGGAACGATGCGGGAAGTAATTCTCGAAACTGCCGAGCCTAGGACGGAAGGTGGAATGACGTGCGTTGGCCAATTAGTAGGGGATTCTCGGTCGGAGAAAATGACGGGTCTTTTAATTAACACGGTCTGATTATGTGTGTTTGGATGTGTGGTGCCGTGCGGATTGCGAACAACTGTGGAATGCTTTATTAAGCGTCGAGAAATGTACATGAATTCGGCAATTAATTGGCTTTGAGGTGGTAAGGACTTAGAGTTGAGAAATGTACGACTGAAACCTCATTCAATTGGTTGTGTCAAAAGATAAGTTTCGACTCCTATGAAATTATTGTTGTTGTTTGAATAACTGGGAGGCATTAGAGCATTCAGAATGTGCATCAGGGTTATGATTTTAACAATTCTTTATACACATACTATAATCATTAGCAGACATCAAATGCGGGTCATTAAATTCGCTATGACTTCCAATGATTATTTATTTACAGATCTTTTGTGAAGTAGGGAGATGTTAACTTTAACTACTTATTACCTTGGAAACATGTGTTTATGTCCAATGATATTATCTGCAATTCCACTTGTTCCACTAGAGTTCGATTCGCTGTTTTTGACAACTTATTTCAAGCACTCAAAATTCCACCGCCAACTGAGAATGAGACATTGTGAAGTTAGTAAGATAGCTTGACGCTTTGATCTAGAACCGTGCCTGTTGTCACTCTAGCGCTAGTTTCTATGTTATTGTAGTAGACTATTTATAAATTATGGGCTACTTTTTGAAGAAGATGTATTTTTTTCATTGTTGATAATCAATTCCAAAATTTCCGATAATCGAATCTCTAGAAAATCGAGTTTGTCGTTAATGAAGTCCAACCTGTAGAATGTCAAGTGCCCTCTGAAGCCTCTGGAACTTACACCGTCAAAAACACACAGAATTGCAAGAAACTCGTTCTCGTCTTTTGATTCATGAACAATTTTTTTCTTTGAATTCATCATAATTCTATTGTATTTAAATGCTGAGTTACTTAGTTAGTTTATGAAAGATAAAAATGATCATTGGGAAACAAAACAATTCAATCAGTGCAACAATACACGCCATGGAACTTATTCTTCGTTATAAAAGTATTCTGTGAATTATTTTCGAATGGTGCTGGCTCCGTTTGAGCCTCTTCGTGCAATTGGTTGAATTGGGCACAGGATCTCCTCGACCTCTCTTCGCCAGCATCCATCAGCTATTGTCTATTAGTCAATAGTTCCCGGAGGAACTCTCTCGGGAAAGCAAAAAAAAAATGAAGGACACACACATTGTGCGGATTATTAAAAACACTCTCTCTGGAGGAAGTTCAGATGTCCGTTACAAAACGCGGAATTGAGCCATTGCAATTCCCAAGCAGGAGACAAAAACATTTGAATACCTAATTTTGATCTTGACAAATGGGCTCGGTTTTCAAAAGCTCAGATTAAGAGGTAAATACCTAAATAAAATACATAAGAAATGCAAGCAAAATATCTCTCGAATAAAAAAACTTGTTATTTCGGATACCTGAGAATATCTGAGAGGTACTATTTTTGTATTGTCTTGCCTCAATTTGGTATTTGCATACCATTGTGGGAACAATTTTATGGTCTTATCTTCAGGTATTTTACCTCTTAATCTGAGCTCTTAAATACCAAGGCAAGTTATCAAGTTATTCGTTCCTGCTCGGATTCCAAAAGCATTTTATACAATTCGCCTTGATCAGGACAACCTTAAATTTAACACTCTTTCGGTTTCGATGAAGCGAAAAATATCATCCGCCGAAATAAGAGAACGGGTTTGGTCCTCGTTAAAAGTGGTCTCGGTAATGGAAGGTGAAGGTTAATTCTGTACATCGACTTTGCAAATGAGTAATCGACAAATATATCACCATCATTGATCCTACCTTGTGTTCCGATGTTAACATACGTAAACTTGTATTCAACATCCACCAAAAACATCAGAACGATGCAGAATTGATTTTTGTAATTGAAATCATCATTGGCGCTCTTTTCAGGGGCTTTTAAAATTACGTGCTTTCCGTCTAACGTTCCTACACAGTTCATCAAAATCACATGGAATTGACTACCATTCCTTTTCTGTTGACGGCATCAATAAAATTTTCAAATGAACCTTTCAATTCAAATTCATTTAACTTATGCTGCTCTAAAAATCGGTACATTCTAATAATTTGAAACCTAAGAGGAATTAATTAAATAGATTTCCCTGAAGATCTTTGAAGACCTTCCCTGAACTTGCCCGAAGTTCTCTGAAGAACTTCTCTGAAGAACTCCACTAAGGTTTCTGAAGAACTTCCCTGTAGTTCTCTGAAACACTTTCCTGAATTTCTCCGCAGAACTTCCTTGAACTTCCCTGAACTGTTCTAAAGAACTTCCTTGAAATTCTGAAGTTCTCTGAAGAATATCCCAGAAGTTCTCTAATAAACTTTCCCAAAGTTCTCCCAAGAACTTCGTTGAAGTTCTCTGGAGAACTTCCCAAAAGTTCTCTGAAGAACTACCTAGAAGTTCTCTGAAGAGTTCTCCTGAAGTTCATCTGAAAAACGTCCTAGAAGTTCTCTGAAGAACTTCCCTGAAGTTCTCTGAAGAACTTCCCTGAAGTTCATCTGAAGAACTTCCCTGAAATCCCTCTGAAAAACTTCACTAAAGTTCGTCTGAAGGATTTCTCTGCAATCATTTTCCTGAAGTTCCCCGAAGAACTTTCCCGAACTTCTCTGAAGAACTTCCATGGAACTTTTTAAAATAATATCCTTAAACTTATCTTAAGAATTTGCTTGAACTTCTCTGAAGAACTTCCCTGATCTTTTCGAAATGATTTTCTCGAACTTCTCTGAAGAATTTACTTGAATTTCTCTGAAGAATCTCCCTGAACTTCCCAGAAGAACTTCCCTGAACTTCTTAGAAGAAAACTTCCCTAAAATTCTCTGAAGAACATCCCAGAAGTTCTCTAAGGAGCTTCCCCAAAGTTCTCTCAAGAACTTTGTTGAAGTTCTCTGGAGAACTTCCCAAAAGTTATCAAAAGAAATTCGCCGATATTCACCGAAACTTCCCTGAAGTTCTCTGAAAAACTTCCCTGTAGTTTTCTTCCCTGAATTTCGCTGAAGTAATTCCCTAAACTTCTCTAAAGAATTTTCCCAAGCTTCTCTGAAGCACTTATCTGAACTTCCCAGAAGAACTTCCCTGAACTTCTTATAAGAGAGCTTCCCTAAAATTCTCTGAAGAACATTCTAGAATTTCTCTGAAGAACAGCCCAGAAGTTCTTTAGAAAGCTTCCCTAAAGTTTTCTCAAAAACTTCGTTGAAATTCTTTGGAGAACTTCCCAAAAGTTCTCTGAACAACTATCTAGAAGTTCTCTGAAGAACTTCTCCAAACTTCTCGAAAGAAATTCACCGAAATTCACCGAAACTCCCCCGAAGTTCTCTGAAAAACTTCTCTGTAGTTTTCTTCCCTGAATTTCACTAAAGAAATTCCCTGATTTTCTCTCAATATTTTTTCCGAGCTTCTCTGAAGAACTAATCTGAAGTTCTCTGAAGAATTTCCCTGAATTTTTCTGAAGAACTTTCCGGAATTCTGTAAAGAATTATCCTGAACTTCTCCGAAAAACTTCCTTAAAATTCTCTGAAGAACTTCACTGAACTTCTTTGAAGAGAACTTCCCCGAAGAACATTCCCGAACTTCTCTGAAGAACTACCCTGAACTTTTCTAAATGATTTCCTTGAACTTTTCCGAAGAATTTACTTGAATTTCTCTGAAAATCCTCCCTAAACTTCCCAGAAGAACTTCCCTGAACATCCCTGAAATTCTCTGAAGAACATCCCCGAAGTTCTCTGAAGAACATTCCAGAAGTTCTCTTAATAGCTTCCCCAAAGTTCTCTGGAGAACTTCCCAAAAGTTCTCTGAACAACTACCTAGAAGTTCTCTGAAGAACTTCTCCAAACTTCTCGAAAGAAATTCGCCGAAATTCACCGAAACTCGCCTGAAGTTCTCTGAAAAACTTCCCTGTAGTTTTCTTCCCTGAATTTCACTGAAGAAATTCCCTGAACTGCTCTAAAGGATTTTCCCGAGCTTCTCTGAAGAACAAATCTGAAATTCTTTTAAGAATTTTCCTGAATTTTTCCGAAGAAATTTCCGGAATTTCTGTAAAGAATTTTCCTGAACATATCTGAAAAACTTCTTTAAAATTCTCTGAAGAACTTCCCTGATCTTTTTTGAAGAGAACTTCCCTGAGCTTCTTTGAAGAGAAATTCCCTAAACTTATTTGAAGAGAACTTCTGTGAACTTCTCTGAAGAATTTCTCCCGAAGTTCTCTGAATAACACCCCAGAAGTTCTCTAAAGAGCTTCCCCAAAGTTCTTTGAAGAACTTCGTTGAAGTTTTCTGCAGAACTTTTCAAAAGTTCTCTGAAGTAAGAATTTCTTAAAAGTTCTCCGAAGAACTTCCCTGAAGTTCTTCTGAAGAACTTCCCTGAAGTACCTCCGGTGAACTCCCTCAACTTCTCTGAAGATCTTCCCTGAACATCTTTGAAAAGAACTTCCCTGAACTTCTTTGAAGAGAACTTCCCTGAGCTTTTTTGAAGAGAACTTCCCTTAACTTATTTGAAGAGAACTTCTCTGAACTTCTCTGAAGAATTTCCCCGAAGTTCTTTGAAGAACATCCCAGGAGTTCTCTAAAGAGCTTCCCCAAAGTTCTCTCAAGAACTTCATTGAAGTTCTCTGCAGAACTTCCCAAAAGTTTTCTGAAGGAAGAACTTCCTAATAGTTCTCTGAAGAACTTCCTAGTAGTTCTCTGAAGAACTTTCCTGAAATTCCTCTAAAAAAAACTGCACTTAAGTTCGTCTAAAGAGTTTTTTTTAAATTAGTTTCCTAAAGTTCTCCGAGAATTTACCTGATCTTCTCTGAAGAACATCTATAAACTTCCCAGAAAAACTTCCTTAAACTTCTCTAAAGCACTTCCCTGAAATTATCTGAAGAATAACCCAAAATTTCTTTAATGAACTTAACCCATAGTTCTCTCAAGACTTTCATTGAAGTTCTCTGGAGAACTTCATTGAAATTCTCTAGAGAACTTACCAAAAGTTCTCTAAAGAACTTCCCCAAAGTTCCCCAAAGAAATTCACCGAAATTTCCTAAAGAAATTCTTCTGAGGTTCTCTGAAGAACTTCCCTGTAGTTTTCTGAAGAACTTTTCAGAGTTTCACTGCAGAAATTTCTTGAACTTCTGTATAGAATTTTCCCGAGCTTATCTGAAGACCTTATCAAAAGTTCTCTGCTAAACTTTCCTGAAATTCTCTGAAGAACTTTCCTGCATTGCTAAAGATAACTTCCCTGAACTCATCTGAAGAATTCCCTTTAACTTCTTAGAAGAACTTCCCTGAACTTCTTTAAAGAGAACTTCCCTGAACTTCTTCTAAAGAACTTCCCAAAATTCTCTGAAGAACATCCCAGTGGTTTTCTTATGAATTTCCTCAAAGTTTTCTGAAGAACTTCCAAGAAGTTCTCAGAAGAACTTTCTCGAAGTGCTCTCGAGACATTCGTTGAAATTCCCTGAAGAACTGCCCTGAGTTATTTTTCTCTGAAGGACTTCCCTGTAGTTATCTAAAGAACTTATCTGAAGTTCTCTGAAGAGTTTCCCTGAACTTGTCTGAAGAAATTCCCTGAACTAATCTAAAGAATTTCTCTAAACTTCTCTGACGAATTTTCCTGAACTTCTCTGAAGAACTTCCTTAAACTTCCCAGAAGAACTTCCTTTAACTTCTTTGAAGAGAATTTCCCTGAACTTCTTTGAAGAGAACTTCCCTGAACTTCTCTGAAGAACTTGCCTGACATTATCTGAAGAACATCCCAGAACTTCTCTTATAAACTTCCCAAAAGTTCGCTCAAGATCATAATTGAAGTTCTCTGGAGAACTTTACAAAAATTCTCTGAAGAACTTTCCTGAAGTTCCACTAAAGAACTTTCCTGAAGTTCCACTGAAGAACTTCCCTGAAGTTCTTCTGAAGAATTTTCCTGAAACTCCTCTGAAACACTGCACTAAAGCTTCGTCTGAAGAATTTCTCTGAAATTACTTTCCTGAAGTTCTCTAAAGAATTTTCCAGAACTTTATTGAAGAACTTCTTCAAATTTCTCTGAAGAATTTCCCTGAACTTCTCTGAAGAACTTTTCTGAACTTCTCTGAAGAACTTTTCTGAACTTCTCTGAAGAACTTTTCTGAACTTCTCTGAAGAACTTTCTGAACTTTTCCTAAGAGAACTTCCCGAAATATCTCTAAAGAAATTCCTTGAATTTTGATGTTCGCAGCAACTACAGCAATTTTTTTTTCTCTGTCTTTAGCAACTGAATGTGCCCGTTTTTCCGAAATTTATTTCTGAAAAGCAAACAACTTGATATATGGAACCACAATGAAATTCAATCATGTGTACATCGATAAAATTTATGCGCTGCGTCGAAGATTTTCACTACATAGCTACTATTACTTAAAAGCTCATATTTTTGCAAAACCGTTTCCCGAATCTCATAGAACTGCAGATTGTACTCGAAAAAAAAAACGCTTTCTTTTGTGTATAACTTTACTTGCATGGGTAAAAATTGATGAAATTTTAAGTAAAACTAGTTTAGAGTGTAAGGTTTACGTGTGCAAAATTTCTTCACAATCTGTCAAGTGATAATCGAGATGGCTTTCCAGCAAGAAGTTTTTGGACAAGAAATTACGGACGTGGTCGTTGAAAATCCAGGCCAATCCCACAGGTGGATCGCGAAACAGTTGGGAATCGAAAATTTGACCGTGTCCCGTGTGTTAAAATCGTCCAAGGGAACCCAGACGACCCAGCGGCAAGCTGGCAGTGGAAAAATAGCGAAGACGACCGACCCCTCGAACGCCAGGAAGGTGAGGGATTACTTCAAGCGTAATCTGAAACATTCGGTTTGGGACGTGGCCAAGAAGGTCAATTCTTCCGCCTGGTTCGTCCAGTAGACAATGAAGCGGGCCGGACTTCATGACTTCAAGGTAAGGAAGGTGCCTAATCGAACCGATATTACAGAATAAGGTGGCCAAATCCCGCGTCAGGAAGCTGTACCGTGAGTGGTTGGTGCAGCCGAATTGCATCGTAATGGACGACGAGACGTACATTAAAGCGTACGCCAAGCAGATCCTCGGCTTGGAGTTTGTCGTCGGCAAGTCCCGCCTGGATGTTCCGGAGAAGTTCCGGAAGAAGAAGGTCGACAAATTTGCCAAGAAGTGCTTGGCACTTCCAAGGCAATGGCAGGCGATCTGGAGGTGCGGCAAATTCAGCAAGCCGTACATAATGACCGGCACCATCAACGGCCAAACATATAAAGAAGAATGCCTCCAGAAGTGCCTGCTGTCCTTTCTCCGGTTTCACGAAGGTTATCATTCTGTTTTGGCCGGACCTGGTATCGTGCCATTACGTGAAACCGGTGATGGAGTGGTACGAAGCCAACGATGTTGTTTTTGTGCCGAAGGGGGCAAATCTGTCAAACTCGCAAGAACTTTGCACAATAGAAGAATTTTTGGCGATTAAGAAGGGCAAGCTCTGGAAAACAGTAAAGGTTTTCAAAAACGACAAGCATTTGAAGTAAGAGTGGATGAAAGTGTGTAAGAAAGATGGCGCAAGTGTTGCACAGGATTTGATGGGTAGCGTAGAGTCCAAGGTGCGGGCATGTAGCCTAGAAGAAGAGGTTGAATAGCTAATATGTGTTTATTTATTCCCCAAGAGTTTCAAACAAATTTGACTTAAAATGAATTTTTGGTGATCATTTTTGTCTGTTGCATTTTTTGCATGATTTGGCTTCTTGTCACTATGTAAAATCTACCCTGGAGAGATATAAGGCACAAGAGGTCAAAAACTTGCCAAAAATATCCAATCCACCCAACTGTACATAACATCACCTGATCGAAAAATACTGGGCTCTGGTTAGGCGGAAATCTTTGAATCTAAGAAAAAAGCAAATGGGATCGACGATTTCAAGAGAAGATGGAAAATCGCCACCGCTAGTGTAACTGAAGATACTGTATAGAATTCGATGGCAGATGTGCCACAGAAAGTTGGAGAATTTTACAGAAACAAGAACTAACATCTCAATCAACTGTTTTTATTGTATATGTGACTCTATTTTACTGAAATAATCAAACTTTTTTGTTTAGTTAAGTTCTAGATTTTTTTTTCTGGCATAATTTTGGTGTCTGAAATTTAACGTGGATAGGCTTTAGGTCCGAATGGGCTCTAGCTACTTCTACTCTATTTGAACTACCTTGTCTGTTAATCAATATTCATCGTGACACTTTGTTAGTGGTCCCAACAGCTTTCTCTCTGTTGGTTTAAATCGATGCAAATCTGCCCTCAAACGTTTTTGAATAACCATGAATAACCTCCATCATATTTTGTGAGAGGCCCATGCAGCATCCTTACTGTTGATATAAACCGGCCCACGTCGACTCTCAAGCGTCATTAAAAAATAAATTTTTCATCAAAAAAAAAATTTCAGGTTTTGTGACTTGCCTTAATGTCGTCCTTACCGTTTGTTTAAATTGGAGCGAGTATTTAAATACGTACATCTTCTTAAAATCAACTAAATGGGGAATTATCAAAATTATCAAAATGAGCCCTGCTGCCAACCTGTCATTGATTTCTCATGGAGGAGCAGAGTATTCCTCGATTTCTAACAAAGCAGAGCATCACGTCGACACATTCTCACCCTTTCCCTTATTTAACCTGCATTTGGACGGGGCCGGCCCGTGTATTGCCTAAATTTAGGACTACCAGTTTTTACACATTGAGGATGTATGTTAGTCCCAAACTTCGTCTCCCGATTCTGTATATAATGTTATTACAGCTGATCTAGCAATAACGGAGTACCAGAGTAACACATCTTCATGATTTTATGTTGAGTAAACTTCTATATAACCAAATCTAGTTATATAAAGGTATTTTCAACAGTTATAAAACAAGTGTGTTGCTTGGGTAGTAAAAACCAAGAATAGCACCTCCAAAATCGCAATGAATTTATTGTAGATGCACAGACCACAAGTCTTATGTTAATATGACGACATTCAAACGCTTCGTCTCTGATTCGACATTCAGTTTCTTCAACTCGTTTCACGTGCCAATCATCATTTCCAGTGGCAGTTGCATCAGCGCTGTCATCGTTTTTTTTTTTTACGTTTCTGCATACCTGAGCGTTGGGACTCATTGCGATTACACAAACAGCAATATATAAGGGTAGATAGGTCCAGTAGCAATCTTGGTTCATCTGCTTACAATTGCAAAATCACACTTCGCTCACACTCGTTCCTACGCCCTTCCAAGAAGCAGCCATTCGTCTTTTTTTTCCAATTGCCATTCATCATGCAGCAATGCAGGGAGAAAAACCTATCCGCAACCAACAGTATTGACTCAAGGGACTGGTAATAGTTGTTGTTGTTGTTGTTGCTGAAAAATGAAATGAGATAACACAATAACCAGCGTGTACGTGGATGGATGGATGGAGATGGGGCCAAGATGATGGATGGCTAATTCAATTAATTTGCTAGCAATTTGTGTGAAAATGATTTAAGATGAGTTTTCGATGCGGTGTTTGCTTTCAACGCTCAATGCAGACGGCGGAGATGCAGGTGCTGTTCATTTCGTGGTCAAACTGCAGGATGGCGTGAAAAGTTCTCTCGCCCCAATACACTTTCGATTGATGCGGCATTTCAATTTGACAACTAATGGAATCATTCATCCCAAAAGTACCAATCTTCCAACAGTAGTAGGTCGCAAGCAAGCCTCCCCCACTGAGAAGCTCATCACCGGCCTCCCGCAGCGTTTCCTAAATAGTTCATCCGATGGCCTGCTGGACAAGACCGTCCTCATCGTAACTGTTTATCTGACGGAAGATGACTTCACCAAAACCGTAGAATTGATCCCATCGCCATCATCATCGCTATCATCTAGTGGCATCACTCAACCGTATCCCAACACCATCAGCAATAACAACAACCCCGCAGGAGAGTTTATAACTCAATTTCCATTGTTATTCAAATTCGTAACACTTCACCGTCGACCGACACGGGGCCCAGAAAAACACAAACCCAGAGCACTGCGGAGTGTGTACATGCCATTTAGCAACGGTTCTTGGTGGGGGTGTCTGTCTGCTGCATCATATTTATCCCATTTGGGGTGATGTTAAAACGCTAAACGAGTTCGGCTTTTCCTCCCTTTTCGTTCCACACCCAGTCGTGTGAAGTATGATGAATTCCGAGCACCGAGCGCGAGGCACATTACGCTGGACGGTGACTTGGTTATGAGGTTCCGTTTTTTTTTTCGACATTTCATGAACAATCCAGACGAGGACCGTTAGACCGGGAATTGCATTTGCAAGAGGTGAGGTTCGTCGCTTGCGGTAATTAAAATACCTTTCTTCTACAAATCACCGATTTTCCATGCACAGAAGAAACATCACTTCTCATTTTTATTGGCACTCAAATTGGGGTTTGAAGTTTCAATGAATCATGTCTCGCTCGTCCACTTGATGAGCGCTTCTTGCTTCTGGAACTTCAACGGGCATGACTCGGTAAAAACTCAACCCAAAACCACAACAAAAGCAGATCGACCATTAAAACTAGTTCTGACGATTAGCATAATCCGGGCCCGGCCGTTCTCTCGTGTGAGTCGTTCGAGTGACGCACCGACAGACAGTAGTGCCGGCCTGATTATGTGGTGAACAGTTATGTTAATTGTAATATCGGAGCTGGAGGGCCTTCTTCCTGACCGCGCTTCAATGTTTTGAGGTTTCGGTCCGCGCCTCGGAATGAGTCGAAGACGGCCGAATGTGATTAGCACAACAACGAGAATGAGAATGCTGATGACGGCGACGACGATGATGATGGTGATGATTATGCTGCTAATGCTGCTGCTGCGACTGTTTACCATTGAATGGATCTTTGTGGTTTGGAAGTTATGGAAATTCTGAAGACGGTCGGTCGGTCGGAGATTTTCACACTTCATTGTTAGTTTTGTTCCTGCTCGAAAAGAGCGGTAATGATCTGAGATGAACCACCGGCGTGGTGGGTTTTGTTGGTGTGATTTTCTGTAACCGATGGATGATGGAGTTGAAGCTATGAAATTTAAAAGAGGAAAAAGGGTGAACTTCATGTTTCAGGTGGGATAAAGCAACTAGAAAACTGAATTCAAACGGGCTAATATTCGACAGATAAATAAACGTACCATAAATAAAATCCATAAAAACAATAACTACTGTCAAGAGATAAATAGAGAAAATTTTCAAAAGAAAATCAAAAGGCTGACTAAAAGTGAATTGGTACGCGCAAAAATCCGTCTACTTCATGATTCAATAATCTAATCTAATCTCACACCAACGCAGCCAATTCTTGCAAGCATCCTGGAAAATGACGTCTTCTTGAATGCATCATTTTTCTTGTCACCGGCCAGGCCAACTGCGTAGCATGTACCGCAGAGAGGATTCCAAGAAATAGAGCGATTCCAGAAAGAGTGTCTGAAATCGCTCTACTACTTCGAATCAAGGGAAGGAAGAAAGCGTGGACCTCCCGTACCAAACGCCTCCATATAGAGTTAAATAATGTGATAATTTGTATTTATCGTTGGAAGCATAGATGCTAGAAAGATTAGTTTATGCTCCTTTTGCCTGTGGGTGGACTTTTGGCATTTGAACCAAAAGCCTGGCAATATTTTGCCAAGGTTATAGCGCCTCATCTCGCTCACTGAAATTTACATTGAAATTTAAAATTTACAGAATAATACACTGTGCTTCCACTATATACAAGCTCATCGATTTAGCACCACCCGGGGGAGACTTGGTCCTATACCCAATGATTTCATTATCTCCTATCCGCACAACCAATCGCAATTTTTTGTGATATAGTGGACGGATTATTATAATTTGAGATAACTCAATGCAGACGTCTTCCAAACTTGGCAGATCGACAGGCAATCGGTGGAGACCCACCTGGTACCTCATAGCAATATGCTTAGAGGCGGACCGGAAGATTTGATGAGCTACCTCCCCCGTCTATTTCATTATTCAATATATTTAAAAAACCTATAAAAGTTGTTTCACAATATTTTTTTTAAAAACTCCAAAGAGCGGCCTTAAAAAAATAAACCATTCTCCAGTTCAAACGAAATCTCGAACCTTCTTCTTGATGGAGCCCATCTGCACCCGCACAATGGAACAGAACATGGAATCAGCACATTTCTTCCATTCATCGATGTAAACTTGGGATGTCATCGTCGAGGATATGACGAATGGTTCCGTTTTCGGGCCAAAATGCAAATCGCTTGCCAAATCATGGCTTTTTTCGCGAACTTGTCGGCAAACACGAACTTGAATCTTCCCGGCACATCCCCACGTCCAGTCGCGATGTAAACCTGTGACCGGCAATCCTTGTGTTTCGTCAAAACACGGTCGTACAAGAGCCTTGCACGCTTTTTGGCCACAGAATTCTGCTTCATGTGCCGGTTCGGATGTTTACTGGCTTTGTACGGCTTGTATCCTTCCATGGCAAGGATGATCCGCGCCGTTTGAAATTTGGCGTTGTACCTTCTGCCTACATCTCGGATCGAAAGACCGGGGATGGCTTTAACGCACCTCAACCTTGCAGCGCAGCTAACGATCCTTGGTTACAGTATTTTCGTAGGTTCACTGATTCCTTTCCACAATCAGGGTTTCCGTGTAGATTTTGAGTACTCGATAAACTGTTGAATTTGGCAACTTCAGCACTTTACGGCGACGAAATAGTAAGGAGGGAAGGAAAAAATGTGCGTCAGCGTGAGCGTGGGCGTGCAAGCCGTTGTAGTAGGCGTGAGTACAGCGTGCTTGAAAGCACGCTTACACGCGTCATAGTGAACGCGTTGGGAAGCGTTCTTTTTAGAGTCAAACAATTCTGTCGTTTTCACGCTCGTGCACCCGCTTTAGCCACCGAGTTCAATCGAAATGGACGTTGAAACTTTAATTTCGCTCGTATTTGAGCGAAAACCGCTGTGGAACCAGACATTAAAGGTGTATCGGAACAAAGTGATAGCAGAGAAGCTCTGGCGACAGATTGCAGAGGAATTGGGAGAAGGCTTGACAAGTAATTCAGAACGCAGTAATTTGTTCTTGTGCGATAATCTAATGCCTCGTTTTTTTTTCGTTTTTAGAAAAAATGGAAATCGGTACGAAATCAGTTTGAAAAGGAACTACGAAAAGTACCGGAAGGACAAGTAGGTGACGAAGCACCTCTCAATTACGATACGTACACCACCTGGTCGTATTTTGAGTCCATGCAATTCCTGAAGGATCATATGAAACCGAGAAAATCTGGCGGAAATGTGCAACCCGTTGGCGCCGCGCATACTAGGATTGTTAATACGCCTGAAACCGGAGCAGATGAATCAAAAAGTGACCACATTGAAATAGTGGAAATCCCGGAATCGGTAGAAATCGACCACACCGATGAAAATGACGCACGACCACAACGCCAGGCCAACAAGAGAAGTGCTCAGCAGCGTCTAGTCGATATCGAGGAGAAAAAATTGCAGCTTTTGAAGCATAAGGTGCGTAAGGGAGCAACTGGTGATGATGAAGATGAGGTTTTTTTTTTAAAGTTTGCTGCCCCATGTTCGGAAGTTGCTCCCGGAGGAAAAGCTACTATTTCGTACGAAAGTGCAAAATGTAGTGCATAAATTTGTGTACCGGAAGAACCGACTGTCCGGCGATGTCTTCAGAGCGTCAACTTCAGCAGATGATTTGACCTACCAGCACTTTACACCAATACGCCGTTCAAATGAAACATTCGACACTTAGCTGCAAACCCCGCTTCGTTCTGGTGGCTCCCGGTACCCTCAGTCGCCAAACATTCACATCCGAGTTGAGATTGTGGAAAACCAGTATCATGAGGAATCAACTGGCTCAGTATGTCAACGCTCCTCAATCATTACATCTGGACGACAATACTACTCGGTCACCACGTCGCCGATTTCGAGTGCAGCAACGCAGGAGTAAATATCATTGTCATATTTAATCAGGAGGAAAACCCAAACACAAGATGGACTTCATTTCATGCGATGACTTTTTTAATAAAACGCATTGGTTAAATTCGTAGAAAAGACGTTAACATCATTTACAGTTTATTTTTGTTGAAATATTTCATAAAATGAGTTCTTACAAACGCGCCTGTTTTAGTGGAAATGTTATTGAAATAAATAGTTCTCATTTCTTCTGTACACATTCAGCTCTGCGGCTTCTTCTAGCTGCACGTAAGTCCTTCCTGATCAATGATGACATTATGCAGAGTACACATCGCCTTCACGATTTCATCTACGAATTCCGGAGTAGTTTCAATTGGCTGCATTAAAAGTCTCCATTTGGCGCTCATGATACCAAAAGCGCATTCAACACAGTTTCGCCTAGAATCGAATATATTTGTTTTAATTTGATTTATGTTGTTGTAAATTCGCATAATTTCCGAGGCGCATTAATTATAGGCTCTTATCGTGCCAATATTCACCATTAAAATAATGGCGCATATAATCTGGAGCATAATACGCTGTAGAAAACACAATTTGTTTTGGATATTTTGCTTTCAAACATCATTTCCCTCAACACTAGACCTTTTTTTTACTGCTAAATGAATCAGAAGAGCAGAGAATCGAACAAAGCAGAACAACAAAAACAACCTCGATTTCACCGTGAAGTTTGACAGCTGCGGCCATCTGGCCACATTCTGGTTTTAATGGCAGCCAATAGGTTTTATGAAGGTTCTCAAGTGGTCATAACATCTTTCAGTAGAACAATTTCAAAATATTTATGTTCTCATAAAGGTTTTATTAACTTGTTTTCACAACCGTCTATAGAGTGGGCCATTTTGTACAAATTTTGGCTTTAAAGAAGCATAGAGGAGGTGCTGGTAGACAAAACAGTTTTGAATGTAGTTTTATCAACAAAGCCGGGAGGAGTGCTATACGGCTGAAATAAAACTAAAATTGTTACTTGGGTGTGAAATCGAGGTTGTTTTTTGTTGTTCTGCTTTGTTCGATTCTCTGCTCCTTTGATTAATTTAGCAGTAAGAAAAAGGTCTAGTGTTACGGGAAAATTTTGCTTGATAGAAAAATATCCAAAAAAATAGTGTTTTCTGCAGCGTATTATGCTCCAAATTATATGCGCATTTATTTTTCTGGTGAATATTGGCGCGATAAGAGCCGAAGATTAATGCGCCTCGGAAATTATGCGAATGTACAATAACATAAATCAAATTTTTAAAAATACATTCGATAAATTAATCATAAATTTCCTGAAAAGTGCTTGGAATTGGATGAGATTATCTTAAATTATGCCGAAATAAGTCTCCGATCTACAGTTTATTTGCATACCATTGAAAATATGATGCATTTATTTTTACCCATTTCAATTATTTCTTATCAGAGTGGAGTTCTAGCGCTTAACGCGTACGGACGTGTTTTGTCGCAAGTGCGGTCGAGTGTGCGTCGTTTACGGTTTCGGACGTTGCCAAGCAGGCGAGGGAATTTAAGCTGGAGGAAGTGCGTGGTTTCCCGAAGATTTTTGTGCTGAACTCGAAAAAAAGCTTACGGTCGCGATTGAGTGAGATTGTTTTTTGTGAGATAGGGACGGTAAAGCATGAAAAAGATTTTATCCGCCATGTTTTTCTGCTCGTTTGGCTACGCCATACATCAGTATATCAGTGGTGTGTGTGTGTGTGTTTTTGCTGCGTTGGTACTTACGAAGAAATTAGGTTCTGCAGACGTTGAGAAAAATTACTGCTTTAGACCGTGATATTGTGCAGATGATTGCCTGCGCACATTTCTGCAATTGGATACGGGAGCAAACATTCAGCTAAGTATTGCATTTTAAATAGCATGCCCCTACTTGGACATGCAGTAGTATACAGTAGAATTAAGAAATCAGAATGGACGGAGACTGGGTGTGGGACATTGGTGTGGTGTGTGGGTGCGGATTTGCTGTACAAACAGAGAGATCCAGTCGTGCGGCGTTTGTGCATTTTTATGTCTGCCTCTCTCTTCTTCTGCTGTGGATCTTGTGCGTTTGTACTATTCGATCTGTCTAATCCTTTAGTTGAGTAAGTTGGATAAATGGCCTTGCACGGATTTGCATCGGAAGGGGAGGGAGGCATATAAAACAATTTCTTTCCGGGGAAGGACTTGCCTGGAACTCAACTAAAACTCTCATACATTTTCCTATTTAATACACCTTGCCATTCTCTTGTTGTTTCTGCGCGTTCTGTACGAAGCTTTTTGACGTTTAGTCCACGTAACTTATGCATCATTTGAATCCAGTGAGTCACACAGCAACTTTTCTTCGGTGATTGCCAGCAGGCAGCAGTGAAGGCGTAAAAGGAAAACAACGAGGCAACATGTGTGTGGTATTACGCAGTATTTTCCTTCGAACAGTTTTTGAGAATTAGACGGAGGAAGCTGATTGGTCACTGCGTTGTGAAATAAATATTAAATACATGTGTGCGTGTTATGTGTGAACGTCTTCTTATTGTTGGTTAGTCGCTCTCTATGTCTTTTGTATCAATATTTTAGATTCATCTAGGCGTAATAGATAAAAATGTTACGTTTCCTTAGATTCCTAATATTTTTCATTTTCTGCTCAGCATTATGCATCTTTGTAAGTTGTAGCCCACCTAACCCACGCTCTATGGATTGATTTGCTGTTGATTATTACTGAGCTCACGATTTTTATGACTACTATCATTTTTATCATTTTCATTGATTTCCCTTCTAACCAATGCATATATTATTATTATTTTATATATTTTCATTTTTATTCATAGGTATCATATTTATGCATCTTTGTAAATTTAATCCAACCTAACCCACGCTGTGTGGTATTGATGTAGTTGCTGACCGTTACTGAGTTTACGATATTTATGACTACTATCATTTTCATCATTTTTAGATTTTAAATTTTTGTATATTATTTATTTTTAATTTTGCCCCCACCAACGCGATGTAGGAAGGTAGCATGCTGAAATCTTACCCTACCACAAAAAATGGAAGTATTCTTTATACGGTGTATAATTTCAGATCATCTATGGAATTCCCAAGTGTTGTTTAATAATTTTAAATTTTTTGTTTCCTTCGTGGCAATGATGATGCAAGTGAGTCTACAATTGCAGCTGGACATCAGTCTACAGACATGCAGACAGTACAAATATAATTGTTACTATCATTTTATATTATAACATCCCTTCACAATATTTTCAAAGCTATTTTCAGGTTTGCATTTATGCATCGTCGTAAGTTTTAGCCCACCTAACCCACGACATGTATTTGAAAAGATAGGATGGTTTTTAACGTTTTTTTTTAGAAAGGATCATACGACAAATTCTACTAAATAAAATTTCCAAAAAAGTTTAATAATTCAAAAACTAAAATTGTTTATGATCTCTCATTTTTTATTGCACAGATATAAAGAATTATTTATGGGCCCAGTAGAAAGCAAGAGTTATCGGAGAATTCAAATTTCATTTATCTTTTTCTCTCTCTGTTTTTTTTTCTTTTTTGTGGATTTATTAAGCTTCCGTTTTTGGGCAGTAATCATAATCATATAAAATTTATTTCGGCTTATTGTTTGCTTAAATTTTCTTTGCTATTCTGCTTGGCTGCCCGGTGATCAACTTTCTTTCATTATATCACTTTGGAAATTTTCGCCATTTCAGAGTTTCAATCATCTAACATCACAGCAGAAGAGACAAATATTTGCATTTAATTTTTATGTGTATACTATTACAACATCGTATTATTTTCACCATATCATCATTATATATATTAGTATAATCATATTAAAAATATTTACTCAAAGATTAATAATAATAATTAAATTTCATTTGCTTCAAGGTTACAAGGAAATAGATTCCAGATAATACAGATATATTATTTCATTGTATCTAAAGGTGTTTTTCTATGAATTTAAATCATTGAATATTATTAAAATTAATAAATGTTTTTCAATTCTGCTGATTATATTTCATGAATACATACATATTTTTTTGATTCGTGTATATTTAAATGGTTTATGTTTTATTTAATTGCAATAATACCTTCACATTCCAGAGTTATATTCATCTGCCACTGATTGAGCTGTAAAGATGCACAAAGCTGCATATGATTATCATATGCCTATTATTACTATTTTAACTATATCATCATATTATTTTATTTATAATTATATTTAAATTACAGGATGATGAACTCCAACCATAGCATATTTTAATTAAATACTATAGTATATTTCATTGCTCTATTACATACTGCATATTATGACATATTATGTACATTATATATAATAAATACTGGGTTGGGAGGGAGCATCAGGGTATCATTCAAGCTGAAATTGGACGATGGTTTGATTGACTGCCTGAGTCTAGGAGGGAACGAGCATTATCATTTTCTTTATCCTACCGATTCGATTGTGATGCTGCGAATTCTACTCCAACAGTTTCAGTGAAAGTGACGCGCCCTTCTTAACAAGCCATCCTGTAGAAAGCTTAATAAGTATTGCGAATTGGGTTATTCGAATTGTTGGATCGTATCGTTGGAAGGAGATTCTTAATTTCCCGTGGATTTCGCGTGAGTGTCTCTGCTTACGGGTCCACCCCTCCGTTTTTGGCCCTTCATACAGCGATATTGTGAATTCAGATCGGTGGCTCAATTTGATCTTGCTATTAAGTGGAGCTGCATCCAAGCCAAGGGCATGAAAGGATGGTGGCTACCATACATACATTTCAATTATTTCTTATATTTCAATATGGCGATGGAAAAATAATCACAGTTTTGCGCATAAGCCAATTTTTCTTCGCAATGACTATTATAAAACTATTCAGTCTTATGGTGACTTCCTTCAATGCCAATATGCCGTTTAATGCATTTACTGTAAGCAAAATGATTTTAAAATGCTTTTTCAACTGACCATAATAAGATAATATCGATGAGTCCTAAAACGGCATTTCAATACAGCATTTTACGAGTTCATAAAGTCGGTATAAAACTTTGATAGGAGGAAAAGGAATTTGAGAAACAAGGTTTTAAGATCTTTGTAAACAAGCTGTGGTGGTTCTCATAAACCTGACTAAAATATGAAACCTATTGGCACCTCTTGGTGCCATAATAAAACCAAATTGATTTCAAGTGGCTTTCATGAAACTTTAATAAAACTTAATCAAACAAGATGGTGTTAACAATGTTACTTCGGCTGTCCTCTGCTCAGCGTTGAAAAATTGCGGCCCGGAAGGGTACTGGTATCCACTTTGACGTACCTCTCGTCGTCCATCAAAATGCACCGGTTCGGCTTTTGGAGAAGAACGTCATACAAGTTCCGTGACCGTATATTCGAAGAAGCTTTCTGTGAATCCGTCCTTTTAGGTGCTTTCTGCTTCTTGTGGGTTCTGATATTGTTACGTTTTTTGATATTCTGCACTGTTCCGGCGCTAATGGCCACATTTTTAGCAATTTCACGAACGGAACAGGGTTTATGCGATTTAAAAAGACGTACCCTGCCAGCTCCTTATGCTCTCTTTTTGCGTCCATATCTAAGTAGATCTTCAAGAGAACACGTTTTCCCAAACTTTTTAACAATCTTGAACATTGCAGATTCAGTGCATTTCACGCTTTTGGCCAATTCTCGAAACGATAACTTTTCGGAAAACTATTTGTGCAGAATTAATCTGCGAGTTGATCAGCTGATCGGACCCATTGTTTGAAATTTCTCACTTTTTTCGATTTTTCAGGTGTGTTGCCAAAGTAAACAATGTTTTTACACACTGAACGAAAATTCACAATTTTTCGTTCAGTTTTAACCCTAAACTACTAATAAACAGATGTACACTTTCTTTAAAGAACAATCTTTTAGATACCTTGGTTAGTCGGAATAAAATAAAACTTACAAAAATATTTAAAACCACGTAAAAAAACGTTACAATACTTTTTGCTATTTCAATTTAGTATACAAAAATATGAAAATATGAAAATCAAAAAATCTATTTATAGCTAATCTGAATATTTATCAATATTGCGCTTGAGCTCAATTTGACATGACGTTTGAGATTCATTCTTTGCCAGTGTAATTCTGGACTTTCTTTTAAAATATAAACTGGATTATTATACATATTTGAAAAAAAAATTATAATATAAAAGGTTTCACCATATACCATGCATAAGTATTTGCAGATGCATTCTGCATCACAATATGTTGTTTTTTGCATACTACAATGCGGCTATTTTTTCTTTCGCACCGAGCCATCGGAAAGATGTTGAAAATTCACCAATCTACAGTCTCTCGTGTCATAAAACGTTTCGGGGAACGATTAACTGTCGATCGGAAGAAAGTGAGTGGTAGAAAAAGTGTTCCATACTGTGTGAAAGATCACAAGCGAGTGGCTGCTGCCTTTAAACACAAACCCAACTGTTCCGTTCGGGATGTCGCGAAAAAGCTGCACTTGCCCTTCGTGCAGAAAGCCAAGAAACGAGCCGGGCTCCGTTCATTCAAAGTTCAGAAAGCTCCAAACCGCAATGAAAAACAGAATAGGACGTGTGCGTAAGCTGTACACACAAATGTTGACGAAACCACACGGCTGCATCATGGACGATGAAACACACGTAAAAGCGGACTTTAAACAAATTCCCGGCAACCAGTATGTGACTGCGAAAGACAAGTTCGATGTTTCAGAGTCTCTCAGGAAACAGCAAGTGTCAAAGTTCCCCAAGAAATCCATGATTTGGCCGGGGATTTGTTCGTGTGGTAAACGGAGCAAGCCTTTCGTGACAACTTCAACTGTAAATGGTCAATTATACATGAATGAATGAAACGACTGCTTCCGTTTCTCAAAACACACAACGTTCCTACAATTTTTTAGCTGAACCTAGCCTCTTGTCACTACTCCAAAGATGTTCTGGAGTGGTACAAGACGAATGGTGTCAATTTCGTGCCGAAGGATCTTAATCCCCCAAACTCTCCAGAGTTGCGGCCAATTGAAAAATATTGGGCTATAATGAAGCCCGAACTTCGTAAGCATCCTAAAGTTGTCACTACAGAGCAGGAAATGTTGAAGTCATGGTTGGAAGCGGAAAAAAAAGTCAGTTCAAGCGTTGCACAAAATCAATCGAAATAATTTAGTTTGACTTTTCCTATGAAGTAATTCGTTTGAAATATATTTCAAATTATTACTTCTACTCATTAAAAAGCATCGTTGAAAATTCCCGCAAAACTGAAATATTTGACCGCAATCTTAGGAAAACATAAATAGAACAAATTAACCTGCTTGATGCGAAAAAAAAAATACTAGATCGCAATCACACTCGGAACCAGTTTCGTTGTCGGAGAAAAATTCCCGCGGGCTTGACCTTTCCATTCCCATGACGACGCATCGCGCAGCAACCCAAATTCCACGTTCTTCGACCGCTGGCCGTGAAAGATGTTCTGCCCGTTCATCAACAGTGGAAATTAAAATCCCAACCCCCCCTGGCCCAGTCATTCACCCACGGTGAAGATTGCTGTTCCATTACAAATTTTCGGCAAATTAATTCTGTTCGCACACTCGCTCGCTCACTCACTTCCTCCTCCCGTGATGGTACCTGGTGATAAACGATCATGACGATTGAACTTTTACCTTATCTGCCTTCGGCGAAGGCCGCCTCGCTAATAACGGTTTTCGCAGTGTGGCTTTGATAGCCCACTTTTTCACTCGAACTGCTTCGAAACACTTCCTTCCTCATCTTTGAACTGAACGGCTGCTGGCGGATGATATTCATGATTACACTCTAAACCCACACCGGAGCTGGGCCGGGGGCATTCCAGGCGATGGTGGTAGGCACATTTGCCGTGAACGTGGAAAAGCTGGTTTCTTGAAATGGGTCACCGTTGACTTCGATGGGGTACGATGCCTAAGTCTTATTGGTGCCCATTTGTTTTCCAGCATCGGCTGTTTAATAATAGTTGGATAATAGAAAATTTAGCACAATAGCATCATAGCTTGCTTTTTTTTTCATCGCTTCTGCGCTCGGAGGAGGTCAATTGCAGAGAATGACAACACCAGTTTGTTGTGACGGTGTCTAACGTTATCGGATGCCAAGCTAGCGACATCAACTGGTTTTTGGAGGTCCAGTTCCCATGACTAATCGATTATTCCGATGGGAAACGGGGACATCTGCGATTGGTGTTGACCCAGTGTCGCTTGCGTCGGCTTGTGGTTTTCAGTAGGTTATTAATAACTCGTTATTGAGAACGCATACTTTGGAAGATTAGAGTGACTTTCTGATATTCAACATACAAAAAAATTGTACTCGAAAAGTACAATTGTTGAGTACCGATAAATCCTACAAATTAAGTCGAATATAAAAAGACAGACATTTGAGATAGATAATTCATGTCAAAGTTAGGGCAAATGAGACTTTGTGTCCTATGTTCTAACGCAGTGGAACGTTATCAAGTTAAGATACAAGATGGTCAACTGGGGAAATTATTAACAATATATAAATTGTTTGCCACTCCAAAACATGAAATTTCCGGAATGGAACGATCGTTGTCAAGATGAGAGTTAGAGCGGATCATAAGAAATACTGTTTTAGAATATCCTTTGCTTTCACATGTACCACGCTAGTCTCTGGTAAATTAACTTACAAATCCTCGTTCGAAAAAATCAATCACATAAAAATTCAATCAGCAGTATTCAAAAACACAAATTAATCAATAATTGCAGAAAAGTCAGCACCACAACTGTCAGCAACCATTGAATGAACAACAACTAATCCAAAAACTTTCTAACAAATAAATCAGCTCTAACAGCAATCAGTTCAATAGGATGTTTGGCCATTAGGCCGAATGTCATAAGACAAAATGGGTTATTTGGCCGAATTTTGAAAACTTAAAGATTTAAATATTTTATGGAATCTTTTTGGCGTGAAACTAATGAGCTATCATGGTAGATTATTCTTTCCTTAAATCATGAGCCTCCAATCATAGCCACCTTAAGAACAAGCTGAAGTTTTTTCCTACCTTGAAATTTGAACACAACGAAACAATTAAAGTTAATGATTTTACATTCAATGACTTATTTGGCCTAATAGCGTTCGGCCAAGTGGCATGCAGCCCAATGACCCATCTGCATTCAGAAGATCCAACAACAACAGCTACAACAAAGTCGTTGGGGGCGAGCAAATATTGTTTCTTCACATGCCGTGACTTCCTTTGCTTGCGTGGCGCTTAAGTGAAGAAGTTGATAAACTTTAATCGAAACCTTTGGCCAGTCAGACCCGTCAGAAATCTACACGAAGAAATAGTGAAAGTGCGTAGAAAAATATACAGAATGTTCTTAATACCATTCCAAAGAAATCTTTAAGGAAATCTGCTAGAAAAATGGTTGGAAAGTTTTAAAACATCAGATAGAGATTCCAGGATCAACCATAGACAATTCTCCAGCATGTTCTTGTAAATATCTGGTTTAAGTGTTTCACCAGAACCGAAAATTCTACCTCCATGATCCGAATAATCCGAATGAAGCATGGGCAGCTCGTTAATATGTGCACTGCACGACCTTCACCTACACAGGTAGTCCAAAAGGACCTAACCTAGCTTAGTATAGCTTTGTTCTAGCATGTTTCACGAATTCAGTTTTATTTTTAGGAGTGCGATGGATCGATATTGAATAGAGTAAAAGATTTTAAGCAAAGCCAAGTTTCACGAAACATTATAGATTAGTTCCAACCGTCCAAAAATGTCGAAGAGGATCTCCCTAAAATATTTTCATGATTAACTAGGAGGATTTTGGCGAATTTCGTCGATTCCCAAAACCAGGTTTTTCGTAATTCCGGTGATGATTCTTAAGGAATTTCGATACGATTCTGGCAAGCCTTGATTAAGAGAACAATTTGTTCTGAAGGAACGGGTTGTGACAAGTTTTGAAGAAGAGACTAGAAAATCTCGGAGAGTCTATTTAAGCATACCGAAAAGAGCTGTTCGACAAGTTTCGGAGCACCTTCCGACAAATCTAGGATAGATTTTTTGCGAACTAAAGAGAATTAGAAAAATTAAGTATTTCTGGGTAATTTCAATTAAGATTACGGTAGCTTCTAAATTTGTTGATAAGGTTTCTGGAAAATCTAGATGAAGATTTCGATGAATTGAACAGAATATATCGACCAATTCTGGAGAGTCCTGGAAAGGGTTTCAATGTATTCTGGACCATATTCAGGTACATTTAGAAGTGAATTAAGGGAAAAAAGAAGATCAGAAGATCTTGGAGAAAATAGACCTTTCTTGTAATTTTTTTTAGTGACTTATCAGATACCTTTCAATCTGTAGAGTATAGTTTTCTATAGGACCTAAGCTTTTTGAAACCTGCAACTATTGAAAAACTGTTATATGACCATTTCACCCCATTTGCAACCAATATTTTTCCTGTGGTGAATGGCCAAATGTTGCCCTCTCTTCTTCAATCTGATGTTTCTCTTCTGTGGTGGGTTTAACGTTAACTTATTAGGGCCTGTTTAAAAACCAAGTTGACTCATTTTTGAAAATCTCAGAACCCCCCCTCCCTTGTAAAATTTTCTCCTTACATTTTTTTGAGATTTTGTATTCATCGTAGATTTTAGTCAAAACTTCAGGGAGGGGTATAGTGTGCTTTTCGTACCCACTATGTCTAACTACATAGGTCTTTAGTAGTTGGCTTCGCTGACCTGACGCTGATTTGATCGAGATGCTCCTGGATCCAAGCAGGGTTCGGGACGTCCGTGCCAGATCGTCCGCGATCTCCCTGCCCGACCACTTACGGCCCGAACCACGCGTCACATGGTCCTTCCTCCGATCGAGAAAGCCAGGGCCAGTACCGGGGTTGGAACGTCCGGGAGCGGCTACCCCAGGTTCGTCCCTGTTCCCCATGTCACGACCGCTTACGGCTTCCTGCCGGATCCCACGCCGTATGGCGCCTCCTCCGTTGTAGTTCGTTTAGCCGTTAAGGGGAGCTTAACGTTTCCAGGGTGCACCGTGGCGAGGCGAACTACTTCCACACTCCATGATCCTTCCCGTAGAGGTCCCGAACTGCCGGGGCTACAACCTTCTTCAAAACCTCGATCTTATAGTACGTGGCGTTGATTTTCACGTTCTTCTCGATAAACACCAGTGGGAGCTTCTCACGCCTGGATATGGCCCTCCAAACCATCACCGACGTGGTGCTTTGAAACCGTGGGATTGTTATGTGGGACGAGGGGATGCTGCCCAACGTCGGTGCCCACAGCCGATCATTTTGGACATTGTGCAGCTGTTGCAAGACAAAGAGTTTCTCATCAGAAAAGACGAACTCCTGACCTGCGTGCCGCGAAAGTATCAGTTTGGCTCTGTCCAGCCTCTTCTTCGTTGTAGCCTCCGTTACCCCGTGAGCCTTGAGTTTCTTGTACGGCTTGTATCCCAGGTCCTTCGTCATGATGGTGTGGGCAATCCCAATCGACACATCCAGGTCAGCAGCGGTCTTCCGGGTCGAGCGGTTCATTTTTCGACGAACCCGCTTCCTCACGACCTTGATGGCAGCTGGCGTCCTCGCCGCACGGTCCTTGGGCAAGTCTGTCTTCTGATACCGACGGATGGTGGTATAGATGAAATTCCACTTCACCCCGTGGGATTTCAATCGCCGGAATATGTCGCCGGGTCACTCACCTCTCGCAAACAACTTTACTACGACGTTGCGGTACTCCTTCATCGTGTGCGGTAAACAAACAACAAATGACAATACCAATACCAATACACAGAATGTACATGGTGTGCAACTATACAACGATGAAAAGTTTTGTTCGAACTTATTGAACACCCTATAAGTTTAGGTGAAATCAATACCCAAGCAACACACAAGTTTTATAACTGTTATACGACTAGATTTGGTTAAAAAGAAGCTTTCTCAACATAAAAGCATGACGATGTGTTATTCGGGTAAATCAGAGGATCGTCTTCTACTGCTTGCCGGAGCAGATAGTTTCCTTCGCGAAATGGAACAACATACTGAAAATCAAGCCGGACATTAAAACGAGGACAGAGCTGTTGGACACGATTCTACCGCAGATCTTGCCCACCGTAGGAAGGCTTGGCATCCGTTTCGACATCGACTTCCACAATATCCTCAACGGTCAATGCGATTCCATTACGAAGCCATCCGAGAAGTGCTGACATTGATCAGAATTGCACGACTAGCACCAGACATTGTCATGTACGGTGTGCTGGAGCTGAGCTGTCGAACGCCAAATGAATCTCGTGCGTTGCTCACAAAAATGAGATAAGCCTGCATCAGGTAGGCTCTTTGACAACTTCAATTGGGTCCTTAAGTTCACGAAATCGTACTATTTTTCAGGATCAACGCCCAAATTTTAGAAGTCATGGTGCGTCAGGGAACTGCAACGCAAAGCTTCCGTTACGTGATGAAAGTGTTGGAAATTGTCAAACGGGAAAGATTCAAACCGAACAAGGTGTTCCTCAAGCAGCCTGGATAGTTCCAACAAAAAGTGCGAAAAGATGATCAAAGTATACGATCGGAATTCGCGGAAAATCGGTCGCGATGAATTCAAACTGGAATACAATCGTTACAAACTAAAGCTGGAATACTGCATGGATCACACCTAAAAGAGCCTTAAGCCGAAGGCTACGGAGCGACTTAAATTTCAAGTTGAGACACCTGAAGAAGAAACAGCATTCGATACGGAAGATTAAGGTGGAAGAACTTAAATATGACGACGACGTGCTCTGAGGCACAGTAATGTCACCAACAAATAAACAAATTAGGTCTTTTCTAGATGGCGTGGTAAGACGACTCGCTTTCATATAAAAGGTGACTCTACGTCTTGTTTTTGATTTTTGATTAGATTGCTTTTTTTTGTTTACGTTTCGTTGCGTATATAATCGATGTTCCGCAGTGTTGCCAGAAAAAGTGTTGGATTTCGTGGTGAACCAAATTTCACCACTTTACAAAGGTTAAGTTATAGGACGCTTTAGTTTTGTATAGAAAGATGAATATTTCAATGACTTTTGGAGAATGCTCGCGCAATTTCCATTGAGAATCTGACAATGAACTCCGAAAAAATTCCGGAAATCTTGATGAGGTTCTTAATAACTTCTGAGAAGGCTTTTGACAAATCTCGCAGAAGGTTCTGAAACATATTGATGAAGAGTCTCTTCATGATCCAGTCTGGATCATCTCAAACAGTCTTGTAGAGGCTTTCATAAAATCTTGGAGTAATTTTATTGAAAATTTTTGGGCAGATTTCATGCTGCCCAATCCAGGAAAACATCAAATTCTAATTCTTGAATAGTATTCAAGCAAATTAGAAGTATTCTGTAAAATTAAGTAGTTTCTGGTGAATTCTGGAGAGAACGCTGGAAAATCTCGGTTAAGATTCTGGTGGCCTTTAATCTAGTGAATAACTTCAAGAATCCGTGAGTCCGGTAGAGGCTGTCGATAAACGCTGGAGAATCCTGGAGGTTCATGAACACGTATTCTGGTTTATTTAAAACGTATTCTTCAATGAATATTAGAGAGGATCCTTTCAGATCCCTCCCTATCGGAATATGTTGTAATTCTTAGTAGACTTATTACTGCTCATGTCAGAATCTATCGAGGATCTCATTGGGATTATTAGAGCTTCTTTTGTCTATTTGTAAAAATAGCTTTGAAAGGTAACACAGTTTTCTTTCATACAAAGTCGCGTCACCTTTGTATTGAAAACAAAAGAGTTTACTTTCACTTAGAATTTCGATGAAAATATTCCCATATTTAATGCAAACGTTCTTTGAAGCATCGTTTTTTTTTTTTTTTTTTCTCTCTTCTCCCCTACCCACAAAAAAAAAAAAAAAAAAAAATAAATAAAATTTTTAATTTTATTTACATTAATTGAAAATAAAAATTAAAAAAAAAAAACAAAAAACACAAATAACTACAAACACAGAAAATAATACCCAAAAAAAAAAAAAAAAAAAAATCCACACCAAAACTTCTCCCCCCTATTAAAATGCCCCCCCCCCACAATAACCACACATGATTTAAAAAAAAATTTTTTTGAAGAGAAAAATCAAAACTTTTTCTTTTTCATTTGGGTAGAAAAAAAAAAAAAAGAAAAAAAAAAATTTTTTTGGGGGGGTTTTTTCCCGAAAAACTAAAATCTAATGGTAACCTTTGTTTTTTTTTTGGTAGGTTTACTGGCGGGACTCTGAATAGAGTAGAAACCTCTTCGCCAGGCCTTTGATGATATCGTTGCGTAAATCCTTTCGAATCATTTTGCCAGCCGTACACGGAACATGTCGTCGAAGAAGACGCTGTTGCAAATGATTCGGAAGGAGCCACGTTTGAGTTTTTTGAGTCCTTTCGTCTGTTTCTTCAATTGTCTGTTTGTTATTTTGTTAGTCCGTGTTACGTATATAAGTTTAATAAGTCTTCCGAAGCAGTTTTCTCGAATCAAAAATAAAAAGTTATTGTATTGTACCTTGTGCGTTAGAATGATATAACTTAACTCCCTTTGAAGCATTTCACCAGCCGTACAAGGATCATGTCGTCCATAGAGACGCTGTTGACACTGCCTCAAAAGGTGCTACATTTTAAAGATGGCTTTCCTTTTCTCTCAGCCATGTTCATGTCAACTGTTTTGTATGGTGTCGTGTCGTCTTTTTGTCTGTTTGTTATTTAGTTCATCAGTTTGTAAGTTTAATAAGGTGTTTTACTTATCTTCGTTATTTCTTCATGATTCCTGTAGTCTTTTGTAGTTTGTGAATTTCTTCATCTTCTGTTTGTCTGGAGCCGCTTGTGATTTGAGTAGTTTGTTTGGCTATTAGTAGTCTTCTGGCGCCGTCGTGATTTGAGTAGTTTGTTTGGCTTTCATCTTCTGTTTGCTCTGTTGTGTTAATACATCACTCATCACTCGGTTTACACTCTAAAAGCTGCATTTTCTTCAAAACTTGAATGTTCCTAGAATTAAATAAGCAAAATCGCCTCACGCTAGAAGACCCCGATAAAAGTATAGCATCTAGGGTAACCATTCCAATTTTCATTTCATTTCAAGTCTCGTACTTTTTATTCATTGTTATTTTATTTGTTGTTGAAAGCAAGCTACAAAAGGAATCAATTGATTGATACATCAAACCTACATTTCCGATTAATATGAATAATGGATCATGTGATGAATAATGGAACAGTTTCCCTATGTGACAATGCTTTCCAAAAGTGTGCTGATTTTTGATAATAAACTATTTCAGCTTTTTCAACTGATTCTATCTGATCAAATGCAGCATTTCTACTATTTGCAAATACTGTACTTGACCATTGATCACCATCTCAGAATTATACTGTTCATCGATAAGAAGTACAAGAGGATTTTCAGAAGCACTTTTGGGCTGCATCTCCACTGATCTGGCAACACTTGTGTGCTTCTTTCCAAAATGGTAAAGAACCAGACCAGCCCTGGGACCTGGTAGTTGAAGTTAAACTACCTCAAGGTTTTGTCAGTGCCCAGGGAAAATTGTATATATTTTTAACCAAAAAAAAAAAATTCCCCCCCCAAAAAATAAAAAAAATAAAAAAAAAAAAAAAAAAAAAAAAAAAACCTCCGCCACCGCACCAAACCACCAAAACCACGCCCCCCCCCCCCCCCCCCTCCCCCTAAAAAAAAAACAACCCTAACCGTAAACGTTTTCTTTAGTCATAGAACAACAGTCACCTTAACAATTCACGAGACGCCACTGAAATGAAGTTATTGCAAGATCGCGAAGAACTATCCAGAACGTCTGAGGAATCGTCCAGAAGTAGTTTTGCAGGATTAAAACGGCAATTGAAAGAAACCGAATAAATGCGCTATATTCTAGAATAAATAAGATAAACTGACGACTCGTTTATTCGCACCGAAACAACTAAACTCAACACAACGCCAAACAAAGGTTGCCACAGTAAAACTCACCGCCTTCTTTGTCGCCGTCAGCTGCGTCGTCGGTTTGACATTTGCAGCAATAAAGCACACCCCGACCATTGCATGTCTGGGCTAAGAAGCGATCGTAAATTTAACAAGAGCAACAACGAGCCACGGCGCCACGGAATGGATGATGTGTGGCGTATGTAGCGGTTTCGGTTACAAAACGATGATGCTTCACACGTTTACCGAGACACTTTATCAACGCTGCGCCGGTGCTTGTTTTCCGAGGGCTGCCATTGAACAAGCTTATGTTCGGAGAGGAATTATTATGCAAAAAAAAAAAAATGGCTTCGAGAGGCTGCTGGCTGGCGCGAGCTGAAGAAGGTTGAATAACTCGTGTTTCTAGCAGAAATTAGTGTGCTGCTTTCGTAAGAGAACGCGAATCTAAGTTGCTTCATGTGAAGTCGGTTGGAAGCGAGGCTAGTGGAGGATCGTTGTGATGGATAACTGTTTAGAATGGTATTTCAGCGAGCGAGCCTGCTTCAAAGTTCATCAAAACATTGTAGCTCAAATGGCACTTGTTGGGGATGGTTTTGAGCAGAAAACCGGCTTGGAAACGGCGCGGGAAGCTCGAAAATTCTCATACCCAGCCTTTGATAGCTCATTTTATTGACATCATCCGGACGAGTAAAGCTAAATCCGATGAGTTTGATTGTTAGACATATGGGATGGAAGAACCAAAGCGAAAGCAATAAAATGGAAACTGCTAACAAATCTGATGAAAATTGATTCACCATCGGCATTCCCCCGGTTCTGTTTCTGATGCTTGAAACATTCTCTAGTATGATAACAACTTTTACATTCCAATCAAGGCACAGAAGGCTCACATGGTTATTGTCTTAAGGTATATCGATGATGATAAACAGCCCTCGTTAGTTGCAGATTTCCGGTCGAAATGGGTGCCTTCGGGTTCTTGTGCTTTCCTCATTCACGGAAGATCAAAGCGCACAGATCTATAAATATGCAGAACATTGTTTTTATTTGCATTCTATCTTGGAGGATTTTCTTTCCTCCGAGCTCTTTCAAGAAGTTGCTGTACAATCGATTACTGGGTAGGCAAAATAGGGTTATTCCCAGTACAGCATTATGTTCTCGGTGAGGTGGGCGCATCAGTGATGCAGCAAGGGGTTTTGGTTCCTTCTTAGAGACGCCAGTGGCACTGAGAGTTTCTTGCTTATGCTTTAATTCGAAAGAAGGGTCTTGAAGTTTTCAGTTACATTGATGAAATTTAAATCGGGGTAAAATATGACGCTAATTTTCATCCGAACTTATGGTTGGTAAGGGTTTAGATACAATGCACGGCTAAGCTCGTAAGGGGTGAATTTATTTTCATTGAGTCAGCTTTATTTGCATTGCAAAACTTCTCGACATTTCGTATTTAGGTGACTTTCGACCTGAGGTGGATTCACCACCAGGTTCCAGGATTATTGCATGAAAAATTGATTGAATAAGTCACGCTTAGTTTAGCAGATAATTATCAACTGAAAAAAGTTCCGTACTATCAATACGATTATTCCGATTAGCTGTTGAAATATGAGTTCTTGGATATCCCAGCATTTGAATAAAAGTCAATCTTCGGAAAACAAAATTCAATTTAACCAAATCTAATTGCAATTTACCTTTTTATTTCAGGTACTTAATGGATCAAATCGTTAACAAACCCAGTAAATTAAGTTAAAAAGGTAATTTTTGAAAACAAAACATACATAATATATACTTACCTTACCTTACCAATCAGACCAAGTTGTCTTCATAGTAATCGTTCCATGGCTCGCTGTCTGCGGAGGGTCCGCAGGTCGCCCTCTACTTGATCGATCCACCTTGCTCGTTGCGCACCTCTTCTTCTTGTACCCGTCGGTTCGTTTTCGAGAATCATTTTCACAGTGCTGTCGTTCATCATCCTTACGACATGCCCAGCCCATCGTAGTCGACTGATTTTTGCGATTTGTACGATGGGAGGTTCTCCCAGCAAATGATGCAATTCATGGTTCAATCGCCTCCTCCACGTTCCGTCTTCCATTTGCACTCCTCCGTAGATCGTACGCAGCACCTTCCGTTCAAAGACTCCAAGGGCGCGTTGGTCCTCCACTAGCAATGTCCATGTTTCGTGGCCGTAGAGAACTACCAGTCTAATTAATGTCTTGTAGATGGTCAACTTTGTGGTTCGGCGAACTTTGTTCGATCTTAGCGTCCTTCGGAGTCCAAAGTAGGCACGATTGCCAGCCATAATGGGCCTTTGTATTTCTCTGCTGGTGTCGTTATAGGCGGTCACCAATGAGCCCAGATACACGAATTCGTCTACAGCCTCGATTTCATCACCGTCGATCTGAACTGCTAGGAGGCTAACATTTTCTTCTCGTAAGCCTCTTCCCTTCATGTATTTTGTTTTTAACGCATTAATCACAAGCCCAATCCTACTTTTTTTTCATGTTCTGAGTTTCCAATCGTAGTCTTAATTTCGTCGTCTAGGTCTTTACCGATTGTTCCGGTCCGTATTAACTTCTGTGTTATTTGTAACATTGATTTTGTTAAGGGTGGCTTGTTGGGCCTTCCAAATAATATATACGTACATAGATAAAATAACATCATCTGTCAAAATCTGTAGATTTCAGACCCAACAACTGCCTAGGGGACAGAGACAAAAAGTCATCGTTGCTACTATTTGCCACAGCTACTCTGGCTCTGGAAGCTAGAATGTAAATACAATCTAACGTCAACCGAACACCAAGTTTTGGTTGAAAATTGAGTTGGATGATTTCAAACGGGGTGATAAGAGAGAGTGGAATATTAAGAATTATTGCTTTTTGCAATTGTATAAATTCAAGCGAAGTACACTGTAGGATGAGTGCAACAAAAGTGATTTGATTTATAAAAAAAAATCCTCTCGAGTAACCTTCAGAAAAATAAACTATTAAATTTTGAATCTCAAGCACGATGGTCAAAGTCCATTCGTGGAAAGTTTTGAGCGCAAGTTTTTTCAACATCGACTTGATCAGAACTGTGTGTATCTCAGAGAGAATAGAAGCTTAGAAATTTGCTTACCAGCTCGTAAAACTTACTAGAGCTGCTTGGTAGTAGTACCAAAATTTTTCCGACCGAATTTGAGAACTTATCTTTGAAAAGTTTCAAAAGAGTCATCTAAAAGCTTGAGTATCTTTTCATAGAAACTGGAAAAACTACTTCTTAAGAACCACGCAAGAGTCATAATAAACTTACCTTAAAGGCTTATAATAGCATGGAATTTTACAACTTGTATTGAATCTTCCCGCATGAATTTTGAAATTCGAAAGCAAAATCCATGAAAAAGAATGCAGAGTTTCATTCCAAGCCAGGGAGCCTTACTCAAATGCAGAGAAGGCAGTAAGCTTGAAAAATTCCTATGATTTCATTATAAAGTTTAGAAAGCGCTCTCTAGAGAGCTTCTCAACAAACATTGTATCTTGTTTAACAGCTTGTCCAATTGAAAATAATCTTTTTAAGCGCAAAATTAGTTCAATCACCTTTTAAACTACCCAATTTATTTTTGATAAATTGGAAAGCTCCTTCGAAATAGCTTGAAAAGCTTCATTAAGAAAGATTGGAAAGCTTTCTCGATCTATAGTTTTCCTCAATCTATAGAAAAGTTAGTTTAGCCTCCACTCGATTGTGCAGAAATTCCTAAAAATTGGAAATCGAGAAGCTCCTCTGAGGCTTAGAACCTTAGAGTCTCAGAAACTTGAACAGCTTGTACCTTATAAGGTGCAAAAGCTTGGAAATATTCCAACTGGATCTTTATCAATTTATTAAAAATGCTTGGTAGTAGAACCAGAACAAAGCAACAATCTCCTTCAAGCTTGAACGGAATCTCCCGACAAAATTCGAGCCCTTTTGCTAAAAGTTTCAAACGAGTCTTCCAAAGGCTTGAGTAACTATTCATAGAAACCTGGAAAAACTAATTCCTAAGAGCTCCGTAAGAGTCATAATGAGCTTACGATAAATGCTTACAAAGCTTTCTTATTCCTGTTAAAAATAAGCAAAATTCCCACAAAAGCATGGAATCTTTCAAAACGTTTCTGATCCTTTTGCTTGAATTTCGAAAGCATTCTCTGAAAATAAAACAAAATATCCTGAAGAAGCATGCAAAGCTTCATTCAGTGCTAGGAAACCTTACACAGATACCACAAAGACTAGTAAGCTTGAAAAGCTTCCTTTAGTAAACTTAAAAAGCTTCCTCGAGTAAGTTTTGAACGCATCCGCTAGTAAGATTGGATACATTCTATTGAAAGTTTGGAAAGCTTTCTCTAGAGAGCTTAGAAAAGCTTGAGAAGCTTCATTCAGAAAGTTTAGACAGCTTCCTTTTGGAAACCTGGAAAGCTTCCTCTAGTAAGATTATTTATTTATTTACATAGCCATACATCGTATTTACGATATGACTTCATCTACAACATTTCGCCCATATACTCGGTCTATGGCTGCCTCTCTCCAACCTCGTTGACGACCCACACTCGCCAGATCCTGTTGCACCTGGTCCGCCCATCGTGCTCGCTGTGCCCCACGCCTTCTTGTACCGGCCGGATTCGAGGCGAACACCATTTTTGCAGGGTTGTTGTCCGGCATTCTCGCAACATGCCCTGCCCACCGTATCCTTCCAGCCTTCGATGACCTTCAGAATGCTGGGTTCGCCGTAGAGTTCAGCGAGCTCGTCGTTCCATCTTTGCCGCCACACTCCATCCTCCTGTACGCCGCCAAAGATGGTCCTAAGCACCCGGCGTTCGAAAACACCAAGTGCTTGCAGGTCCTCCTCGAGCATCGCCCACGTCTCGTGCCCGTAGAGAACAACCGGTCTTATCAGCGTTTTGTACATGGTACATTTAGTGCGGGGGTGAATCTTTCTTGACCGCAAGTTCTTCTGGAGCCCGTAATAGGCATGACTTCCACTGATGATGCGTCTTCGGATTTCACGGCTGTTGTTGCTGTCAGCCGTAAGCAAGGATCCAAGGTAGATGAATTTTTCCACCACCTCGAATGTATCCCCGTCTATCGTAACACTGCTACCTAGGTGGTCCCTGTCGTGCTCGGTACCTCCTGCTAGCATGTACTTTGTTTTCGACACATTCACCTCCAGTCCGACTTTCGCAGCTTCGCGTTTTAGGCGAGTGTACATTTCTGCCACCGTTTCAAATCTTCTGCCCACAATGTTCATGTCATCCGCAAAACAAACGAACTGACCGGATCGAGTGAAAATCGTACCCCGGCTGTTGAGCTCGGCTCCTAGTAAGATTATATTTTTATTAAAAGGTTTTCTAGAAAGCTAGGAGAGCATCCTCTAGAATGTTTGAAAATACCCCTCTAGACAAATTTAAAAATTTCGTCTAGAAATACAGGAAAGCTTCCTTAAGAATGCATGAAATATACAAATGCTCGGAACCTAAATCTAGAATAAGTAGCACTATTTCACAATTAAATTTAAGGTTTAGGATAGCAAATTTTATCCAAATGTAGTTTGCACTTGATGATCGGACAAAGTTCCACAGTTGCACTTATTTCCTACTAATTAAACTGTTTTTTCAACTTAGTTCTATTAACTTTATTAATAAGAATGATTTCACCTGCACTTTCAACTATCTAGATTTGGTTTTATTTACGTTTTTTTTCTGTTTTCCTCTATTCTTCCTTCCGGTTGACCTTCCATGTTCGGCCAGTCAATGCCTATCGCTATGGGATAGACCGGTCGCTACCATTCGCGTGCCCAGTGGGCTTCAACACATGAGTCTTCCAAAAGCTTGAGTAACTTTTCATAGAAACCTGGACAAAGTTCAACTTAGGAGCTCCACAAGAGTCATAATAAGCTTACGATAAATGCTTAAAAAGCTCTCTTATTCCTGTTTAAAATAAGCAAAATTCCTTCAAAAGCATGGAATTTTACAACACATTTTGCTTGAATTTCGAAAGCATTCTCTTAAAATAAAACAAAAAATCCTGAAGAAGCATGCAAAGCCTCATTCAGTGCTAGGAAACCTTACTCAGATGCGACAAAGGCTAGTAAGCTTGAAAAGCTTCCTTTAGTAAACTTAAAAAGCTTCCTCGAGTAAGTTTGGAACGCTTCCACTGGTAAGATTGGATACATTCCATTAGACAGTTTGAAAAGCTTTCTCTAGAGAGCTTAGAAAGTTCCTTCTTAAAAGCTTGAGAAGCTTGATTTAGAAAGTTTAGATAGCTTACTTTTGAAAACCTGGAAAGCTTTTTTATAATAAGATTAAAAAATCATAAAATCATATCATAACCTGGAAAGGTATTTCTAAAAAGCTAGGAAAGCATCCTCTAGAATGTTTGAAAAAATCTCTCTGGGAAAATTTAAAAATTTCATCTTGAAGGACAGGAAAGCTTCTTTTAGAAAACATTAAATGCATTCTCTAGGAAACTTGGAAGTTTTCTTTTGAAAGCTTGGAAAGTTCTCTCAAGAATGCTAGAAATGACTTTCAAGCAACACTTGAAGAGAATCCTCTAGATAGCATTATCTAATAACCGTTGGAAATTTCGTCTAATAAGCTTAAAAAACTATCTCTTGTAAGTTTTGAAACTTCCTTAAATAAGCTGGGAAAGATTCCTTTAGTAAGCAAGGAATATTTCATCTAGAAAACTTGAAAAACATCCTTTATAAAGCTTGGAATGCTTTCTCTTGAAAGTTTGGAATGCTTCCTTTAGAAAGCACTTAAACCTTTTTTTAGAAAACATGGCATGCTTCTCCTAGAAAACTTGGAAAGCTTAAAGAGAAAATGAGAAGAAAGATTAGTAATTTCCATTTAATTTCAACTAAATTTACTGCTTATCCTGATAGATACGCGTATTTCGTCTACAATGTGCAGACTTCTTCAGTATCGTGTAATAATACTCGACTTCGTGTATAAGTATACGAGTATTAGTATGCGATACTGAAGAAGTTTGCACATTGTAGACGAAATTCGCGTATCTGTCAAGAAAAGCAATAAAGGTAGTTGGAATTAAATGGAAATAAGTAATCATTCTTCTCATTTTGTCGTTACAGATATTCCACTTAAAAGCTCGCACTCACCAGGATTCATTTGAAAGCTTTATTTATAAAGCTTGGAAAGCTTATCCTTGAAAGCTAAGAAAATATTTTCTAGGAAATTTGCAAAATGTCCTTTAGAAAGCGTGGAATGTTTCCACCATAAAGCTTGGAATGCTTTCTCTCGAAAGCTTCGAATGATTCTTCTAGAAAGTACAAAGTTTTCTCTACAAAACTACAAAGCTTAAATATTCTTCAGAAAACTACAACCTTGAAAAGTTTCGTCTTGTCAACCTGGAAAGTTTTCTGTAGTTTACTTAAAAGATTTTGTTAGCAAACCTGAAAACGTTTTTTCAGAATTCTTGGAAAGCTTCCTATAGAAAGTTCGGAAATACCCCTTTAGAAAAATTAGAAAACCTTTTCTTAAAAGCTTCCTTTGAATAGCATGGAATGCTTTCTTTAGAAAACAGCAAATAACCTCTTGAAAGCTTGGAACGGTTTCTAATTCAATGGAAATCTTCATCTGGAAAACTTTTGAAATTTTGTCTAGTAAACGTAAAATGCTATCTTAAAGGGACACTTGTTCCGTGTTGCAAAAGCCACTCTAATGTGATTCAATTAAGTTACACTCAAGTCACTGTAACCAACTATGACGGGTTTGTGTTGCTTGGGTATCTCTTGTAAGCTTTGAAACGTCCTTAAATAAGCTTGCAAAGGTTCCATGGAATGCTTCCTCAAGAAAGCTTGGAATGTTTCCTCTTAAAAGTTTGGTATACTTCTTCTTTAAGCTTGGAATGCTTCCTCCAGAATGCTTGAACACTTTTTTTTAGAATGCGTTCAATGCTTCACGTAGAAAACTTGGAAAGCTTCATCGAGGGAACTTGGAAAACTTCATCTAGAGAACTTTGAAAGCTTCCTCTAAAAAGCATGGAAGCTTATTTTAAAAAACATCAGAAGGTTCGTCTAGGAAACTTGCAAAGGGTCCTCTACATATGCTTTTCCTAGCTAGAATGCTTCTGCTAGAAACCTTGGAATGCTTCCTCTAGTAAACCTGAAAAGCTTCTTCCCAAGCAGCACAAACCGGTCAAAAATCGTTACAGTATCTTGATTGTTACTTAATTTAGTCACAAGTCAGTAGCCATAAGCGAATTATAACAAGTGTGCTACTGGGGTTTTATGTGAGCTTGGAATGCTTCCTCTAGAAAACTTGAGAATTTAAAGCTTATAATGCTTGCTCTTGAAAGCTTTGAATGTTTTCTCTTAAAAGTTTGGTAAACCTCTTTTTTAAGCTTGGAATGCTTCCTCCAGAATGCATGAACACCTATTTTTTTAAATGCGTTGAATGCTACCCGTAGAAAAGTTGGAAAGCTTTATCTAGAGAACTTGGAAAACTTCATCTAGAGAACTTGGAAAGCTTCCTCTATAAACCATGGAAAGCTTATTCTAAAAAGCATGGGACGGTTCGTCTAGGAAACTTGCAAAGTGTCCACTAGAAATGCTTTTCCTAGCTAGCTTAGAATGCTTCTGCTAGAAATCTTGGAAAGCTTCCTCTAGTAAATCTGAAAAGCTTCTTCTCAAACAGCACAAACCGATCAAAAATCGTTACAGTAACTTGATTGTTACTTAATTTAGTCACAAGTCAGTCGCCATAAGCGAATTATAACAAGTGTGCTACTGGGGTTTAATGTGAGCTTGGAATGCTTTCTCTAGAAAACTTGAGAATTTAAAGCTTATAATGCTTGCTCTTGAAAGCTTTGAATGTTTCCTCTTGTAATTTTGGTATACTCCCTCTTGAAAGCTTTGAATGCTTCCTCCAAAAAGCATCAACACCTTTTTTTTAGAAAGCTCGGAATGCTTCCCGTGGAAAAATTAGCAAGCTTCACGAAAGGAACTTGGAAAGCATAATTGAAAAAGCTTGGAAAGCTTCTTGAATGCTTGGCAATATTCCACTAGGAAATTTACAAAATGTCCTTTAGAAAACGTTGAAAGCTTCTTCTAGAAACTTGAAACATAGTTTTTTTTAGAAACCTTGAAAACCTTTTAGTAAACCTGAAAAGTTTCCTCTAGTAAGTTCAGAAGAATTCGTTAGAAAACCTTGAATTGATAGCTTCCTCTACACCTCTAATCTCTAGAAAATTGTAATAGTAAGCTTCGAAAGCTTCTTTTAGATGCGGATTGCTTTCTCTACTAAACTCGCCAAAACACCTCTAATCTCTAGAAAAAAAATTCTAGTAAGCTTCGAAAGCTTCTTTTAGAAAGCATGAAATGCTTTATCTATAAAACTGGCGAAGCTTCCTCTTGAAAGCTTGGATTAGTTGCTTTGGAAAACGTGGAATGATTACTAAAGAACACTCGAAAAGACTTCATCTAGAAAACTTCGGAAATTTCATCTTGTAAGTTTTGAAACTTCATAAAATAAGCTTGAAATGGTTTTTTTAGTGAGCTTGGAATACTGTCGCCAGAACATTTGAAAAAGGTTCCTTTATAAAGCTTGGAATGCTTTCTCTTGAAAACTTGAAACCCTTCCTCTAGAATGTATGAACATCTTTTTTTAGAGTGCATGGCGTGTTTTCCAAAGAAAACTTGAAAAGCTTTCTTTTTAAAGCTTCTACAGTTTAGTTAAGATAACTTGGAAAGGATCTTCTGGGGAACTTTCAAAGTGTTCTTTAGAAAACGTCGAAAGCTTATTTTATAAAGCTTTGAATTTTTCCTCATGAAAGCTTGGAATGCTTCCTCTGGAACGCATGAACACCTGTTATTAGAAAGCGGGGAATGTTTTTCGTAAAAAACTTAGAGAGCTAGATCTTCAGTACTTGGAAAGCTTCCTCTATAAAGCATGAAAAGCTTATTCTAAAAAGCTTGGGAAGGTTCTTCTAGGAAGCTTGCAAAGTGTCCTCTAGAAAACGTTGAGAGTCCTCTAGATGCTTGGAATTCTTTTTCTAGAAAGCTTGAAAGTTTTCTCTGGTAACTCTGGAATGCTTCCTCTAGTAAGCTTAGTAGAATTCATTTGAAAACCTGAAAAGGTTTTTCTGGAATGTGTAGGAAGCTATGTCTAGTAAGTTCGAAAGTACCATTTAGAAAAATTACAAGTCTTCTTCCAGAAAACCTGAAAAACTTTCTTTAGAAAGCATGGAATGTAGTCTCTAGAAAATTTGAAAAGCTTTCTCTTGGCAAAGACCCCTGTGGGAGCGTCATCAAGAAAGCTTTGGAAATTTTGTCTTTTTAACATCAAAAGCTATCTCTTGTTAGTTTTGCAACTTCCTATAATAAGTTTGGAAAAATTCCCTTTTAGAGCTTGGATTCCTTTTTCCAAAAAACTTGAAAAGACTCCTTTGTAAAGGTTGGTCAAAAAAAGAAGCATTTAAAAACGATTCCTCTAGGGAGCTTGAAAATCTATTTTTTAGAAATCTTGGCATGCTTCTCGTTCAAAACATGGAAAGCTACATTTAGAGAACATGGAAAGCATATTGGAGAAAGTTTGGAGAGGTTCCTCTAGGAAGCATAAAAAGTGTCCTCTAGAAAACGTGCATAGCTTCCTTTTTGAATCTTGGAATGCTTCCTGTAGAAAGCTTGGAATGCTTCCACTTGAAAACATGGAATGCATCCTCCTGAAAGCATGAACACCTATTTCAGAAAGCGTGGAGTGCTTTCCGTTGAAAACTTGGAAAGGTTCATCTAGAGAACTTAGAAAACTTCCTTTATAAAACATAGAACGCTTATTCTAAAAAGCTTGGAATGCTTCTCCTAGAAAACTTGAAAAGCTTTCTATAGTAAATCTGTAAAGCATCTCTTAAACTTAGAAAAAATCTTTAGAACACCTAGAAAGGTTTTCTGGAACGTGTGGAAAGCTACTTCTGCTAGGTTCGAAAAAACACTTTTAGTAAATTTGAAAAAACTCCTTATAGTTAGTCAAAGCTTCCTTTAGTTAGCAGGAAGAATGCTTTGTCTATGAACCATGTTAAGATTCCTTTTAAAGCTTGAAATGATTTCTAAAGGACACTTGAAAAGACTCCTCTGGAAAGCTTCATCTAGTAAACTTTGGAAATTTTGTTGAGTAAGCTTAAAATGCTATCTCTTGTATGTTTTGAAGCTTCCTAAAATAATCTTGGAATGGTTCATTTAGTAAGCTTGGAATGCTTCTCCTTGAAAGAATGCTTCTTCTTGAAAGTTTGTAATTATTTTTCTAGAGAGAACGCAAATTATTTCTTTTGGGAAAGCGTGAGTGGTTTTTTGTAGAAAACATGGAAAGCTACATACAGAGAACTTGAAAAGTTTTCTTTAAAAAGCTTAGAAAGATTTCTCTTGACATCTTAAAAAGGCTCTTTTAGGTTACGTGAAAGGCTTCCTTTATATAGCTTGGAATGCTTCCACTAGAAAGCATGAAAATCTTTTTTTAAGAAAGCTTCCCGTAGAAAACTTTCAAAATTTCATCTAGAAAACTTGGAATGCCTGCGCTAATAAACTTGAAAAACTTATTTTTAAAAGCTTGGAATGCTTCTGCTTGGAACTTTGGAAAGCTTTCTCTATAAAATTTTAAAAGCTTTCTCTAAAAAGCTTTAAATAATTTTTGTAGAAAAATTAAAAAGAGTCCCTTGTAAAGTTTGGAATGCCTCCTCTTCAAAGATTGGCATGCTCTTTTTCTTAAAGCTTGGGGTGATTTGTCTACAAAGCATCAAAATCTTTTTTAAGAAAGTGTGAAAATGTTCCTTTGGAAAACTTGGAAAGCTTCGACTAGAGACCTTGGCAAGCTGCCTTTATAAACCTTGGAAAGCCTATTGTTGAAAGCTTTGGTAGTTTCCTCTTAAGAGCTAGGAACGCTTCGTATCTAAAGTTTGGAAAGCTCATCAATATTCTCGTTTACGTCAGAACTTTTTTTAATGACACATCGTTCGAACAGGGTACGAAAGTGTTGGTGTTCATATTCTATTATATTTGATTTATTTTCAGAAGTAAGATGCATCATATATGAGTTCAGTCTTCTGTCTGTGCAAAGTAGTTTTGAAAAAAATTATCCGCGGATCAGCTTTATCCGCTATTCAAATTTACGGTACGTATTCAATCATATTCAATGAATGTCTTGAAAGACCAGCAGACATTATGAGATAGGCTTGGGATATTATATGCCAAACAAACTGTCCTGGAGTTCAGAATTTAAGATCTACTGTTGTATCATTAGATTTATCGGCTATCCAAAGTTTCGATATGTATTCAATCATGTTAAATTCAAGTCCTGGAAGATCAACAGCCACTAAGAGATAATGTAGGGATATTCTATGTCTTTCAAACTGTTCTGGACTACAAAACTTAAGATCTTCAGTTGTAACTGTAGCTTTTTGGACTACAGAAAGTTACGATGTGTATCCAACCATGTTCATGGGTTCTTCTTGATGGTTTACTATTTAAAGTTGATATTTTTGTGCAGTTTTGGTGATCTAGAACATCCCCAGATATCTCATTATATTGGTTGACCTTCCAGAAAATTGACTTAAACTGGTCAAATACATATTGTAACTTTGTTAGGTCCAGAAAGCTACAGGTACAACTGTGGATTTTAAGTTTTGAAGTATGTGGTCATAAAAATGAGAAGGCTGAATTTTGATTTTCAGTGTATTTCCTGTTCGGTATACCTTTAACATTTGTCTTAATTTCGTTCAGTTCAAATATTTCTTCTTTTGCCTTCATTGCCAGTCACATGCATTGTTGGAAAGGATTACCGCTAGTATGCACGATACCTTGAGGCATGTCATTCCATATTTCATCTATTCCTTTGGTATTTCCCAGTTTTTAGCTGAAAGGATAGAAGTTTAGAGAATTCAAATCAGGTGAAAAGACATGCCATTCTATCGACGAAATAAAGTCCGGAAAAATGTCCTCATATCAAGCATGTTCAGTTTTTGTCTGCTGGGATGGGGCAGAGTCTTGTTGGAAGAAGCATGGTGCATTCTTGTAGTGTTTCTTGACGGAGGGAAGCAAATGGTTCTTCATAACATTATGAATGTGATATTTACTGTTGATTTTAACACCAGGTTCAATATACAGCAATGGAATCTTTAAAGCTTTGGAGAAACAACCCCAAACCATCTTCCTTGAAATATTCCGGAACCTTTGAATAGCTAAAGCTTACTTCAGATAGAATTGGAACAAAAACAATTGCCTGTATTTCAGTTATTTATTATTGAATTCAAGATCTTTTTTTATACAAATGTAGCGTTTTCTTCATACTTTTAAGAAAAAATACGGATAAAATTATTCGTCACAGTTTCGAAGGAATTCTCGAATTTTTCCTGTAACACGGCTCATTAGGCGGCGCACACCTTCTTCGTCCATCGTTTTAGCTATCTTATTCCACCAGGTCTTCATCTGATTGATGTCTTTGACAACCTTTCCCTTTGCCTTGAGTCTCCTCTTCATGATTGCCCAGTATTTCTCAATAGGGAGGAACTGGGGGCAGTTGGGTGGGTTAAGGTTTTTCGGAACAACCTGGACCCCTTTCTCTGCATACCATTCTTGAACGACTATGCTGCAATGACAGCTTGCCAAATCTGGCCAAAACATTACGGGATGGTCGTGGGATCGAATGAAAGACAAAATTCGTTTTTGGAGACACTCTTTTTGGTATAGTTCCGACGTCATTGTCTTATTTGTAACGAAAACTTTCGTTTTTTTGCCACAGCTGCAAATGTCCTGCCAAATCACGAATTTTCGTGCAAATTTGTCGGCAAAAACAAATTTAAATTTGGCTGGAACATCCCCCCGAGCCGTTGCCAAGTAAAATTTTTGACCTGGGATTTGCCCGAAGTCAGCCTTGACATAGGTTTTATCGTCCATCAGAAGACACCCGTCGAACTTGGTCAGCACCTGGTCGTATAGCTTCCGAGCACGGATTTTGGCCACACTATTCTGTTTTATGGTCCGGCTGTTTGCTAGCTCGATACGACTTGATTCCTTCCCGGAGTCGAGTTCTCCTCACGGTACTATGGGCAGCACCGAATTTTCTGGCCAAATCACGGTCCGACAGATTGGGATTCCTCTTAATCGTCTTCAAAATCTTACCACGCAATTTCCGGTTGACAGTTACACTCCGACGATTGGCTTGAGGCTTCCGAATCGTCATCAATGTTTCCTTATACCGGCATTTCTGGGCAATTTCAGCTGTTTAGCTAGCCTAGATGCAGACCACAATGGATTTTCCAAATAACTTTTTTTTTTCCTTCTTTCGGCTTCCATGTTGATTGTTTACAAAGTACAGTCGATTTGCGGAATGTCAAAAATACATACGTTAAGCTGACAAAATTCCCGACACGTGGGCGCCAAGAACTTCCAAATCCGTCCACCAGGAGCGCCACAATATGAGAAAAAGTTTGTTACAATTCTAAATGAAGCAAGCCTTAGTTTATCATTTCGCTGGTTGTGGTGATCCTTTAGCAGGAACAGAATTTCACAACCATCATGCCACTTGATCAGCTTCCGAAATCCGAAACCATGCACCTGTTGTTTTCTGTATGGATTCCATCCAATTTTCTTCCAAAATACTCCTGATGGTTGACTGCGTCATTCCCGGTTCATTGGCCATTTTTCAGCCAGACAACTCAATCTGCTCTCAAGTGTGGTACAGCCGTCAAAATACGACGAAAAAAAAACGGAAAAAAAAGTTCAATAACTCATCCCACTGAAATAATGCAGGTATAGTATGTTGTGGAAAGTTTTGTATGTTGATATTGCAAATAACGTTGTAGAACATTGTATTAAAAACTAAATGTTTCGGTGAAAAATGTATTTTTGGAGGTTAGTTCTCATAAAACGCTCTCCTTCTCCAATTGGGTGAAACATACGATGTACATGTCGTCAGCAAAGTTGTTTGTATCGAATTTTTCTACAATTCCGCTGAAGACATCAACTCTCTATCTTAAGATCCTAAAAAAGTTGAATGTTTATCTCACTTTTAGGGGGATTGATCACAAAAATCATGCCGTCAAAATATGAAGCTTGTAATATCAATCAACTTTGCCAAAGTCGCCATTGCTCTAGCGCCACTATTTAGGGAGCTATCAGTTGAGAGCGTTAAATTCGACTTTATGACCACTGTGCATTGGTTTAGAATTGACCCCAAAATCTTAAAATGGTTAAAAAAAAACACCGACAGAAATAACCACTCACGCTGTATTTAAAAATAAATATAAAACGGAAAGATTCAGTGAAAAAAATAAGCCACGTGATGGGTCTTGCTAATTCTACTTTATCAATCTTGTACCAAATCTTCGATGCAATTCGAGAAAATGTCAATGAAATATTTCACAAATTAAAAAATCAACAACAATAGAACAACAATAAATTATAACATTTTTTTGAAGAACTTGAATTGAGAAACGTAGATTTTGGAATGGTTAATATAGATGACAACCCAACTATTCTATTGTTTACTTACAATTGATCATACATTCTATGTTAGCAAAACAATGACATTTCTTCTGTTTTCTGTGTACACAGATAAAAAGAAACATTGAAGTTTCTGCGTTATCTAATGCACATAAAAATAATGCAAGATTTGGCAGAAAATAATGGGATATTTCATGTTAAATTTAGCTAGATAATGCCTGAATCTAGCCTGTTGTATGAAAGATTACAAACATTGTTGTATGGCGCATGAAATATTGCAAACAATTTTGTTGTTTACGCCTCCCTTGGCTCGGAATTAAACGAGGGGCAATTTTACGCGCTTGTTAAAATTCATTATTTTTTTCTGTGTAGTATTGTTACATGACATTTTATTGGATGTCTTATGTATTTGTTATTCAGCCTGTCAAGTATACAGTGTGTCGAATTGAACACAGTTATTGATTGCTGATCAGAAACCAGATTGTTTAATTTCATCTGAAAGGTACATTTTCATGAACTAATTTCTGAACTTCGGTGGTTTCTAAGGAAATCCCTCGCTACGCCATTGGAACTTACCCATTTCCATTTGTTCCTCCGATACTTGGCCACTATCTCTACTCGGTAGAGTTTTGTAGTTTGTTTGCTTGAAAGCATTTACAGCGTGGCAACATGCACTTAACCTCTTACCAGTTAAATACACAAACGAACCGATTAACCGACCACAGCCACAGGTTGATAAATAACTATCAGAAGCAGGAAGACATAAAACTGAACGGTTTTTTTTCCTGTAGCTTGTTGCCTACCCAGCCCCAGTCCGAGTTCTAGCAGTTCTATTCTTGTTCCGCACACAAAGAATGGGAAATTCAACAACCTCAACTGGAGATAATTAGCAGCTTGATTAGAACGAATATTGGCTATCGAACGAACCTCGGTGACTTGCCGATGTAACTTAAATCCGAAATGGGGTCACCTTCAGTCATCGAATGCGTAAGCTCCGCGAAACGTATGACTTCATTCAGGTTCGGAAAGCGAGATAAATTATTTTATACGACTCCACAAGGAACGATATTCTGGCTCGGCGATGACGACGACGGTTGCACTTTTGTGCGAAAACCGGTTTCGAGACAACATCTGTCTCTGCGCTGTCGATCTGTAACCGCACTCGCGTGACTCATTGATCTGAGTTTGGAAAGTTCTTCGCTGTCCTCGACCGACGGCTCGAGATGACTGTCCATTTACCGTTCCTTAAATCAGAGCAGCACAAAACAAGTTTTACATCGCCTTCCAGATTCGTCGTAAATCATGCTTCATTAAAGGGGACGAAATATTTGCATAAAACATAAATTGATTATGCGATGAAAGCGCGTGGCTCTGATGCCACCCATCGGCATGGACCTCAGGATCATTACGGGCACAGCAGGAATTTTATCCTATTATGAAACGATGCTGTCGACCCAATAAATCAACCCTTTATCGACTGCTCATAACTGCTGCGATGATGGCCCGCTGTGAGAAATTTATTCCAAAATAATGAACTCCTCCCTGAAAATAAAATCAGAACGGGAAGAAGTTGCGTCGAATTTCAATTAGTCTGATAAGAACAAATAGACGCTGACACGCTGGAAGTCAATTTGCACTTTCTTGAAATGGGACCAACTCACATGATTTCACACCTTTCCGATCGCATCGTCGAGAGCCTATAATACACTTACTAGTCACCGGGCGTCGTAATCAGTGGCTATTCTAGCGTTCGTGATTGGGAGAACTTGTTCTGGAACGTGTCGAATTGTTGCTGAGATAACACTCGGGGAAAATCTTCCCTCTGCTTTCGTTGCCGACTTCAGATCGAAAGTTCGGAGAAACTTTATCTCAGTGTAACCATCCTGTCGATAAGAGCCGGGGAATAAAAATGACCAACTTTATCGCTATCGTCGGCGACGTTCCACACTTCGAACTGTTTGAGCAAAGCTCAGCATCTTCCTGAGTTTCAGCGGTGGCATCATCATCATCATCGTCATCATCGCTGCTATCGTCCCGAAACAGAAGTCGTAAGGCCAACTAAATTATAGTTTGTGTAACATTGATTTACGGTTCGTCGTCAGCGGTTCCTGGGTGGGGAGGGGGTTTGGATGGGGGTGGCAAAGCGCAGCACTCCCGCCGGTGATTAACCGAGAAACTTTGTGGGCGATAAGTTTCTTCTGTCGTGTTAGTTTAAGGTTATAATCTTCCAAAGCAATGACGAACTTTGCTTAGTTGAATAAATTGCTGGATTTTGTGTGGAAAGCTCAATTGATTTCGATGCAAAACCGACACTTTTTCCGATGAATATAGAACTATGCAATTTACACTTTTTACGGTTACATTTTTTGACACTTTTGGGAAGGAAATTTTCTCACCTACTGCGTTCTGCCTTTTCTTCAATTTCTTCCAGAGAACAACAAAAAGCTTATTTTGTCTCAAATCTTGATAATCGTTTCAGAGGCTTGACACCCTCGTCGTCAGAACATTAACATTGTAAGTAGTCCTCTACCGTCGACCCAACCTCAAAACCATTAGCTATGTAAACAGGCTAAACGTGAAGTTATTCTGACTGGCATGATTTTCTCTTTTTTTTAACTCCACTCCACCGCGCTACCGTGAGCGCGACATGTTGTAAAAGCACGGTGAGCATAACCGTATGAATCGAAATAGATTTTCCAAACCTTGCCGGTCGCGCCGACTGAAATGAAAGTTGATTGTTTACTTACGCTGCTCGGGAGAGACACTTTGACTCCTACCCCAGTAGGGATGAGACTTCATTAGCGTACACATATCACGTCTTTGGCAGAGTCGATTCATTTAGTCCAAGCAAACAGCACATGCCTCCAGAGGCACGTATCGGCAATCGGCGGCACTGGGAAGACTAGGGAGCGTCTCCCGATTTGGTGTCTCCAGCCGATCACCCCCGATAGATACGGCTGAAAACAAATTTATGCAACCGTCGTCGAGCTCTAGTTTTTCGCTCGACATGCTCGTAGGAAATCACACAGCCGGAAACAGCTGCTGCCTCTTCACTGTTTCCTGTCATAACAATTTCACCGAGATGCGTGTGGTATTAAGTGATACGATCCTTCCTTCTGTCACGCTGCCGTGGCGTCATGATTGTTTGATATTGTTTCACATTCGAGCGCGGGAGAGTGTTGGAAAGCATGGATTTCCGAAAGCTTTTCCTCGGAATTGTGCCACCAGTGCAGCCACAATTCCGAGTAGAGACGACTACGAAGGCAGATCTTACAATTACTGCCTTGTTGTCACTTGCGGAATTTGGCTGTGCTGTGCGGAAGGAAGGGCGATCCTTGGAAATCCATGGCGAAAAGTCACTGTCAAATGTGGTTGGAACCGAACGAATGGAAGGTGTGTTTTTGGGAATTCTTTACGAGTCACAACCAGTCATGACTTGGTGGTGAGTTGGCTTTGTGGTTCGGCTGAGAGGTGATAATAGGGTGGTCCAAAGTAACATTTATGCTCCACTCCACTCACTTGATTTCAAATCAGGTACTGAGTTTTGTTTGAAAATTTGAGCTCAATTTGTTGTCAACTATAACTGCCCTAGCCTGTTTATACTGTGGAACAATACTTCTATGGGAATTACTATTACCACAATTTTTGATCTCAACCTGCTAGCTCTTCGGCACGATCGCAGCATGCGCTGCCCGTGGACGGTTGAGTTTTCGAGAGCTGTCAAGTTTTTTTCTTTCGTTGTACAGTGATTGTTATTTTTCAAGTTGAATTTCTTTTCGAAGTTGTTTTTAACCTGTGATTTTATACGCGAAGTGTTCATATTTCATTTGTGCGCGATTGTTTGAAGTACTAATCGAATTTGTGTTGTTCCTTTCGAAAATGACGCGGTGAAAATATTTGCCGGATGGCGGAGCGCTATTCTTGTGAAGGCAAAAATGCATCCTTTTGCATCACAAAGGACGTAGCAAATGATGACTGAACATCAACAAACATTTCCGGTGAGATCTTTACGATTATAACCATACTAAGTAAAAAGTATGGAGAAAAAAAAAGAAAAAAGTCAAAACGTGTACACGTGGCTACCGTCTCAAGGAAATAATCGCCATATCCGAGACATGCACCACTGACAGCATCCTCATCATCGTACTACATGGCTGCAGCCCACCGAGAAGCACAAGGTTAGATCTTTCCGTATTATTTATAAATAGAAAGCCAGAATGCACCAAGGCACAGATAGAACAGAGGTAGGCAACTGAGCGAGAATATGAATAACTGGGGCAATAAGAACGAAACCGAGTCTGGACAGTTATTTGTGGAATCTGGTCGGAAAAGAAGAGCCGATGGCTATAATTTTAATCCTTACAAACCCGATTACAAAAATTATGAAAATTATATCCAGCCATTAGTTGTCGTGAGTGAGAGAAAGGTCTGATATTTAAAATTTTAGTTCGTGCGATAAATCTGTTGTAGTCCCCGTTGTCTATGTAATCTAAAGGTCCTAATTGGTAAGCGTTGGTTGCGGTACGATTAGTAATCGGTTCAGTTTATTTTTGAAGGACTCGCCTTGAAGAGTCTCGCCGGGCACGAGCTAACATTGGGCAAACGTACTTTTGCATATAAAAAGTAATAAATGATCCATAAAAAAATTAAAATAGTGCCGCGAAAAACGCATTCTTGACCCATAGGACTCTGGTGAAAATCCTTAAAAAATTGAAATGATCCATAAAGTTCATCACTCTGATCCATACTTTATCTAAAATTTTGCATTAAAATGTGAAAAATGTACCTAGGACCTGATCGTTAAAAGTGTACGGATTACTCATAAACATATTGCAAATGTTCCATAAAAGGTTCAATAACTTTCCTTAAACTTGTATAATTGATCCATAGAATGTAACGTTTGTGCAATTAAAAATATTCGCATGTTCCTTAAAGTACTTGAAATTTTCCATAATTAAATTGCCAATGATACATAAAATGATGAATAATGAACCATAAGCTTATAAAAATGATATATAGTAAGTCAGTTTTGTTCGCTGAACTATATGGTATGATCCATAAATTATGCCTGCATTTTTCCAGGTTGGGGCACTATTTTTGTTGATTTTGATCCATTTGGTGACATGTCCGTTCTTTCAGGTATCCGGATAAAATATTGCTGCTAAAGAAGGATTGCGGAGTTTTTGCGTAGCCTTATTTAGGATTGAAGAACTAAGGCGGCAGAAAGCAGTCGATGTTTCCGACATTCTTTCTTCTTTTTTAGCATTTGAAGCGTATTGCTTTCACAATTTGCTTATGAGCGATTCCACGAACAAGTGGGAAATTTTTCCAGTTTTTATTTTTTGTATTTTTTGATTTGCATGAAACCTTGCATACAAATTTTTGGGGAAGAAAAACGCCGTTTTGCATACTTGGTTCGCCATTTTGAATCTAGCGTTACTTATGAGAAGGGCCTATGAAAATGCACATGATATCTTCTATCACCCAGGTGTTGCTTTGTAGCCGCGCCTTTACCGACTGAGCTAAGGGAGGCCCCATTCCGACATCCGAAGTGTTAACATAGCGTAAATTAGATTCCAGTCAAACGACTGATTCAAGCATTTGCCCGGTATAAGGCAAACGGAGGATGTTTTTTGTAGTTAGGTAGTTGGACAGCAAGCGTCTGCCCGGCATAATTTAAATCGAATTTTCTGAAACAACAGTTTAATCAAGTCATAAATTTGACCTGTAGTTCTTTATGTGCAGGAGAGCTCTTTAGCACATTTCTTTAAAAACATGTGTCTCAGTTGCGGGGAGATCAAATAATGTTAAGTGCACAAAGTTGGTTTGTTATGAATCATTTTTTAAGATTATGATTTGTTATAAAAACTGTTAGAGATCATTAGCAATTTATTTATGGAACATTTACAATAATTTATGGATGCATGCACATATGTTGGTGCAGAAATTTTACATTCTGTGGATCAATTTTGCAAGTTTAAGAAAAGTTATTGAACCTTTTAGGTATCATTTGCTATTTGTTAATGGAAAATCCGAACAATTATATACATCATTCCCATGATATATAACGGTTAATTTTTGAATTTTATTGTCATATATTGTTATGGATGGTATAGTATGGATCAATGAGTATGAATTTTAGGGATCATTTCAATGTTTTTTTGGGGATTTTGAACAGAGTCATTTTTTTGTGGATTTTCACCAGAGTCTTATGGGTCAAGAATGCGTTTTTATAGAACGATTGTCAATATTCCATGGATCATTTCTTCAGTTTTAAAGGTGCAAACTTAGGGCTTCCGTAGTTTTTTACGTGCACGAGTGCTCTTTACCAAATTTATTGGGAAACATGTGTCGCAGTTGCGGTCGTTAAAGAACGTAAGAGCGCAAAAGTAAGTCAGTTTTCTGAAAATTTAAAATCTTCTCCAAGATTATCATTCTTTTACAGCAATATTTAAGCCGCATAGCTAAAGGAACAAACATTTTAATAAATCTGAGTAGCAGCGCAGTCAAACATCGATTTCCCTGTAGTTTAAATTTAAAAAATAGTTTAAAAAATTGGAATTATTCCGGCATAATTTATGGATCATACATATTATTTTAAGTACACAAAATTGATTTGCTATGGACCATATTTAGAAGTTTATAGTTCATTTTTAAAACCTTTTATGGATCATGGGCGATTTATTTATGGAATATTTTCAATAATTTATTGATCATGTGCATATATTTTAGTTCACAAACGTTACATTCTAAGGATCAATTTTACAAGTTTAGGGAATGATATTGAACCTCTTATGGAACATTTGCAATATGTTTATGGGTAATCCGTACACTTTTAACGATCATACCCTGGATATATAACGGTACATTTTTGACATTTTATTGCTAAAATTTATATAAAGTATGGATCACATTGCTGTATTTTATGGATCATTTTAATTTTTTTTATGGATTTTCATCAGAGCCTTATGGGTCATAAATACGTTTTTTATGGAACGAATTTCAATTTTTCATGGATCATTTCTTCAGTTTAAATGTGCAAACTTAGGGCTGCCGCTAACATTGCCTCTTCACATGCAAGTGGGTGTTCCCTTGCTTGGCGCCTAACCTGTAACACACATCGACCCTTTCGGCCAGTGACCTATTGCGTTTGGGGCATATCAGGGCGCATGATTCTTTTTGCAAAATATCACAACATTTTATTTGATGATTCTAGTGTTACATGCTAGTAGATTACTCTAACAATCTATATATATATATATATATATATATAAATGGATTTCTGTCTGTCTGTCTGTCTGTCTGTCTGTCTGAACCTAATAGGCTCGGAGACTACTGAACCGATCGGCGTGAAATTTTGTATGGAAAAGTTGTTGGGGCCGGGAAAGGTTCTTATGATGGTTTTAGACCCCTCCCTACTCTGGAAAGGGGGGCTCCCATACAAATGAAGCACACATTTCTGCATAAGTCGAGAACTAATCAAGCAAAGGAACCCAAATTTAGCATGCGTAAGTTTTTAGAGGCAAGAAATGTTTCTATGGTAGTTTGAGACCCCTCCCCTTTCTGAAGGGGGGGGGGTTCATGCAAATGAAACTAAAATTTTTATTATAATCGAAGAGCCCAGTGTGTTGGTTCGAAAACTAATAAAGCAAACGGAACCAAATTTGACATGTGGGGGGTTTTGAAGAAGAAGATTGTATGGTGGCTTGAGAAACCACCCCCCCTCTGGAAGGGAGCGCTCCCATACAAATGAAACACAAATTTCAACCAAAAATGAGAATTATTCAGGTTACTTAAACACAAAACGTGTATTTCTTGGGTAAGAAGCATATTTTGATAGAAGTTTGAACCGCTATACATTCAAGAAAAAAAAAAACTCATTCCGAAAAAAAACCATAAACGTGTCAGTAATATTAAATTTTCCTTCATTAAGTTGCAAGCGTAGCAGCGCACGCACCGGGTTCAGCTGGTAGAGATATAAAGATATATAGTGAAAATGGCCTGCCGTTGCTCCCAAAACATCTTTTGCTGGCGTCTTATAGGGATGCAACTGTCAAAGCGAGCAAAAGTTATGGGATTTGACAGATCAAAATTTAAAATTTGACATGATTTCAAATCAGAATTAAGGGAACACCATTCACCAGCGCCATTCTTCATCTATACCTTAATATATCCATTATTCTAACAGATTTAGTTTAAACATGTTAATATTTGCTTCCGTTGAAGAAGATTTTGTTATTGATACTTTCTTCAGCGGTTCCGAGATATGATGATTTTGCAATTACGCCCATTAAAATTTTTAATCTAAAGTTTATCATTTTGTAGGAGTTTTTCCGGAAATCCATATTCGTGCATGATCTGCCGAGTTCTGTTTCACCACTCTTTGATTGACCAATTGACTTTTATCACCCCGCCACTCGTTGTCTGTGTACCATCTCTAGTGGTGGGTTTTTTGTTTAAGTAGGACTACGTCTTTGTTTTCTATGCTGGGGTACAATTTAAAAATTATTGCGACCGTCACGAAATGCGGTCAGATTTTGAGCGTTAATATCTCAGTCGTTTTTTCAAACATTTTCTTAATTTTTGTCTCGATCGAAAATATTTAATGAAAAATATTGATTTTGAACATAAAACTATCTAAAATAACGGAAATATAAGGTGATGTCTTATAATGCCGATATTTCAGAGTAAATTTACTAATTACACAGTATTCTCCTATCACAGACTTCAAATTTAAGTACGGAACGTCTCCTATGTATCAGTAAAAGATGTTTAGCATTTTGCTTCAGTCTTTCGGGCAATCTCGAAGATGTTGTGTCAGCGTGCGGCTGCGCACCGTCTTGTCGTCCAGGACTCTCTACTGCCTAGCAACATGTCTGGCCGTGACAAATTTGCAGTCGGATTGCAATTCCCACTCGGTCGCATTCACCTTCTGCTCCGGAAGGGCACTACACCTAGCGCGTTGGTGCCGGTGTCCCCCGTCTACCAGGTGGCTGAAGTCCTCGAGTTGGCAGGAAACGCCGCCCACGACAACAAGTAGACCAGAATCAGCCCACGTCACATACAGCAACGACGAGGAGCTGATAAAACTTCTCTCCGGTGTGACCATTTCACAAGTCTTTTTCAGGCCATCCTGCTGCACAAGAAGACCGAGAAGAAAGCCCAAGTTCAATCGCGAACAATGTTCCCCTCGTCAACAACTAAAAGGCGTTCAGTTTCCAGTTTTAAATTCGTCGGTCGAAAGTATTGAAGACTTTTTCTTTTCACTAAAATGTAAACAAGATTTTGTTTTCGCGTCAAAATCATCCGCAAATCAAACAAATCAAACCTTGAGCCAAATCATGCGTGTTCAATGTGCGATAATCCGTTTCGAACCCATCCAACCAGTTACTTCCTGCTTTCAACCAGCCCTCCTTTTGCAACATCTCATCGGGAAAAAGTGAGCAACCTTTTTCCGCTCGGCCCAAAGTTGTGGGAGGCAATCTTCTACGCGCGCGGCCAGCTGGCAATGACACACTCTCTCCGTCACCCGTTTGTCACTTAGAACTGGTCTTAGGTCAGGTTGGTGTACATCCGCTTTGGCGAATCGACACTCTGCCGCGAGCCCTCCGCCACCACTCAGCGGCCAATCCGACACCTCTTGTGGCATTGCAAGGCACTCTGATTTATGCTAATGCCACGGCGCGTTGTTACTTTTACAGCCACAATATCGCAGTCTCCACTGCCATATAAATAAAATTTGTGCCGTAGTGCACTATATTTTGCCGGAGCTGCCGTTGGCGAAACTTGCTCCGTTGGCAGTGCAGGATTCGTTTCAGACAGGGAGCCTTTTCAGTCACTTCTAGTCGTGATAAAAAAAATGCACCCAACGAGAGAACTTGGTGAACGGATTTTTTTTATTCTGGTTTACCTTCGCCTGTGTGTGAAAGGTGAACTTGTGCTCGATTCGATTCGTGACGGGGGCTCCGAGATGCCAGTCTGCGTGGGTGGAACTTTTCGGTGCTAATTGAATGGTCGAATGCAGCGGAGGTAATCGAGTAAACACAATCATCTTGGAATTATTGATTTTCAATTTTCGTCCTGGATCGGTCGCAATCAATGTCCAAAGAGTTGTGGCAGTGGAAAGTGATCCGTTTTCGATCGGACCATTTCCCTCATCGAATTATCGACAAATCCGATTCAATTATCCGCTTGAGTTCCGAGAGCCAGTAATCTCTCCTGCTAGCGAAAGCCAGCTGCATCCGGCAGTCGTGGGCGAAGGATAGAGCATTCCAATTAAAAATGAAATACCCCGATGAGAAAGTGAGCGAGAGAGAGAGCGAGAGAGAGCCAGCGAGCTGCTTGAGGATGTGCTATATCGCTTCCTCCCGGTAGGGGAATTCCGGATCTGTCATGTACCATCGTTTTTATTAAACCAAAATCTATGCTCGACTGATGCCGTAGTTGGAACTGGTTCTGCTTCAGGGACACCGATGAGAAAGGAAAAACTATAGAACTCGACACAGGAGAGAATTCTATGCAGATAAGAAATAGGAAGCTGTCAGTAGAAGAATGATACTCGTATCTCATTGCGAGGCACGTTCCGTTCTCCCATCGACAAACGGGTTGGGGAATATCGATGTGGGAAAACGTTCGGACCACAACTGCAGCAACAGCAGGAGAAGCTATTGGCAACTGACCGGATCCTGCTGCTGCTGTTGCTGATGTTTCTGCTATGGATGGATAATTTAATATGTTGGAAGCTGTTTTGCAACTGCTTCGGAACGTGTACCAGCGAATTGAGCGAGCGAGTGGATAGTCCTTGAAAAATGTCCATCTGATCGAAGCACGAAGGGTGCTTATTGGAGGATTAGTTCATGTAAGGTGGTGCAGTGCTGAAATCTCGGCGAATGAAACTTATTTATTCGGTTATGGAGCTATCGGCTGCATTTGAAGGAATTCTGAAAAGTTTTGAAAGACATTCGGAGATTTGGCGATGGACGGTTTCGTTATGTTTTAAGGTATCTTCGCATGTTATGAGCTCAATTAAACCAAACGTCTTCACGAAAATAAATAGCATGTTATTCAATTAATTTTTGAATTTTAATCGCAAAAATAAACAGAATATTAATAGCAAAAATAAACATCAAATAAATTAACAAAATTTAACATGAAATTTTTGCTGGAGTTTTAAATTTTTTTTCCAGAAAAGAAGTACCTAAGGTCTGTATCCACATTAATCCGGACACCTTCAAATCATTGTAACTTTTGAAATATTGCACGTAGGAATGAAAAATTTCACTGTGGTATAGCTGAGAGTCTATGATGAAAAAGACTATGATTGATGTTTACATTACATGTTTCGTATTCAAGATGGCGGCGAAAGAAAAACAAGTGCGCGAGCGAATTTTGTACGGGCGTACGGCAAATCCTGACTTGTCAATACGGGTCCTTGCAAAAACATTGGATTTGCCTAAATTCACTGTTCACGATGTGCTCAAATCATTTTCGGAACGTTTGACGGTGGAGAGGAAACCGAGAAGTAACAAAAACATTGGACGCGCTGATCCTGTCATGGACCGAAAGGTGAAAAGGATATTGACGAAAAATCCAAATCTCTACATTCGAACGATGGCTCGTCTAATAGGGATGTCACCTGGTTTTGACCAAAAATCAAAACAACGTTTGCGACTTAAGTCGTATAAACTAAAAACAGTTCCAAATCCCAACGACAAACAGAACTTGGCAGCAAAATCACGGGCTCGACGTTTGTACTGCAAATATTTGACGAAGTTTTCATGCGTTGTTATGGACGATGAAACTTATGTCCTGGAGGATTTCAAGCAGCTTCCAGGGCTGGCTTTTTTCTGCTATGGCCAGAAATGCTACAACTGAGCATTTCAGAACGAAGAAGGCATCGAAATTTCCCTAAAAAAAACCTTGTGCGGCAAGCAATTTGCACGTGTGGCAAAAAGAGTAAATCTTTCGTCACTACAGACACAATCAATAAGGAGATCTATCAGAAAGAGTGTCTGCAGAAGCGATTGCTACTCTTCATCAAAAGTCACAAAGAAAAACCTTTTTTCTGGCCCGATTTGGCATCATGCCATGGAGTGGTACCAAGCAAATCAAGTGAACATTGTACCAAAAACCTCTAACCCGCCAAATTGCCCAGAGCTACGACCAATCGAGAGATATTGGGCTCTGATGAAGCGGAAGCTTTCTGGAAAAAAGCAATGAATCAAAAACATCAAACACTTCCAGCAAATTTGGACAAAGACGGCTTCTACGATTTCTGAAGAGTCTGTACAAACCCTAATGGACGGAGTTAAGCGCAAAGTTCGAAAATTTATGCAAATACCGAATAACTATGTTTTGTCTTCACGAATGGTTAAAACACATCCCATGAATCTGAAATAAACAACTACGACGGAAATATTATGTGAAATTTATGTTTTATTCATGTTTTGAGGTGTCCGGATTATTGCGGACCGGACAGACCTTATGTAACAATTTTGGTTTTATGAAAGTTCTGTAAACTATAATTTAGTTGTGCAGAATGCTTTATAGAACCTTGATTAAACTAACAATATTGCTTGGGTAAGTATCATGCTTATTTTTAGACCTTTATTTCACCTTTGATCGAAATTTTCATCATACACGGTCCATTATGTTTTGTACGAGTCACTTGTTAGGCTGCAAAATTTCATTTCCACTTGAACTCCTTCAGGACAACAAAAGTTCAACCCATTTTCTTCAGTATGTACCCCACAATTGATCAGTATTCTTCGAGTGGCCTCTCTAGTTACTCCGTTGTTTTTATAACACAATGATGCTTAAGTTCAGTTCCGAAGTAGTGGCTAGATTTTTTCCTTTCGTTTTGACGTAGGACTACGTCTTTGTTTTCAATATAGGGGTACACGTTGCGAGTACGAAAATTTGGAGCGTCACGAAATATGCTTAGGTTTTGAAAGTTAATAACTAAGTCATTTCATGACCGATTTTCAAAATTTTTGCACCAATCGATTGCAAATCTTTCTACTCATCAATTTCATTATTGAAAACTATTAATTTTAAATAAAAAACTATTGAAATTCTTATAAATATAAAAATGAATTTTTATCGAACTGACCCTTATAGACATAGAAACTACTTAACCGACTGGCGTGAAAATTTGTATGCAGGGGCTTTTGGGACCGGGCAAGCTTCTTATGATGGTTTAAGACCCCCCCCCCCCTATGGAATGGGGGGCTCTCATACAAATGAAACACAAATTTCGGCATAATTCAAGAACTAATCAAGCAAATGGAACCAAATTTGGCATGTGCAAGTTTTTGAAGGCAAGAAAGGTTTCTATGGCAATTTGAGACCCATCCCACTTTTAGAAAGGGGGGGGCTCCCATACAAATGAAACAGGAACTTCTAACAACTCAAGAACTAATCAAGTAAATGGAACCAAATTTGACATGTGGAAGTACTTGAAGGCAAGAAATGTTTCTATGGTAGATTGAGACCCCTCCCACCTCTAGAAGGGGGAGTGGGCTCCCATACAAATGAAACAGGAACTTCTGATAACTCGAGAACTAATCAAGTAAATGGAATAAAATTTGACATGTGGAAGTTTTTGAAGACAAGAAATGATTATTTGGTAGTTCGAGACCCCTCCCACTTCCCGAATGGGGGGCTCCCATACAAATGAAACTGGATTTTTTGCATAACTCGAGAACTAACTAAGCAAATGGAACCAAATTTGGTATGTCGAAGTTTTTGAAGGCAAAAAATGTTTCTACTGTGGTTCGAGACCCCCCCCCCTGGAAGGGGGGATGCTTTCACACAAACGAAACTCAAAATTCAACCAAACATGAGAGTATATCATATTTATTATTCGATACATTATAAATGTTACATAATATGATTCAGATTTGCAAATCACTAAGGGTCGTTTGATGTGTGCTTATTTGCAATCACAGTCCACTGTTTGATGGCATGCGATAATTTCTGTTTGATGGCATGTGAAGTGTAAAGTTCGTTGGTAATATTATCTTCGAATTCCAATCAGTGTTTAAAAGTGTTTCTTGCGTTCTAGTGCGATGGATAGAGTCCATACCATTCGATAAGAAACAAATTATTTTGAGGAAGTGTAAGTAAAATGTCGCAGCATATGGCTGCAAACTATATACGTGAGTTGCTCAAGCTTTAAGCTTCAGCTTCATGACGAAGTGAGGTGGCTGCACTAGCTGTTCCCCTGACCCCAAAACGGCCCCTTTCAAGGCCTCCAAAATAACTGGAAAAGAGAGTTGTTCAAAATGGGCATGTTGCAACCATAGACTAACTCTAAGACCAGTAGGTCCCGAACAAATACGATTTTTTTCTTGGCTCAGTCAGTACTAGCACATCGGTCCCAAGCTCGGTCCCAAGCTTAATAATACGCCCCTAATAATGAACTCACACGAACACACGCTCAAATATTCTGTCAAAATAACACAGCAAATCGAAACAAAGGCGCAAATATGTATAGCAAGGTGCTGGCTACAAGGTGTACTTCGGACCAAGGGGTTCTACAACAGTGAATCAATTTCAAATCGCTAATTGCATATTGATTGTTGGTTAAACCATCTGTAATATCGTTCTTGTATATTACATGTTTATTAGGGTAACCTGTTTAGTGTATTGCAGTTAATTTTTGAGCGAAACCAATTTCGAAAACCCTTTAAACAATTAGGCGACTGGAGGCGAATTCGATTGCACATTGCTACATAGTCCTACGTTACCTTTGCGTACAACCCCATTGGGCTGAACCTTGTAGTTTTTTAAGACTAGATAATTTTTGAATTTTTGGAAGAAAACACATCACTTCAATTTGTACCATGAAATGTTTGTGTGAGTGAAACCTATCCCAAACATAGTAATATGCGTGTGTGTGTGAACGCACCAAGCAGTAACTACTATTTTTGCGATTTACCGTGTCCATTTTGTATAAGACCATTAGCAGATTCGCGTGTTTTCATTTTGCTGCATCAAAATGCCCAAGGGAAAAGTGCTCACGGAGAAGGAGAAGGAAATAATCGAGGCATTTCATCAAGAAAAAGTGTCAATAAGAGAAATCGGACGGCGGATTTGCCGGTCCCATCAAGTTGTGCGCAATTATCTCGCTAATCCTGAAGGATACGGAAAAAACAAAAGAGCTCCACGGAAATCAAAGCTAACCGATCGCGAGAAGAGGTAGATAGTTAAAACAGCCTCGCACTCGACTAAATCCTTGATGTAAATCAAGCAAACTTTTAATTTGAAGGTTTGCCGGGAGACAGTTCGTCAGGTTTTGGTGAAAAGCCCTCATATTAACAGGGCTCAAAAGGTTAAAGCTCCTAACCTTACAGCTTCTCTTGTTGAGAAACGGCTGAGTTTTGCAAAAGCTCACATGAATCGACAGTATATTTGGTAAGCTTTGGTTATACGTTAAAATTATTCTTGATTTTTTTAACATGTTTAGACAACCTTCTGCGACGAAAAGAAGTTCAACCTGGATGGCCCGGACGGCTTCAATGGATACTGGCGCGATTTAAGAAAGGAGGAACAATATTTTTCAACTCGAAACTTTGGGGGTGGCTCATGCATGGTTTGGGCAGGCTTTTGCGCCACCGGGAAGCTGAAGATAGCGTTCACGTCCTTCAAAATGAATAGTAAGGACTACATCAGTATTCTTGAAGGACATCTTCTGCCTTTTTTGCGCAAATATCGTCGGAAGAAGTTTACGTTCCAACAGGATAATGCCGCTATTCATACCAGCAAGGAAACGGAAAGCAATGGCTCAGGAACCAAAAACTCGATTTGCTCGACTGGCCGGCGCGTTCTCCTGACCTAAATCCAGTCGAAAACCTTTGGGGGAATTTGGTTTGCAGGATTTATGTTGACGGAAAGCAGTATGCCACTGTTGATGAGCTAAAGTCCGCTATTACGACAGAATGGGACAAAATTGAGAAATCTGTTCTACTGAATTTAGTAAACAGTATGCCAAATCGATTTTTTCAGGTAATTAATCGAAATGGTAAAGCTACGGATTATTGAACTTACAATATGCTGATTTTTATAAGTTTTACTTAATAAAAATGCGTAATATTTGAAATGGTCTTATAGAAACTGAACACCTAAAAAATATAAAATCTTATTACACAAGTAATAGAAGGAATTTCTAATCAAAATTAATCTAAGACAAACAATAACTTGCCATGCACTCTACAAAAATACGCACATTGACCCGAAATTGTTATTATAATAGTTGATTTTAAACAATTTGGGGGTGGTCTTATTGAAGTTGGACAGAGTGTATATGTACCGGATATGATCTTCGATTTGGTACGATTGTCTAGTCTGCCCCGGCTTATTAGGTCAGCCGCGTATATCCATCGCTGCATTGACAACAGAACCCGCAAGACTAAAGACGAACGGCCGATTGTTGGTCATCTGGAAGCGAATGAATTGCAGAAAGGACTACGTAAGCTCATTCGCTTGACGCAATGGCAGGCCTACCCGGACGAAATGGCGCTGCTCACGCGCAATCAACCGATGTCAGTGGAGCAACAGATACCACTAGAAAAATCAAGCAGCTTGTATAACTTGTCCCCCGTGCTGGATGAATTCGGCATACTAAGAATGGATGGGCGTATCGTAGCAGCGCCAAACGTAACGGAAAGTGCAAAATTTCCTATCATTATCCCAAGAATACACAGGTTCACCTAACTTCTACTCGCTGAATTCCATCAAAGATATCGTCACTGCAACATGGAACCGGTGGTGAATGAAGTTTGCCAAAAACATTACGTGCCGCGGATGAGATTCGCCATGAATCAAATAGCGGAAGCCTGCCAGTGGTGCAGAATATACAAAGCAGAACCACGTATTCCTCGCATGGCTCCACATCCAATGGCACGACTTGCTTCGTTTCAAAGACCGTTTACGCACACTGGAATTGACCTCTTTGGACCGCTGCTGGTGAAATTCGGTAGGAGTAACGCGAAGCGGTGGATTGCCGTATTTACCTGCCTCACAATACGTGCTGTCCACGTCGAGGTGGTACACAGTCTTAGCATTGCATCATGCATTAAGGCAATCCGTAGGTTTGTTGTGCGTCGTGGATCACCAGCGACGATTTACTCTGACAATGGAACCAATTTTCGAGGTGCGAACCGACTGTTGCAGGAACAGATTGAGCAGCTAGCATCCACCTTTACCAGCACTACACCAAAGTGGAGTTTTATTTCTCCCGGCACACCCCACATGGGTGGAGCCTGAGAGCGCATGGTGCGCTCAATCCAGACCACTATGGACGTTGCGTACAGTAGTCATGGGAAATTGGACGACGAGACGTTAGTAACGCTAGTAGTAGGAGCCGAAGGAATCGTGAACTCCGATCGTACCTACCAATCGATTATGAAGAACGCGAAGCATTGACTCGGCATTTCGAGTGGAGATCGTCAGCCAGCAGAAGCAGTAGGTGACTCAGAAGATGGGTACGAGAGTACCTGCCTACCCTGACTAAGCGTACGAAGTGGTTCGGAGACGTGAAGCCGATTGCCGCGGGAAACTTGGTGGTGATCATCGATGAGTCAACCAGGAACAACTGGGAGCGAGGTCGGATTCTGGAAGTCATCAGTGAAAGCGATGGGAGGATTCGTCAGGCTATCGTTCAAACTGCGAGGGGGTTGATCCGTAGATCAGTGGCTAAGTTGGCAGTCCTAGAAGTAGATTACGAAGATAAAACTGGACCAGATGGCCAGTGTTACAGGGGGAAGGATGTTGGTTCTGGCAACACTGCCGGGGCGAATACCGATTCGAAGGTCGACTGCTGAAATGGCTTCACCTGTCGACTCAACAGACCTTGCAACTTGCTGGGCTGTCAAGCTGACATGTGAGGCCATTTCAGCAGTCGACCTTCGAATCGGTATTCACCCGGCAGTGTTGCCAGAACCAAAATCCTTCGCCCCGTAACACTGGCCATCTGGTCCAGTTTTACCTCCGCAATCTACCTGTAAGACTGCCACTGATCAACGGATCAACCCCCTCGCAGTTTGAACAATAGCCTGACGAATCATCCCATCACTTCCACTGATGACTTGCAGAATCCGGCCTCGCTCCCAGTTGTTCCTGGTTGACTCCCGGGAAGTTTCGAAGGTACGTACCCAAATCCGCTTTCTCATGCGCTGGAAGTTTTCCCACAACTTCCATTAACAGAGACGGATTTGACAAATGCGCAAGTTGACCTGCAGCTTCCAAGTGATCGCAGAGGCTCTGGACTGCCATACCGAAATCTATTCACCTTCGGCCTCACCTGCCGATTCACTCCAAAAGCAAATTACAATTGAAGAATAAAAAAAAAAAAAAAAAGGTTAACACTTGACAGCGCGATAGTGTTGTCGCTGTGAATGTCAAAAGTGGCGCTGTTCCATCTTACAAGCCTTTCCTCTACGATTGCCCAAATTTCGTGTCAAAAATCTATAACTCAAAAACTACTAACTTTAGACATATGATGTCCTCGGAGGTTTTGACGTAGGACTACGTCTTTGTTTTCAATATAGGGGTACACGTTGCGAGTACGAAAATTTGGAGCGTCACGAAATATGCTTAGGTTTTGAAAGTTAATAACTAAGTCATTTCATGACCGATTTTCAAAATTTTTGCACCGATCGATTGCAAATCTTTCTACTCATCAATTCTATTATCGAAAACTATCAATTTTGAATAAAAAACTATTGAAATTCTTATAAATATAAAAATGAATTTTTATCGAACTGACCCTTATAGACATAGAAACTACTTAACCGACTGGCGTGAAAATGTGTATGCAGGGGCTTTTGGGACCGGGCAAGCTTCTAATGATGGTTTGAGACCCCCACTCCCCCCCTATGGCATGGAGGGCTCTCATACAAATGAAACACAAATTTCGGCATAATTCAAGAACTAATCAAGCAAATGGAACCAAATTTGGCATGTGCAAGTTTTTGAAGGCAAAAAAGGTTTCTATGGTAGATTGAGACCCCTCCCACCTCTAGAAGTGGGAGTGGGCTCCCATACAAATGAAACAGGAACTTCTGATAACTCGAGAAATAATCAAGTAAATGGAATAAAATTTGACATGTGGAAGTTTTTGAAGACAAGAAATGATTATTTGGAAGTTCGAGACCCCTCCCACTTCTAGAATGGGGGGCTCCCATACAAATGAAACTGGATTTTTTGCATAACTCGAGAACTAACTAAGCAAATGGAACCAAATTTGGCATGTGGAAGTTTTTGAAGGCAAAAAATGTTTCTACTGTGGTTCGAGACCCCCCCCCCATATTGAAGGGGGGATGCTTTCACACAAACGAAACTCAAAATTCAACCAAACATGAGAGTATATCATATTTATTATTCGATACATTATAAATGTTACATAATATGATTCAGTATTGCAAATCAGTAAGAGTCGTTTGATGTGTGCTTATTTGAAATCACAGTCCATTGTTTGATGGCATGTGATAATTTCTGTTTGATGGCATGTGAAGTGTGAAGTTCGTTGGTAATATTATCTTCGAATTCCAATCAGTGTTTAAAAGTGTTTCTTGCGTTCTAGTGCGATGGATAGAGTCCATACCATTCGATAAGAAACAAATTATTTTGAGGAAGTGTAAGTAAAATGTCGCTGCATATGGCTGCAAACTATATACGTGAGTTGCTCAAGCTTTAAGCTTCAGCTTCATGAAGAAGTTAGGTGGCTGCACTAGCTGTTCCCCTGACCCCAAAACGGCCCCTTTCAAGGCCTCCAAAATAACTGGAAAAGAGAGTTGTTCGAAATGGGCGGTTGCGAAAATGATCGTATGTCGAAGCCATCATGTTTTCGACATTTGCACATTTTGCAGTGTTGTACACACATAGGCCTAGAAGAAATCGTATGCAATTGGTGGTGGATGAAGCCAGTCTCTTGGGTAAAAATGTCCTAAATGTCTACCCGCATAAACAATTACCATAAGAAGCACCTAACCACCAATTCGGGTTATCATCCCAACTGTAACCGGTACGGTTAAACCATAGACTAACTCTAAGACCAGTAGGTCCTGAACAAATACGATTGTTTTCTTGGCTCAGTCAGTAATAATACGCCCCTAATAATGAACTCACATGAACACACGCTCAAATATTCTGTCAAAATAACACAGCAAATCGGAACAAAGACGCAAATATGTATATCAAGGTGCTGGCTAAAAGGTGTACTTCGGACCAAGGGGCTCTACAACAGTGAATCAATTTCAAATCGCTAATTGCATATTGATTGTTGCTTAAACCATCTGTAATATCGTTCTTGTATATTACATGTTTATTAGGGTAACCTGTTTAGTGTATTGCAGTTAATTTTTGAGCGAAACAAATTTCGAAAACCCTTTAAACAATTAGGCGACTGGAGGCGAATTCGATTGCACATTGCTACATAGTCCTACGTTACCTTTGCGTACAACCCCATTGGGCTGAACTTTGTAGTTTTATTCTTAAAAAATAAGATTAATCTTTTGGTTTGGGCGGTGACTAGGGTGGTCCTATTATGCTTATAATGAAAATTCTAACTTTTTACTTTTATGATTTAGAGGAATTTTTTCTCCTACAAAATTTTTAAAAAATAATTTAAAGAAACTTTGCTGAAAAATTTAAACTCTTTCTCACCTACGTATCGTTTGATAACTGTTTTGCTAACTTTCTTTAGAGTGGGTCTTAAAAAAAATAGTTTTTTTTTCTCTATTTTTTTTTGTTTAAATTTGAATTTGAAAACTTTATGTTTTAACGACTTTTAGGAAATGGAATGACGCATATTTTGAAGGTTGAAGATAATTGCTAGCTTTTGTTCAAAAAAAAGTTACAGGGGTGGAAGTGTCAAAAAAATAAGTTTTTTAAGACAGCTGACTCCCTCATTTGCAAATATTTGCAAAAACGGAACACGTAGACTGAAAGTTCGAACTTTCATCTACAAAATCAATTCAAAATCGTTTGTCTCCTCTTGCCTCCTTTAGGAGAAAAATGCATTTTAAAATTGGTAGTTTTGCATTTTTGCTGTAAAGCTTTCGATCAGCAGCATCAACAAATTCCATCCAAAGTGCGTAAGAACGTGATTTTTTTATGACAAAGTTTATATTTTTATATCGAACTATCTATATTATTAACATTTATATCTCAGACAAACATACATAACGCATAGATAATTTGCCACTACATATCATCGTCACTAAAACACTGGCGTCATCAGATGAGCAAACTGTGATGGGTGATAAAGCTCAAACTAAAGGTAATCAACTAGGCGCGCCACCAGCGGCGATACTATCAACTAAGAAACATTTGAATTGACCGTAAAATGCGTGATCGATGAAGAAACTGTAAGTGTTACGTCTGTTTGTCTGTATTTATATACAAACAGTAGTTTACTTGTTGTTTTTGAGAAGGAAATAATCTCTCATCACATGTGAGGCTCTAGGAGTAGACGGCACTTTTTTTGCTAGAACAAAGTTGTTAAGAGAAAGTATTGATAGTTCCGTTAGCGCACGGCAGGCTGTGAAGATTGAATAGAAGTAGCTTTGAAAATTGAGCGGAGGGCATTGCGAGGTAGTATTTCGAAAACAAGCACACAATCTTTTGCCCAGCATCCCCTGCGGGGTAGGTCAAGGCAGGAACGAATGCACCACCTTGACTGGCAAAAGAATGTGCGCTTGATCGTGCTCATATGCTACCGATAGCTTAAATGGTTCTAACGAACTGTCTATTCGTACCCCCAAATCCCCTACATGGGAGAGAAACTATCTCCCGCTCATTTTGGGTTTTATTTTTGGCATACGACTTCTGCTTTACCATGTTACCAGTAGTTTACTTACATTTTCTTATTTACACCAATAAATTTACATAAGTCTATTTACACTAATATATACATATATATTTGTGTTTTAAGATTTATGATCTATAAGATGTTAACATTTATATGTATACTCAAAAAAAAAAAAAAACATTAGAATATTTATGAAAATCTGTCGAGCTGCTAATAGCTGCTAAGTCGAGCCAGCGGTGGTCAGGCAACGGCCGAAAACAGACGACAGCTTCCGGTGAAGGCAAGGAAGCTATTAAATCTGTTCAAGCGTCGACCGATCCTTTCGATTCACGATGTGGCGAAGAAGGCGGATGTTTCCATCTTGATAGTCAAATAAAAACGATCCTCGTCTAGAAGGTCCGGAAGCCATCAAACCGGAACGACTAACAAAACACGGTAGCCAATACCCACGCCAGGAAGCTGTACCAAGAGTGGCTGACGAAACCGAGGAGAATCGTGTGGACGACGACATTTATATCTAAGCGGACACAAAGCAATTGCCGGCGCGGTTGGCCGTTCCTAAGAAGGTAAGGAAAAAGCAGGTGTACAAATTTGCCAGAAAGTTCTTGGTTTGACAGTCCATATGTGGGAATGGAGAGATGAGCAAGCCGTTCATCACGACGGTTACCATGAATGGGCAAATCTACCGAGACAAGTGCCTCCAGAAGCGCCTGATGCCCTTCCTGCGGTCTCACGGAGGCGAGGCCGGTGTTCAACTGGTACAGAGATAACCATGTTTTTTTTCTGCACCAGCAAACTTCTACCCACCGAATTCACCGGAATTTTGTCCGATTGAGAAGTTTTGCGTGGTCATGATGGCCAAACTTCGTAAAACACCTAAAGTATTTGAGATCGAGCTGGCTTTGCCGAAACATTGGGTAAACAAATCAAAAGAAGACGGCCCCACTATTGCTCAAAACCTAATGAGTGGTCAAGACCAAAGTGCGAAGATCAAATAAACCAATGGAATAGAAACCTTACTATGACCTTGTAGTCTATTTCCTGAAAGTTTGAACAAAATCCGAAAATAAATATTTTTTTGCGATCATTTTCGTGAGTCTCCTTTTTGATCACTTTTGCCGATTTTTTTGGAATACCTTTCAGTATAAGAATATGTTAGTGGGCAATTTGATTTTTAAATAAGTTCTGAAGTATGTAATAGACGCCGATAATATTTCAACTTAGAAATCAAGACGACATTATTGATAAAATATTTTCTTTTGCTTGATCCGAGTTTATTTTCCGTTAGTCTATTTTCGGTCCGAGCCCAAACACCAACGCTTATGAAATGATTTCACCTGGATCCTACAGATTAAACTCATCAACACATGGGCCGGTTCTAACGGCTTCACACGTGATCAGAGAATTTTCGAGAGCATCCATACCTCTCACGTCAAAGTCACGAGTTCGGATCTCACCCCGGGACAAGTTAAAAAAAATCCCAAAAGCGGTGTTTGAGTGACTACGACGGGAGATGAATTATCCGAGGCTGAAAATCTCGATAATCAGGAAACAAAACAAAACCAATCCCTACGGCGCCGACTAGAGTTGATTCAAGACCCTCTGGGGTGGGAAGCAATTGCGCTTACCACTGCGCTATCGGTGAAATTTGGTTAATTTTCAAATAGAAATTTGAAACTGTTTTAATTTAAGACGTTGTCCACAATAATGTTAAAATTATAAGATTTTGATAACTGATATTTCAAGCAATTAAGACGATTTATTCAAGAACAAATACAAGATTCATAACAATTAATTTAAATAAATTGAAGCATACTTTGCTTGACTACCGCTCCGATATATGGATTTAACTTTATTTATTGTAGCTATCAACCTTTCCGTCGAAATATTTCGCTCGGCTGTTTCGACTGAGGGTGAGCCCGGAGAGAATCTCTCAATTGTAGATTCGCCCTAATGAAAAAAAAACCTAGATTTTTATTTAACTAAGTTTTGAGAACTATTAATGTGCCCCACGAATTTCTACCAAACTCATCTCCTCAGACCCAGAATGCTTTCCATGGTTGCGTTGAACCTCCCATCGAAGGAAAAATCTCAGAAAATCTCCCCACCCAGAAAGCCTAGTTGATGACCTGAAGACCTTCCCATCATTACGTAATTTGCGCCGCTGAGCTCTCTTTGAAAATGGAACACTTTTGATGGAACTGAGAAACGACTGCTCACAGAAAGCAAGGCACCGTGGAGAATCGCGCTAAATGGATGCTAATTATACCTGACGGTGCCGAAGAGGCCAAACTCGAACGACACACTCTTTACGTCAAATCGCTCGTTCTATGCGGCAGAAATAGTAGAGTTTTGATGGCCGCAAATTTTCGCACAACCTTGCCTGCTGTAAGTGGTTCCGATTATTTCCGTGCGGCTTCAATAGACCTGATTCCTGACTCTGCTGCCGTGGAGCACGCCTCTTTGCTGTTGCTGTTCCCGCGGGGGGGAAAGCACATCAAACCAGCCACAAAATAGCCGTCGACAACAATCCAACAATCAAGGTCACCACACCCACGCCCATTGACAGGAAAATTTCATTAAAATGCAAAAGCTGCGTATGCCAGCCGGCAACGCAGGGCATAATTATGTCGTTCGAATGTAATTTGCAGCTTTTTATTTTAATCAATGTTTAAAACACAATCGACGCAAAACGATGTAACGCGATTAACATGGCTCTTTCTGCATTTGATTATTTTCAATTTCAGACACCCGACTGGATTGGCCTCCGCTGATGATCGGCGCACGTTTCCGTTAATGGGATAAAAGGTATTTAACAAACCTAATTAAGCTGGCTATTAGTGGGTCGGAAGGGTGCCCTCGAACAACGGGATTCGTTAAAATTTGATTCAGTTTTAAAATCGATGCAGTTGCTCTGACGGGCTTAGTTCGTTTGTTGTTTCATCCAATTTGCAATACCAATAACATTATTCAACTTTTTTTTTTTGGCTGAAAGGAATCCATGAGAAGCTCCTTCAATCGTTGGCTGAATAATATCGCTTTCTGATCTAGATCACATCGGAACGTGCGAATCTTGTTTGTGGACATGCCGAATGGGATCGTGAGCGGCGTGATGGGCATCGTACTTGGGCAAACTGGGTCAATCGCGAAGGGGAATGTGCGCGCCTCGTAACACAGGGTGATCATTTTTCATAACTTCAATTCCAATGGTTGCTGAGCGTCAGTTTTCGTTACATCACGACTCCTGAAAGGTGGGAAGATGAATTGAAGGAATTAAAGCGTTTCAGCAGTTTCGTCCGAGAGGCAGTTCAGTGCAATCTTGAGAACTTCTGATGTTCAATTTTTGCACTTAGTAATGGAAGTAACTCTGTTTTACTTAATGCTTTGTTATGTTTAAAGTTTGGTTTTGGTTGATTTTTATCGGTGATGCAAAAAATGAGAATAGCTATCTTTGCGTTACGCGTTTTGGCTTACTTCAGACGCAGCTTGGTGACTGTCACCTTACTACTTACTGTTCCACTTAGTTTTTCCTCTGTTTTTTACTTGTTGGTTATTCGGGATTATCTACGTAAAAAAACTGCTCTGTGACAGATAAGCTGAGCAACAAAGAGGAACACAAATATGCAGTCGAGTTGCAGAGGAGCAAGCATGGACAATTTCATTCACTCGCATTATTCTTCTTGAAAGTGTTCTTTCCTCTGATGAGTCGCTTTGATTCACTTACACTTGCATGCAAGCTTCGGAAATGAACATTGTGAGTCAATGAATTTACAAAAAAGTATAACCCATGTTCATCGGCAATCATTTGAATCTAGTGATTAATGAAGATCATCCGAGAATTTGGATTTTCATTTTTATGAATGCAAGATTGCATTTATGCGAGTAGCACCTTCGAGTAGTGTGCTCTGCTGGGAGTAACACTTCTCAGTTAGGGAGCATGGATTCTCACAAAAAAAAAACACAAACTTACATGTCGATCACGTGTCGCATCAATGTTATACTAATTAGTCAAATTTTCATCCGTATTGGATCAAATGTATGGCCAAATGTCGGATAAACAGCGAATTGATGTCCGATGGGAGTCAATTCGTTGACTGGTTGAATTCTTTGATATGTCGACAAGAGCTCAGTAGCGCTAATCAAATTAGAGTCATGCATACTTTCGTTAATTTAGCTAAAATTACGTAACTCGCTGTTCACACTAATGATGATTCACTAACGATGGTGAGCCAGCGGTACGAAAAATGAGCATCAGCGCAATATAAACAGGCATCAGCATATCGATTTCATAAACAACTGAAATGCATGCTGGAGAGAGGATTGATTCAAGTTACATATACTAAAGGGCGAACACGAAATTATTGCGACAAATTCAACAGGGCATAATTTTTTTACCATTGGGTAAAAATCAACCAAATTTTGCACACTTTCTCATTGATGTGTATTGTTTACATGCTGTCAAACTCGAAGTCGTGTTTTTCGATTCAACGAAAATGGAGGTGAACCAACGCGAGTCGAGAGAACAAATTCTTTCCAAACACCTGGAATTTCCTGACCTGTCGCACCGGCAGTTGGGAAAAATGTTGAACATTCACCATTCAACCGTCTCCAGAGTGTTGAAGCGGTTCCAGGAGCGGTTGACGTTGGACCACGGCAAAGGAGCTGGAAGAAAACCGGGACCGGAGAACAAAAAGACGGAGGGAAAGGTGAAGCGGATGATTAAAGCAAATCCCAACGTCTCAAGCCGTGATTTTGCTAAAAAGATCGGCATGTCGCAGAGCAAGAATTGTCCAGAATGCAAAGAAGAGAGCTGGACTACATACATACAAGGTACAGAACTTCCCAAACCGCGATGAGCGGCAACAATCGACGGCTAAAACTCGGGCACGGAAGCTCTACGAGAAGATGCTGACAAAATATGGCTGCTGTGTGATGGACGACGAAACGTATATAAAAGCCGATTTTAAGCAAATTCCGGGGTTGGAGTTTTTCACCGGCAAGAGCAAGTTCTATGTAGACGACAAATTTAAGAAGAAGAAAATGTCGAAGTTCGCCTCCAAATATCTCATTTGGCAGGCCATCTGCTCTTGCGAACTGAGCAGTGAGCCTTTCGTGACAAAGGGCACAATAAATGGCGAGATCTACAAATCTGAGTGCCTCGAGAAGCGCCTTTTGCCGTTCTTGTAGCAGCACGACGGAGCTCCGCTATTTTGGCCAGATTTGGCATCATGCCACTATTCTAAAAGTGTCCTGGAGTGGTATGAGGCCAATTCTGTCCATTTTGTTCCAAAGGACATGAATCCGCCAAACTGTCCGGAGCTGCGCCCGGTGGAGCAGTACTGGGCAATGATGAAGCGGGAACTTCGGAAGAGCAAGAAGACAGTCAAAGACGAGAAGGACATGTTAAGAAAATGGAAAAAAAAACTGAGAAACTGGTACCGGATGACACTGTAAAGACTTTGATGGAGGGCATCAAGTGAAAATGCGTTCAATTTTACACTCAAGGCTCCATCGATTAACTTTTCTTTTGATTTTTGAAGTAAATATATGTATAAAACTACCCTAAAATTTTGGTTTGATTCTAAACATAATAAGAAAATTGGCATGACATTTTCGGTGTCGCAATAATTTCGTGTTCGCCCTTTACGTGTTCCCTTTAACGCGCTACACCCTCTTAAAAAAATTGTTTGATTTACGTTGGATTACATAATGTTTTCAGTTGTTTTATTATTTTATTATAAATATAATTATATTTGGTGATCAATCAAAGGGTTGTTTGTGGCATCGGTGGATTTTCCTTATATGCCTTATGTATTGATTTCATTGAAAATTGCTGGCGGAATTGTGATACAAGTCATCCCAAGTAGCACACAACTGTCAAAAAGGGTTGCAGCAACTTGATTGTAACTTGAACGAGTCACATGCAAGTTGCTTCATCCGGTTGTAACATGTACATATTTGTACTTTTCGTGGATTATGTGTTTTAGTATTAAGGCCTTTTGACACTGCTAACGCATATTGTACGTTACTTTGACTTGTATGTAAGGCAATTCCTATCGTGAGGCATGCGGTATGTGGTATGTGGTACTGACGGGGTTCACAAGATCTTCACGTTTTACGAACATGTTGAACATGTCCACGACAGAATTTAAGCCTTTTCGGACTTCAGTGGAAGCAAATTGTTTAACTTTACTTGCTCCGCAACCCACAAGCTGCCCGTCAGCTGCCATTCTAGCGCTGCCTAAGGCAGCCGAGCGAATGAAGCATATGCCGAAGGTGCACCCCTATATCCATTTCGGGACGGACCATATGTTGGCGATTATCTCAGATTTTACCATATCAAGTTATTATCTTCCAGAACAAAACATTCTTTAATTGAAGTACTTCACCCACCCAGGCAATATTTTGGGTCAATTTCAGACCCGCACAATTTTTCCGGGTCCGGCACTTAGGTGGCCGACGCTTACATTAAACGCTGTTGTAGTTGTTCTTTATAAGAAAACATAGGACCCATATTTTTTTATTTTACGATTTGAGTGCTCTTTTTTATGTTAGGGTGGTCAAATGGTTCGGAGTTTTTGCCATTTTATATCTTTCATAGCTTTGCAACAACTTGTATCGAAAAGAGAAAAAAGTGTTCAACAAAGTTTCATAGGAAGCCATACGGAGATGAACCAATAAAGGGCTGTCCATAAACCACGTATACTTTAGGGAGGGGGAGGGGTCTGGCCAAACTCTACGCTCCATACAATGTTTCAAAATTTTACAAGGCCAAAAGTCTACGAGGGGGAGGGGTAGTCTGATATTTTCAAAAATCTGTCTACGTGTTTTAAAGATACCCCCTTTGCTCGGATATCTACTGTAGGTGGGTGCAAGTATGTAACATTGGTCACTTTTTTCAATTGTTACCATCGCAGAATCCTCACAAAATAGAAAAATTAAGTCTTCGAAAAAGTTCTTTAGGAGATCCAGCCTTGTCTAGCAATGGGCCGATAGGATAAAGGTCAATTAGCCTTAAAAAAGTTTCGCATATGAACGTTTGGCATAATGAACGATTCGCATAGAGTAGTTCCATACAAAACAGGTAGCATTATAGAGAATGCATATAATTCTCATTATGCCAAACGTTTGCGGCTACAGCCAACATCTGACTTCTTAAGGAACCTTGCTAATATATCTGATAGGAATTCAAACGCACAAATGTTTCAAAAAAGTTTAGAATATTACTCATTAGTTCCATCATAAAGCTCTTGACATTTAAAAAAAACATACTGAAGATACAATTTTTCTTAACAAAGGGCCTTCCTTAAATCACGTGGTCTTTTAGAGAGGGAGAATACGTCCGGATCAGGCCAATAACATGGCCCATTTGCCAATTGTCCATACAAAAATGGCCACACGGGGGAAGGATCTAGAAGTTCCGAAAAAAAGACTACGTGCTTTATGGACGGACCATTGAAAAGTATAAGAAACTTTGCTGTCGTTAGACCAAATCGGCCATATGTGATTCCAATAAAATCGCAATAGTTACATTAGTTTCCAAGTCTAATGTAAGATCTTTTTCTAATGGTGTCTCATCAGATATGAATTTTTGATATCAAAATATTGATATTGATGTTGTTATTGACACTGGGTATACTGGAATAGCACGAGCTGCCAAAAATGACTGAATTATTGAACTAGGTAGCATAAAGGGTTATACGGTCAAAATTTGGTCAAGGGAAAACGCGTGTAAATCGGTGAAATCGTTTATTTAAAAAATCAAATTAAATTTCTTTTTCAAGTTCAATTAGTATAAAATTCAGGAAAAATATTCAGTTAGGCTTCCGCTTTTCCAAATCCGAATTGCCGGGCCTTACGCTTGACCCCTGCCATCAGATTTTGTACAGCCACCTTGTCCACCTTCTTCGCCGCAGAAAGCCAGTTTGCCTTGAACTGCTGCTCGTCCTTAGCAGTTTTTTTGGTCTTCTTTAGGTTCCGCTTGACAATAGCCCAGTATTTCTCAATTGGGCGGAGCTCTGGCGTGTTGGGAGGGTTCTTGTCCTTGGGAACCACCTGCACGTTGTTGGCGGCGTACCACTCCATGGCCTTTTTACCGTAATGGCAAGATGCCAAATCCGGCCAAAACAGTACGGAACAACCGTGTTTCTTCAGGAAAGGCAGCAGACGTTTATTCAAACACTCTTTCACGTAAATTTCTTGGTTGACAGTCCCGGAAGCTATGAAAATGCTGCTTTTCAAGCCACAGGTACAGATGGCTTGCCAAACCAGATATTTCTTTGCGAACTTTGACAGTTTCGTGTGCTTGAAAATATCTGCTACCTTTCCCCTTCCTTTTGCCGTATAAAACTCCTGTCCCGGAAGCTGCTTGTAGTCGGCTTTGACGTAGGTTTCGTCGTCCATTACCACGCAGTCAAACTTCGTCAGCATCGTCGTGTACAGCCTCCGGGATCGCGCTTTGGCCGTCGTATTTTGTTTATCATCGCGATTTGGAGTCACTACCTTCTTGTAAGTCGATAGTCCGGCTCGTTTTTTGGCTCGATGCACGGTTGTAGACGATACACCCAGCTTATTTGCGGCATCTCGGAGAGATAGGTTAGGGTTTCGCTTGAAACTACCGGCAACTCTCTTTGTCGTCTCAGCGGCTTCCGGTTTTCGATTTCCCCCCGATCCAGACTTCCTGGCTGTCGACAAACGTTCCCCAAACCCTTTAATTACATTTGTAACGGTTGATTTGGCAACTTTTAGCGATTTTGCCAACTTTGCGTGCGAGTAGCTCGGATTTTCGCGATGCGCGAGCAAAATTTTGATACGCTGCTCTTCTTGCTTGGACGGCATTTTGACAACTGAAGAGTGAATTCCAAAAGCAAAATAGGAACAACATTCTACACACACACATCTTCAAAATGAGGGGTGTTCAGGTTTTTTAAATGCAAAATTGAAAGAAATACGTCAAGTTGATATTGACCAAATTTTGACCGTATCGCCCTTTAAGTCTCGGTTTTCTAACTTTGTTATTACGAATGAACAGTTGCATTTTGCATTCTTCGACGGTCACTTCGAATTGAACGTTACGTTTTTTCCATCCTTGCCGTGGAGTTACTCAACATTTTTTACTGAATTGCTCCTCGGTTTTGTCGCCTTATTGAACACTAGCAAGAAGTTATCGAGAGATCAGTTTAAGATTGGCAGAGGCACCGCGAGTTGATGTTTTTGAGTACTTTCTGTTTTTTTAACAACTGTTGACGAGAATAAGGCTGAGCGAAATCATTTAATCCTGTTATAAGTTTCGGTTATCAGTTTTGAAGCTTATCGCCATTTCAAGTTGAGTTTAGGCTTAAATCGATATTATTTGCATAGTAAAGTCCTTACAAGGATGCACAACTGATTTAATGTCAACGTAAGAGCTAATAAACGTTACTCTGAAAACAGAATATCTAAGATAACATTTCTATAAAAGATATTATTTTATAAGACATGTTGTTCCAATTATTCTTCATACCATTCTTGTTACATTTCAAAGATAGCAATTGGAGTGATTGAAGAGCCCGGTTTTATGATTTCTGAAATAAATGGCTTATCTTACCATAACACCACTAAACACAATATTTATATATAATCCAATACTCCTTATATGCACATGCCAGTATTTTATGTATACAGTAGTTGAAGTTCAGAAGTGCAAATTCAAAGTAAATGTTATGCTGAAATGCTGAAAAACAAATTCAGCCTTTTATTCATGTCATGTTTCTCCAGGCTCCTGAGATAAATGGTTTTGGAATGCAAAGATGATTCCAAAGCCTGCTGAAATCATTAATTGATATGAGAATGGAAAATTATATTATATGATTTACAGGTCGCACCACTTCACTTCCCTATTGTCAGATTGACAACATTGCCCAGGATACGCCAACCAGCATCTCCATGTTTCAGCTGGCAGTCTTTTGTGATCATATGACTCGTGGAGGCGTGAGGTAGGAACTTGTGAGGACCAGAGGCCGGTCGCATCCTTCTTTGAAGTTTTCAACTCACCATTTGACGCCCCAGAAAAATGGACACCTGTTTCTCAAAGGAAAATATTCAGTTTTGAACAAATTCATAAGTTTGCTTTACATATATGAAGATCAACATACACTTGACCGAATTCACGTGAGTTTGAATATTTACTTCTCATTTCTGAAGAAATGTTCGGATTTGGATTCTGCACAACTTTCTCTGTAACTTTTCATTGTGCTGCAGCCTTAGTTTTCTAGAAGCAACCCACAGAGCTTGCTTCTCTTCCATCTTTATTAAGATGCCGCTTAACTATTGCCCAGTATCTTCCGATAGAACGTAGTTCAGGGCAGTTTGGGGAATTTTGGCATTTTTCGACAAAATCGACTTTTTCCTTCTTGAGCATCTCCAACGTAACAGAAGCAGATTCCAGATCCGGCCAAAACAATGGAGAATCCGTATGTTTTCGGTAGATTGGTAGAAACCGTTTTTTGGTGTATTCTTTTCTATAATATTCACCGTTGATTAAAACCGTTGTGAAATATGAAGAACTTTTCAAGCCACAGGAGCAAATGGCTTGCCACACCAAAACGTTTTTCCCTAAATTTTGGTTCGGATGTCATCATCAGGAACATCTGTCTTCTGCTCAGCGTTGAAAAATTGCGGCCTCGGAAGTGTACAGTAAGTGTACGTACGTTTCGCCGTCCTTCAAATTGCTTTGGTTCGGCTTTTGGAGGAGAATAAAATACAAGTTCCGTGACCGTATTTGCGAAGAAGTTTGCTGTGAATCCTCCCTTTTAGGTGCTTTCTGCTTCTCGTGGGTTCTGATATGTTTACGCGTTTTGGTATTCTGCACAGTTCCGACGTTAAGGTCAACTGTTTTGGAAACACCCTTGAACACTGCAGATTTAGTGCACTTCACTTTTTTTTTTGCCAATTCTCGAAACGACAAATTTTCGGATAAAAATTTGTGCAGAATTAATCTGCAGGTTGCTGATCCGACACATCGTTCGAAATTTCTCACTTTTTTTTCGATTTTTCAGGTGTATTGCCAAAGTAACCAATGTTCCAACATACTGAGTGAAAATTCGAAATTTTTCGTTAAGTTTAACGCTTAACCATTGATAAACAGGTGTCCACTTTCTTTAATGAACACATTCTATAAGCATTTTGTTTTATATAATCAAAGTCGATAAATAATCAACTACACAATTGACAAAATAAAGTTATTTTTCAATTGATCATCATGCATATTATTGGAGCAAAAAAAATACAGTCAAAATTGAACTGCACGAATTGAAAACTTCTGATGAAAAATAAATTGCAATTGAATTCATGCTTGCTTTGTCAGAAAAAAAAAATATTATTTAGAAGGAATATGACTGTTCAACAATAATAAACAATAACATGGGGGGAGCAGTGACAGTATTTATAATGTTTAAAAAAAAAAAAAAAAATAAAATAATATAAAAAAAAAAAAAAAATATTATATTTTTTTATTTTATTTATTTTCTTCCTCTTCTCTCCCCCCCCCTCTTGTTGTAACGCGACACCCACCCCCCCACAAATAAAAAAAAAAAATAAATTCCTTCTTTTTTTTGTTTTTCGCCCCCCCCCCCCCCCTCCTCCAGTATCAGCATGAAATATTCATATACTTTCGTATATGTTTGTGGACTTCTTTTCCGTTTAAATAAAACTGTTCTCTTTGACGGTTGGTCATAAAGTGCTTTATTTCAATTCAGTTACATACCTCCAAGGTTCTTAATTCTAGTACTTCACTAAGCTAACAATTTTAAGTGGGAGAAGCCTAGATGCAACCAATTACAGATCGACCAATCATAGTACAGTAAAACTGCCAAAACAACTACACACAAAAAAATCGACACGTTGTTTTCACGTGAAATTTCACGTAACTTCCACCTGAGCACGTAACCAAATCTTCTTCAGTAAAATCAGGTGAACATTACGTGTCCAGTGAATTGTACGTGAAAAATCACGTAAAATTTATGTGATTATCACGTAGAATGTGAATTTACGCGAAAATCACGTAGCTCTTACGTGAATTCCACGTGTTTTTTACTGGTTTTGGCAGTGAACGAAAATTACGTGCGTTTCACGTGGAAGTAACGTGTTGATTTTTTTGAGTGTACCAATATGTGCACGTGAACACGGCACTGGTTTGCTCTAGCTGTGCGCTGAAGGCTAACGACAAAATTAGGGAGAAAGAACGAAAATGCAAAACGCACTGAGAGTTCTATGAAATGCGATGCCATGAGACCATTTCCAGAATGGTGCAATATAGTATCGATTATCGAATCGACACTTCGATGCATGGGAACACACAGGTTGTTGCACTTGTGTGGTACTGAAAATGTTTAAGCAATTAGCTTGGGAAAAGACATTATCCAGAAAGGTTTTCTCTTGAATAGAAATATGTATAAGCGCATCTACTTATGCATGGGAATTGTTCTAAGAACGGTCAACTCATTTTCAAGTGGGTAATAACTTTCATAGAAGAATGTTGAAACTTCTAATTTATGATCTATGGAAAAGATCTGTTTTGAGTTTCGTTAGAAATGTCAAGTTTGTAAATTTATGATCTTTTTGGAAAAGGTGTTACAGTACATGTTTATATAAATGAAAAATACTAAAAGCATGCGCATCTTTTCATATGATTTTCAGTTGGTTGATCCTGAAATGAAACAAAAATTGTATACTGCTCATTGAATAAACTTGGTGTAGCCCAAAAAATCGAGAAATTCATGCTTAGATTTACCAAAATTAAACCAAAGAGTAATTTTCGACTGAGAATCAACAATTTATTCTGTTAGATATTAAGTTTTGCCACTGGCAAACAGACATAATATCTTAAAAAATTAATAGAGTAAAACCTCTTTGCCCGAAAACTACTGCCATCTATTGAGAACAATGTGACAGCTTATAGACTGAACAGACTTTGGAAGTGCGTAAGCGTCAAAAACCAACTTTTAATTCTAATGCGGGCCATTTCAAATCCGTCCTTTTCAGGACGACGAATTCCATTTTGAGAGAGTTTGTATGATTTGAATTTATCTAAAATTACTTTCCAAGTTCTTACCAATTGGCAGACAGCGGTGGCTATAATAATTTTAGTTTTTACTTTGTTGCAAACCTTGAGCATCGTGTACAATTAACAAATGGCTGTTTCTTGATTGATTTATTTTTTCGATTTTTGCTCTAATCTAGAGGTTTTTAAGATAACCATTTTATTTACTCAAGTATTTAACATTTTACAAATAAAAGATGAATATATTTTGTGTACATATTCATCCATCGGTGTTGGAAAATTGTAAAGAATGTTGCGTTCCGGTAAATATCAAGAAATTTCTTTTCACGGACAACGTTTTGATTCTCGAACATGATATTCCGAAGTAACATTCCACCAAATGCTTTCTAAAGAGTGTACAAAAGAATTTTCTAACATAATTACTATCTAATGCTGATCTAACGATCTATTATGACCACACCCACGCTTTTTGATCAGACTACGCCTTACGGCAAGGGTAGAGGTCAAATGAAAATTTAAAAATAACTGAAACAGTTTGATGAACTGAACAGTTTGTCAGTTTTAAATAGCTTCTGTGTAGATTTTCGAGATTTTTGCTTCCATCAGTTGGAGATTTTCGTGACTGTGAACTGTCAAAAATATAATTAATTATTGACTTTGAATTCCCAAACAGACCCTGAACAATCTAGAACACGATAAGGACAATGGTCTCTAGCTGGTCAGTCAAATCAACACAATTACTACAGCAAGCACCACCATTGCCTTCCATTATACCAACATTCAAATCAAACGTCCCTTTCCAGGGCCGCCAAATAATTTCTAAGAAGCAAATCAAACGAAACTTACTCACTTACTTATGCTAACCCTACGTCCCATTAGAACAGTACCTGAGTTGCAATGTTCCGCTACTAAACTAAAGAAACTAATCAAACGGTTAAACGTAGTCTACGTCAACCGGTCGTGTGTTAAACACAACGCCACTGATTTTTCAAACGGTAGCAACCGCTTTTGCAGAAATTCCTTCACGCACACATCTTTGTTGATAGAGCCGATAGACACCACAACTACATATGGCCATCCAAACCAAATACTTCTTGTAAAATTTAGACGCCTTCTTTGATCAGAATTACTCGGCACCGTTTCTTTGCATTGTGAAATGAAATGCCAGGCCCGGAAGCTGTTGAAAGCCTTCAAAGCACATATGTTTCGTCGGCCATTATGGAACAAGATTTTTTTTTCGCAAAAACTTGATGCAAAAATCCTTAATTTGCAAACACTAAACACGGTTCCTTTTGTTAGTTTTAGTTTCTTGGCAAGATTGCAACAACGGGATTTTTCACCAGCACACCTACACTTGACGCCATTTTATCAAATGCACATGTTTTACCACAAAATAAAGTGAAGAGTCTCTGTTTTATTTATATGACATAAAACGTTTTAGCAATCTACGAAATATTTCAAAAATTATACTGAAAAAAGGGGTCCGAAATTTACCGCGGACAGGCTTTATGATAAGGTCGTTCTCGCTAACCTCAATCTTCGGATCCTTGAAAATGAACAGGAATTTCACACCGGGATTTGTTTAATGTTGCTGTGTTGTTGCTTCTTCCAACCGGATGAGATGTTTGATTTTGAAACAAATACAACATTTAACTGCGCTGTGATTGCGGTTTACTGTTGAGAACCGAATGACAGCGAACCGAGAGGATAAGGCAGTTAAAGAATCGGGCTGTTCCGATACACTAACCTAGAAAATTACCCGTTTATGTCATCTTTAATTTTTATTTATTGGAAATGAAAGACATTTCCTTCGGCAATATGTAAACATATGTGGTGGCACATATTCGATTGAAATACAATGCTCGGTTCATGAACATGATTTTCAATTGAAGATTTTACTAATTCACAAAAGTATTTTGGTGAATGTTTCAAATTGACCTGGTTTCCATCACGTATCATTTTCATGTTATTTTTTGCTGTTTATAGATATTGCGATAGGGATATTTTTTCCTTTCTAAGTCGAGAATCTTGTTCTGAATTTTGAGTTCATGATGGATCAGTCTTATCATCTGTATATCATTCTGATTACTCACATTAATAACATCAGAAGAGAGAGCGGGTGAGTCAATAAATTGCCCTTTACTATTTTGTTTAGGTGGCCTACAGGGTAGGCCCAAATAAGTGATGCAGTTTTTTGTTTCAGTGTGGAATTTTTCTAGCCATCGCAAGAGCCTTCTGATTGCCAGCATATTAAAGAGGGACTGATTAATACGTAAACAAACTAGTGTTCACTAGATTCCGTCGACAGGAAGTGCCTAAGAAAAATATGGATTTCAAAAGACAACGGATTTTGCAGTTACATTTGGCGGGAAAGCGTCCCAACCAGATACTGACCCGGAAAGAAGGAATATGCCGCACATTAATCGACCGGACGTTGAGAAGTTGGAGGACGAGGGGAACCATCGATCCAAAAAAAAATCAGGTCGTCCTCGCATTGTACGTACCAAACGGCTTGTAGAGACGGTGCGTGAGCGAATTCGCCGAAATCCTTGTCGTTCATCATATAAACTGGCTCAGGATATGGCCGTCTCCAGGAAAACTATCAGATCATTTCTCAAAGAGGATTTGAGATTGGTGTTCGGTAACCGCAAATGGGTGTTTCAACAGGATTCTGCGCCGTCCCATGGACCAAAGATTACAGAAGCATGGTGCACCAAGAATTTGCCTGACTTCATTCCTAACGAATTATGGCCAGCTTATTCGCCAGAAGGAGATGGATTTCTCTATTTGGGGAATCATGGAAGCTTACTTTTGAAATCTCAAACCAATGGGTATACACATACCCAGCCAGCCAACAGAAAGGAGGGGGAGAGAAACCCCCCAACAGCTCGGCCCGGCTCGTATGCCCCCCCCGCGGCGCCAACGGCCAAAAATAAAACAAAAAGCCGCAATAACCGAGAAGTAAATATGTCCACACAAACAATAAAATATAAAAAAAAAAAAAACTAAGAAACATTTATATTATATGTCTTTTCGTGGGAGGTACTGTCTTTGTTTCATGCGTCACTTATTTGGGCCTACCCTGTAGTGGCAGATGAACTTCCTTTAATTTCTTTTCCAAATCTCTTACCAAGCCGATTACTAAAAAAAACAAACCGATATCCAAGCCGGGCTGCCTAAGGGGCCTAAACAAGGATCGAAGAGGAATAAAGAAACATAATTGAAATTTTTAAGTAGAATTTAGCACTGAGAACTGCCGATTTAAATTGATTCCATCGTAAGGTAGAAATAACACTTCCTTCAGCAAATAGAAGATAAAACCGCAAAGGCACTAGAGTTCGATTAAAATCTTCTCACAATAACCGATCCTACCGATGGCGGAACTCAGCGAAACAGTTGACCGACCCAACGAATCGAATTGCACACAATTTGTATTTCAAACAAACCCTTATCTACCACAGAGTTGACTGCTGCACCGTGACAAATGGGTGACCCGCGTTTGTGTTTGTCACGCAGTTTAATTGCATATTGCCAGACGAGAAAAAAAAAAACACTCGAAAACGATAAATCCCAGATTGGAACAAACCCGCGGAGCTCAACTCCACCCTCCTCCCCTGAGGGTGAAGAAAAACCAATACCAAAGTGTTTACACATGTTTTATCCAAAGTGGAAACAAGGCTGTTTGTTTGTCGCTGAGCATGTTGCCTATTTATTGGCGAACAATTCGATCACAAACAATAATACATGTTCAACAAAAGGGAACGTTGCAGTGTAAGTGTAATTGGGGGGGAGTCCTTACATTCTAAGTTGGTGTTTTTCTCCGTTCATCTTCCACAATCGGAGATTTCCCTATTCTCACGTTTCTCAAAAACGAAAAAAAAAATGTCGCGAATTCTAACACGCCACCCCTGGGTGTCAGGACGCATTTGCCAACTCTCGGCAAGCAACTGTCTGCCAAACGCCGATAGCGGTTGGTGAAAAGAAACAAACAATCCAAAAGCAACAAAACAAAATAGCAGTACGTGCGAATCAATTTGTTGTTCGGGGTTTGCTGCGCTGTGAGTGGCATTTATGCTAAAAGCTCGGGGGATCGGGGGAGGATCGAACAACATTCCAGCAGAGTGTTTCACTAGGCTTCGGCCGGTGGTAGCAAATATTGGCTGTTGATGTTCGTTCTATTAATTTTTGTAATTAAAATGTCACGAGTTAACATTCACACAAACACACATTGTGCAGCGAAGCCTTTGAAAAGGGGCTTACATATGTTTGCTGTTCGGTATTATGTTGCTGTAATTAATGCACCAGCGTGCAGTTTGATGTAGAGCTAGTGGAACGGGAACGATGATTACAATTAATCACAAACAGACGGTTAATGAATGCGGATAATTGATCAGCTCCAATTGTTTCTGGTGTTTGCAGGTTTGCTGGGCAATGTTTTGTCAGCAAATACTAATCTCGTTGAAACATTTCAAATGGTGTAAACAACTGATGGAAATGTGATGAGATCGATTGGGTTCAAATATTAGTTCGAAATATGGGATTATTAGTGAGTTGCTCACTTCAAGTTTATCTTGTTCCCTCCCAGGGGGGAATTGATATCCAATATGTAAAAAGGCCATTTTTGTGACATGCTTTTTCGATTGTTTCGCTCGTGTGCCCGGTGTTCGCAAATTTATTTGTTATTTTTTTTTATAAAATTGCATTCCGTGAAAGTTATATTGAAGGCAATTACACACGCACGCACGCACCAAACTCTGACCAGGGCCCAATCAATTAATTAAAACATTTGATTGTTTCCCCCCCTCGGGGATAGGTGAACAGATTGTGGCGATCAAACACATATGGCATGTAAATTACATTTCGATTACCAACTTCCCTATGAACAAACAAACACACACAAACGCACCCACACACACACCTATGTGCTATTTTCGAGGTCCACAGAAATTTTGATTTATTTTCCCATTCCGGAGTCCGTCGTGCGTGGCTCACGTTTAATCAATATTCTGGTCGTGCTTTGCCTCATCGCCAGCCACCAGACGATCTGCCAGCCTGTTAATGTGAATTTAAAACGTCAGGAACGTGATCCAGAGGAAATTGGAGCGCTGCAGCTTTTCCTGGTCACTAATTGAGGACGCCAACATTTTCTCCCAAGGTACGCTGCGTGGATTTTAGTGTGAAGGAAAGTTGACCGACGAGTCTCGTGCTGGTTATGTGTTTTTGCTGTCCGAGCGAGATGGTACCCAGAAGGTTATTCAGTTCCAGTTTAAGTTTTCCTGATGGGAAGGGGCTTTTAGACTATTTCAGCTTCAAGATCTTGCTGTGTGAAAGAGCGAACATGTGTGTTATAAATTAATTAAATTAATTTGAAAATTCAACTACACATACATTGTTGTAGCTTGTGCCATCGGACGAACTTCAACTAGGTACAATCGAAAGACGCAACACGAGACAGGACACAAAACTTTTCTTTATATCTGCCAACAGTCTGTCTTCCTTTTGTAGCACACAAAGTGTGGCTGCGGGAAGCTCTGTCTTTTATATTCGGAAACAAGTGGCTTAAGCGCCACCTCAGGGGAGAGCCACTCATCTGTAGTTATGCCCGGCAAGAAATTTCATCCTCAGGGCAGGTTGCTCATATGAATTCAGTTTCGAGAGAGTTAGCGTCATCAAAGGGTCAACCAAAATATCTCCGCTATCTAGGTCAAGATGGCTCCACCATAGCCTAAGATTGTAACAGACAGAGATCGTCGTTCGATGAGCTACAGAGGGTTATTACGAGAGTCGAAGTGACGTTTGTCACTTGGAGAAGTGAGAAAAGTCCCCTGCAGTGACGAGACTCTCCATTTGATTTAGAAGAGTCTCGTCACTGCAGGTGACTTTTCTCACTTCATCAGGTGACAAACGTCACTTCGACTCTCGGAATAAGCCCTATCGCTCACTTTTCAATACTTCTATTCTATTTCCAACCTACCGTACACTGACGGAACTTTCAACACTTTCTCTTCATATCTTTCATTCTAGCAAACATGACTGTCTACTCTTGGTGCCTCATGGCGATGAGCGAAACATCTCCTTCTACATCATTTTTTTATGTTTTAAAATAAAACATTTTTAATGTTATCCATGACCATGTATCTAATCCACCATGACGATTTTTTATGTTTCCAACATAGATGCTACAAAATTGCAAAATATAAGCGAATTTTCTATTGATTTTTTTTTAATCTCTAGAACGATGCATAAATTATGCAAGAATAAAACCAAAAATTGCACCATAAAAGCTGCCTCGCATATGATATTCTGATAAGCGTTCTGAGCATTAACAATTTTTAGATTTCTTATATTTATTAAACAATCGATTTGGCCAAAAACGATTGTGATTTTTTTACTACGAGTTTTGAATATTCTCCTCATAAACAAACATAATTTTAACAATCACAACAACCCTAACAATCGTTGTTAACTTATGTTTGTTTGACATTTCTCAAACTAGCATCTCATGTTCGTTTATATCTGAAATTATTTTTACTTTGGAATAACTTGATTATAACATATTTGTTATTATGATGCTAGAAACTACACAGATAAAAAGAAACATTGGATTTTCTGAGTTATCCAACGCACATAACGTTTGTATTTAAAAAAAATACATAAAAATTGCCGATTTTTCATGGGTTTATCTTCACCCGCACTGACGAAACTACCCATGCGGCATCAATCACAGTAACCCATCAGTCAGCAGACAAAATTTGAACAGCTCTATCAGTCGAACTCTAACCGTGATGGCAAAAACAGTGAAGCAACTCCGTTCAGAAGTGTGCGCGTTCAAAGAACGGCACCCCGCCGCGTCGAAAATGGTCATCGTGCGGCACTTTGTGGACACCGGATGCGCCCGTTCCGGAATCTACAACATCTTGGCACTATTAGATAACAATCAGAGCATCGTAAGAAAGCCCGGTTCCGGACGGCCCTGAGCGACAAGAAGCTCCAAAGGATGCTGAAGAGGAAGACCGAGGGAAAAGTGGCTACATCGCTGCGAGCGCTTGGCCGGGAGGTCGGTTTAACCGGCCAAACAGTGAAAAAGTACCGCATCGCTGTGGCTAACAATCAGCTAGAAGGGGATGTCAAAGCCGCTCTTCTTTCGCTCCCGACTGGCAGTGAACGAGGAAATTTTTAGTACGAAATGCCTGCCGGAAGTTGCGACGTTCATCAAGAAATATTATACCATAAGGGCGAAGACGCGGTGTTCTGGCCGGATCTGGCGTCGGCTCACTACTTCAAGCGATCGTTGGAGGAGATGGAGCGCCTGAATACGATGTGGTACCCAAGTCGGCGAACCCGCCCAATGTCCCCCAGCTGCGTCCCATCGAGAATCTCTGGGCCAACCTGAAGCGTAAGATCTACTTCAACAATGTTGTCGCAAAAACTGAGGAGAAATTGATAAATAAAACGAAGAAAGAACTCAAAAACATGGCTACACGCATGTTTTCGTCCGCCATGACGAATGTTCCGGTTAACTGTCGGAAGGCCGCTTCCAAGGGCGTAGAATTTTTTTGCAAGCAAGCGTAAATAATTACCTTCCATGGGAAATTTATCAAAAGCAATGATCTGTCTTAGATTTTTCTTATCACCATCCGAAAAAAGTCCATTTTTTCAATGCAAACGTTAAAGGGAATGCTAGATTTGGCTGAAAATAATGGGATATTTCATGTAAATTTGAGCCATTGAAACGTATTATTTGTACAAAATCTGTACCTAAAAACTCCTTGTGTGACCTTAAAGATGTTTAAAATAAATCGATTTATTGCGCTGTTTTGGCCATATGAGATACCAAAAATACAGAGGATATGCAAAATGATTGAGATAGGCAAAATTTTTCCCAAATTCAATTCCTTATAACTTTTAGGCTGTTTGGCCACCGGACACCGGAGATGTTCCGGATTTTCAGAGGGCATGTCAAAAAGACATTTTTTCTGCTGCTCGTATTTTTGTGTGGTGTGAAGTTACATCGATGACCCTTATTTTTCTAGAAACTAGAATTCATTGAAAATTGAATGCCAGCGGTTGCACTAAGATCCGTTGAAAAACTTCCGAAATATGTCCATTTCCGTAAAACTGGTTCCGGATACTCTGGTCAATCATGTATATCCTTCCAATCATGTATATATCACCAAAACATCAAGATTTTTCATGGAGGTGCTTCAGGGAGCATATTCAGGACGATCAGTTGCCCTGAACACTCTGTAGTAGGTTCCAGGTGCCCCGGGGGAAGTGGCCAATTTGGAAAATGTCCGGAACCATATCAATATGGGTATCAAACTTCAAGATTTTTCGAGGTGATACTTCTAAATGGCCATCATCAATGGAGCCATGTTCAATTTTCATTAGGGTCCCCTCCGCCTCGTAGCATATTGTCACAAATCCACTAGACTCCCCCTCTCCCCTAAAATGCTACGTCATTGATGGACGACCTTTAATAAGCTCATAAATAACCTTATGAATTTTATCTAGGTGTGTATGTAATCAGTAATCATCTTAAAAAACCAATACATTGATGAAATTTCATTTTTGTATTTTTGTTGCTTCATTTTGCCTTATGTTTTTCGTTATAGAATTCGCATGAGTGTGAGTGCGCTTTCTATTCAGTGGTCACGGTCAGAACTATGGATTGTTTTGTCTGCTTCTTTTGTTCTCATGGGATGGTGTGCAGAAGCTTTGTTGTTGTATAAAAAGTCGTCTTCTTGTTGTTCGGTTCGTAATGTCGTCCGTGTTATCCGAGTTCCAGCGTGGCCGCATAGTCGGTGCACGTGAAGCAGGTGCATCGATTACGGAAACCAGCGAATTGGTGGGAGTATCTCCCGCAACAGTTTGCAGAATCATGGCCCAATACAAGGAGGGAAAAACATCACCAGGAAAAAGCGTAGGACGAAAACGGAAGCTGGATGACCGACAACAACGGTCATTGCGGCGGATCGTCAAATCAGACCGTCGGATTTCTGCTGTAAAAGCAACTGCTGCTTTGAATGACTCTATGGAAGATTCAGTTTCTACTTGGACCGTTCGTAGAGAACTGCATAAAACGAACCTGCATGGCTGCGCTGCTATTGCCAAGCCGCTGATAATGCCGAAGAATGCGATCGCAAGAAAGCGATTAGTCAAAGCCCACAAAGACTGGACAGCGCATCAATGGCAGCAGGTCGCGTGGTCTGATGAATCATCGTTCACACTTTTTCCAACAACTGGACAAGTATACGTTTGGCGCTCACCGCAAGAGGCTTATGATAAAGAGTGACTTCTTCCTACCGTCAAGCATGGTGGTGGCTCAGTAATGATGTGGGGTGCCATATCTTGGCATGGACTTGGTCCTATTATGGCACTTGAGGGAAAAGTGAAGGCTGCCGATAATCAAATTATTTTGGAAGACAAGGTATTTGTTCATATGATGACAAATCCTGATTTCAACATCTTATTTTTTATGTGATGGTTAGGTGCTGCCGATGATGGAATCGTTCTTTCCTGGAGGGGATGGAACCTTTCAGGATGATAACGCTCCGATTCACAGAGCGAAGATAATCAATACGTGGTTCGAAGCACATGCTGATGATTTTGATCACCTGCCCTGGCCTGCACAATCGCCGGACCTCAATATAATTGAGCCGCTATGGTTGACTTTCGAAGCAAGGGTGAGAAACGTTTTTCCTCCTCCGTCATCGTTAAAGCAGTTGGAAGAAATGCTTATCGACGAGTGGCAAAAAATTCCTCTGGAAACGGTTCAACAACTTTATGAATCCATACCTCGTCGAATCCAGGCTGTTCTGGCCTCAGACGGAGGCCCCTTTTGCTATTAATAAAATGCATCGTCCTTATGAAAAAATAAAATTCAAACGCATTTCCGAAATAAACTCATAATGGATAACCAAACTAAACTCGCTGCGGCTTTTGCTGTATACAGATTTCGACTCCATTCTACTCAACCCATGGCCGTGCGCCGCCAGCCTCGAAGTCTGCGAAGGGTCCGCAGATCGTCTTCCACTTCGTCGATCCACCGTGGCCACTGCGCGCGTTTTCTTCTTGTACCGGCCGGATCATTATCGAGCACCATCTTAACCGGGTTGTCGTCCAACATTCTGGCTACATGCCCGACACACCGCAACCGCCAGAATTTCACCGTGTGGACGATGGGTGGTTCCCCTAACAGTTGCAGTTCTCCTAACACCATCCCATGAGAACAAAAGAAGCAGACAAAACAATCCATAGTTCTGACCGTGACCACTGAATAGAAAGCGCACTCACACTCATGCGAATTCTATAACGAAAAACATAAGGCAAAATGAAGCAACAAAAATACAAAAATGAAATTTCATCAATGTATTGGTTTTTTAAGATGATTACTGATTACATACACACCTAGATAAAATTCATAAGGTTATTCATGAGCTTATTAAAGGTCGTCCATCAATGACGTAGCATTTTAGGGGCGAGGGGGAGTCTAGTGGATTTGTGACAATATGCTACGAGGCGGAGGGGACACTATTGAAAATTGATCATGGCACCATTGATGATGGCCATTTAGAAGTATCACCTCGAAAAATCTTGAAGTTTGATACCCATATTGATATGGTTCCGGACATTTTCCAAATTGGCCACTTCCCCCGGGGCACCTGGAACCTTCTACAGAGTGGTCATGGCAGCTGCTGGTTCTTAAATGCATTTTACGTTTATCTCTGGAAATACTTCATCAAAGCGTGCAATATTTCGCAGACTGATGAACGTATGTCTGTTCATTGTGTAAAATCAATTGTTGATGATACTAAGGCTTGCTTCATTTAGAATTGCAACAAACTTTTGCTCATATTGTGGCGCTCCTGGTGAACGGATTTGGAAGTTCTTGGCGCCCACGTGTCGGGAATTTTGTCAGCTTTACGTATGTATTTTTGATATTCCGCAAATCGACTGTACTTTGTAAACAATCAACATGGAAGCCGAAAGAAGGGAAAAAATTGTGCACAGTTATTTGGAAAATCCATTGTGGTCTGCATCTAGGCTAGCTAAACAGCTGAAATTGCCCAGAAATACCATATGGCGCGTTATCAAACGGTATAAGGAAACATTGACGACGATTCGGAAGCCTCAAACCAATCGTCGGAGTGGAACTGTCGACCGGAAACTGCGTGGTAAGATTTTGAAGACGATTAAGAGGAATCCCAATCTGTGGGACCGTGATTTGGCCAGACAATTCGGTGCTGCCCATAGTACCGTGAGGAGAACTCGACTCCGGGAAGGAATCAAGTCGTATCGAGCTAGCAAACAGCCAAATCGGACCATAAAACAGAATAGTGTGGCCAAAATCCGTGCTCGGAAGCTATACGACCAGGTGCTGACCAAGCTCGACGGGTGTCTTCTGATGGACGATGAAACCTATGTCAAGGCTGACTTCGGGCAAATCCCAGGTCAACAATTTTACTTGGCAACAGCCAAATTTAAATTTGTTTTTGCCGACAAATTTGCACGAAAATTCATGATTTGGCAGGGCATTTGCAGCTGTGGCAAAAAAACGAAAGTTTTCGTTACAAATAAGACAATGACGTCGGAACTATACCAAAAAGAGTGTCTCCAAAAACGAATTTTGCCGTTCATTTGATCCCACGACCATCCCGTAATGTTTTGGCCAGATTTGGGAAGCTGTAATTACAGCAAAGTCGTTCAAGAATGGTATGCAGAGAAAGGGGTCCAGGTTGTTCCGAAAACCTTAACCCACCCAACTGCCCCCAGTTCCGCCCTATTGAGAAATACTGGGCAATCATGAAGAGGAGACTCAAGGCAAAGGGAAAGGTTGGCAAAGACATCAATCAGATGAAGACCTGGTGGAATAAGATAGCTACAACGATGGACGAAGAAGGTGTGCGCCGCCTAATGAGCCGTGTTATAGGAAAAATTCGAGAATTCCTTCGAAACCGAGACGAATAATTTTATCCGTATTTTTTCTTAAAGGAATGAAAAAAACGCTACATTTGTATAAAAAAAGATCTTGAATTCAATAATAAATAACTGAAATACAGGCAATTGTTTTTGTTCCAATTCTATCTGAAGCAAGCTTTACTTTTATCAAAAGAGGCCGCAAAAAAAAAAAGAGTTTCTCTCCCCGTCTCTCACCAAACACCCACAAACAATGTTTTCCCTGCACGCACTCCCCCCACCACCCTTAAAAATATAAATACACATTCACCACCACCCACAAAGACAAGAGCGGAAAAAAAAACCCACCCCTGAACCCCCCCAAGGGGGCCAAGGGGGAGAAAAAAATACAGCAGAAACCAAAATTTTCGGTACGTACTGTGACTAGAAAAATAAAAATGTCATCAACTTTCATGCATACTTCCAAGCAACGGCAAGGTATGAAGTCGTTCAAGGTGAAAACTGTAACGAACCGTAATGATAACCATAATGGGACGTCTAAAACCCGGGCTCACAACTTGTATTGCGAATATTTGACGAAGTTTTCCTGCGTGATAATGGACGATGAAACTTGTGTGCTGGAAGACTCTAAGCAGCTTCCCGGAATGTATTATCTTACTACCACGCAACGGAACGGCGTAGAGGAAGGAGCATTTCAGGACGAAAAAAAAGGCCAAGTTTCCCAAAAAAATATTTTGATTGGCAGGCAATATGCAGCTGTGGTCGAGCAAGCCAAAGCTTCATCACTACCGGAACGGTAAACAAGGAAATATACCGTGAAGAATGCCAAAAGAAGCGATTGATACATTTACAGAAATGGAAGATTTCTCCCAACGCTTCCAAAACTCAACTAATAATATTCCCACATAAACCTAGAGCTTCTTTTTTGAAACCTAGTAGTAGTCACATCGTTACTATGAGCGGTGTTCCAATTTCCTGGTCAAGCGAAGTGAAATACCTTGGTCTATTACTTGATCAAAAATTAAATTTTAAAAATCACATTGAAGGCATTCAAGCCAAATGTAATAAATATATAAAATGTTTATATCCTCTTATAAACAGAAAATCCAAACTTTGTCTGAAGAACAAACTACTAATATTTAAACAAATTTTTAGACCGGCCATGCTTTATGCTGTTCCAATATGGTCTAGTTGTTGTGCTACCAGGAAACAAAATACTTCAAAGGATTCAGAACAAAGTTCTGAAGATGATTTTGAAGCTGCCTTCTTGGTACAGTACTAACGAAGTACATAGAATTTCGAATGTTGAGACTTTAGAACAAATGTCCAACAAAATAATTAATAATTTCAGACAAAAATCGTTGCAATCTTCTATTGCAATGAATAATTCCCTTTATGCTTCGTTAAGATTAATTTTAGTTTGTTTTTAGTTTTAAGATTATTATTGTTATACTGACACGCAGGAATAAAAACCTGTTTAAAATACTGAACTGCTAAGGCATGAACAATGTAAACAAAATTAGATACATATTTTAACAATTAAGGTTGATACGTTACGGTAGTAGCTGGAGCACCTAGATTAACATGAAATGTAAATATGAATAAATTTGGAACAAATAAAGAGTTAAAAAAAAAAGCGATTGATACCATTCCTACGCAGCCATGACGCTCCCTCGCTATTCTGGCCTGATTAAAAAAACCTGCTACAATGGAAAAGTTCAGTCATAGACAAACCACTTGATGACGGTCAAGATGACCCAAAGTTTAGGGTACAATCTGTCCCTGATAAGAGCTCCGTAAAAAAGTAGATCTGGAACTTCTCAATAGGGTAGGGTGCGATGGTTCTAGTGAAGCTCTTCGTAGTGCAACCACAATTGAACTTGCCATGCTCTAAACTAAAACTGCGAAGAATTTCCTCTCACTTCACTCACAGTTCATCGTTGATACGATTGATTTTCACACGGTTAATTTTCCCGTATTTTACAAGACGGTGGAAATACTGTCATGAACAGTCAAACGCGCAGGCTGCTATTTTCCTCGAAAAACTGCAAAGGGGATTTCCAGGTAATAATCTTCAGTCGTACCCTCTCACTTTACTATTGTCAAATTAAAAACATTGTCCAGAGTGCTAACCAGCGTCACCACGTTTCAGTTGTCAGTCTTTTGTGATCCAATGCCACATGAAAGCGTGAGATAGGAGCTTGTACAAACCGGAGGTCAGTCGCATCCTCCTTTCAGGATGTCAACTCATCATATGAAGCCATAAAAAAATGCACATCTGTATCGTTGGATAAAGTTGTGTATTTAAAATCTTTATGAAAACCACGAAAGCAATAGAAAAGTTTTATAGTTTATTATTTTTATATGTTGATGTTTATATATATTAATTATTATATATTATTAATTAGATTCAATTTAAACTAAACGCAAGCTCTATCAATGTATTTCTGGTCATGAAAATACCAAACAATTTGTAAAATAGAGAATAATCTGCATAAATGGCAACACGCACATAAATTCACACCAACTCGATTAAAATTTTAAAACCATCCCCCATCCCCTCTCCCAATCCAACGAATCATTTTATCCTCTTCGTGAGTTCGATCAGTGCGGTTGATTATTGAACTAACGAAAAAAAAATACGCAAAAAATCGAGAAAACGCTCACTGAAATAATGTCACCAGCATTTACGGAGACCAACCAGACAATGGCAAGCACAGTGCAATGCTAGTGAAGGTTTAATTAAAGCGATAATTACAAAGCTACATCGGATGACAGAAAAAAAAACAAAACAAAAAACACGCATCGAACAACATCAACCGCAGTTGGGCACTCGGAGTGTGTTCGAAACATGCAATCGAACATTCGTTATCTGCTTTATTATCGTTGTTCAAAAGCAGTTGTCTTTTTTTTTTGGCTGTACTATACGTTCTACCATTCGTTAGTTCGTTAATCACTGCGAAATACATGCATTGGAAGGCCACCGCAGGTCGCGAGGGGATTACTACTTACAACCATTACCTGATGCCGAGAGCGAAAAACAAAGAGCAGGGAAATCTCCTGCGGTGTCAGATGGGTTATTACGATGACGCCTTCCAGTGTTGGCAGATTATTAGTCAGATTGTTGGCTAAAAGGTTAACAAGCTGATCATAATTCCAACTGACCGAAATGCGAATATGACTTCTTCTTAAAATCTTTATATGTGGTACCCGTTGGTTATCTACCGATTGCTTGTATATCTGCCAAATTTGGAAGACGTCTGCATTAAGTTATCTCAAATTATTATATTCCACCCACTATATCACAAAACATTGCGGTTGGTTGAGCGGATTGGAGATAATGAGATCAGTGGGTATAGAACCATGTCTCCAAATATACTATATTAACAATTATAAGTCACTTTCTTTTTCTACATATACATGTTAGGCGACCCATGTAGCGCTGCCAACAGAACCATCTGGTGATAAAAAAGGCGATCAAAATATATTTTACCTTTCTATTTTTTTTTTTTTTCTCTCTTCTTTCCCCCCAAAACAAAAAAAATCTTTTTATTAGTATTGTTTGCTCCCCACTTTAGTTAGCAATTTTACCATTATTGGGGATTAGGATCATTAGGGCAAGATAATTATTTTCAACCGACTATGACCATGGACAAAATGACAATTCAAAATAGTTGATTCAACATTTACTATAATGTCAGAATAGTTCCTAGAACCATGACCTTAGTCAATATTTTTTTCTCAGAGCACTTTGAGTATAACGCATATACCTTGTGATCAAAAAGTTCCGGTAATTTGAAAAAAACGCATTTATTTCAATTTTTAATTCATATCTTTATTATCGCCTTCAAAGTACTCGCCATTAGAGGCAACACACATATGCCAGCGCTTTATCCAATCATCCATACATTTTTAATAGGCCGATGAATGTATGGCTTTCAGTTCTTCCAGCGAATTCTTTTTTATCGCATCAATCGATTCAAAACGCCTACCTCTGAGCGGAATTTTCAGTTTTGGGAAGAGAAAGAAGTCGCACGGGGCAAGGTCTGGTGAATATGGTGCTTGTTTGATGGTATTGGTGGAGTTCTTGGCCAAAAATTCACAAATAGTGAGCGCGGTGTGTGATGGAGCGTTATCGTGGTGTAAAATCCACGAATTATTGCGCCACAATTCTGGCCTCTTCTTTCGAATTGCCTCACGCAAACGTCTCATAACTTGTAAATAATACTCTTTGTTAACCGTTCGACCTTCTGGAAGGAATTCAGAATGGACAACACCGCGAAAATCAAAGAAAACGGTCAGTAAAACTTTAATTTTGGAGCGAATTTGTCGTGATTTTTTTGGTTTCGGCTCATCTTCGGCGCGCCATTCGGACGATTGTTGACTTGTGAGCATATCAAATTCATATACCCACGTTTCATCACCAGTTATGATGCGTTCCATGAATGTGGGATCGCTATCTGCGTTCGCAATCATCTGTTTAGCGACCTCAACTCGATGCTGTTTTTGCAAAAAATTCAGCTCTTTTGGAACAAGTCGTGCTTCAATGCGTTTCATGCCCAGAATTTCCGTCAAAATGTGTTCGGTCGATCCAAATGAGATATCAAGGAGTGCAGCTATCTCCCGAATGCTAATTGAGCGGTTTTCCATAACTAAATTCTTCACGGAAGCGATGTTTTCATCGGTAGTTGAGGTCGATGGTCGTCCAGAACGCGGCATGTCACTCACGCTTTCACGGCCTTCTTTAAAGTCTTTGTACCAAACAAATGTACGATTTTGTGACATAGAGTCCTCACCAAAGGCTTTTTGCAACATTCTGAGCGTTTCCGCTGCAGAAAATCCGTTTGCAACACAAAATTTCACACAAACGCGTTGTTCCAATTTTTTATCCATGGTAAAAATCGCCGAGCGTCTATTTTTCGACTAACAAAAGCAGTTGTCAAAACAAAACTAATGGATAATTTGCTCTCACACTTTGACAGAATATCAGAACTAGTGTTGCCATCTTACACTAAAAAGATTTTACCGAAAAAATAAAGGCGGCCTTTTTAAATTGAAAATTACCGGAACTTTTTGATCACAAGGTATAAATGTTTTTTTTTTTTAAAACTTTTTTTTTTCTCCAAAAAAGCCCCCAAAACTCAATCCCCACCCACCCCCCCCCCCCCCCCCCCCCCCCCCACCCCCCCCCCCCCCCCCCCCCGCCCCCCAGAAAAAAAAAAAACAAAAAAAAAACCCCGCGCCCCAGCACATAATTTAAAAAAAAGATTTTCTCCACAATTTTTATAAATTTTTTTCCCCCCACAATTATGAAAAAAAAAAAAATTACTATTCTCCCCACCAGGGGCGCCGCGCCAACACTTTTTTTTTTTTCCCCCTTCTACCGGTTTGATTTTTCCGGCAAAGTTGAAGAACAAAAAAAAAAAAGAAAGTTTGCCGAAGACATCAAAGTTCTATGTCTAAAAATAACAAAGTTACGATTAGTTTTGTAAAATTTAACTGAAATTTACGTTTTTTCTACTAATTTTCATATTTTCGTCAAATATGTTATTTTTGGTACCATTTATGTGTTGAACCTTATAATTAGCGTATGTTTTGGAAATGTTCGCATAGTTTTGGGACATAACAAGCGAAATATTAGCCAAAACTTTGAAAAATATCATGAATTTCAAAATTAATTTTCTCAAAAAATTGCAAGTTGTTGCAAAAAATTACTCATGTTTCAGAAAGTACCATATGTGAACTTTCAATTCTGAAATTATGCCCGATACATATTTTGATATATTTGAGATATCTGGATTAATTATAATTAATATTTTTGATCTAGCAACTATTTTTTATTTTATATTTACTATTATTTCAACAGGTTTTGTACGGATTCTGGAAATTGATTTTTATCGGTTTGAGGAAACTGTTTTGTGAGTGTCATCACGGGGTCAGAGGTTAGCAAAAGTCTTCTAAATACATCTTCGATGTTCGCCAGGCGACTGAATTGTCGAGAATGGTGCTCCCGAAATTTTCTGATCGATTTGTTCCGACGCTCTTGTGCTTCTAACTAATTTTTATTACCAAATTGTGGCGCAGATAAAACTGAGCAACAATGCTGAAGCAATCATCTTGATAAAATGCATGCTCAAAGCGCTAGAGGTTTTGTCTTGCTAATTTCGTCTCCTGGCCCAGTGTGCACTGCAGTCGCTGTACTTATGTTCATTTTTAATTCGGTTTCGGAAACAGTAAATATCAAATCGCAATCACTGACTAACTAAAGTTCCGCCAATATAAATCAAAAACATTATGTTGTCTGAGATGCTTAATAATGGAAGTGACCAACACCAGGTGGCAAGAATGATTTAAATTTTTCTTTAAAAACCATGAAAAACTAGCAACAAAAGAGCAGGTTGTCCCAACGATTTGCCAACAATAAAATGTTGTAAATGTATTTATTGGCAACTAAGATCTAAAATATATTGTGGTTTTTTTCAGTGCAATTGAGGATCATTTTCTGCCCAAAGTTTATCTAACTGGATCAAAGTATCTCTACTTCATAATATTTGAAAATCATTCTATGGTAATCTATATAAATAAAAATGAGTTGAGGTTTCCTTTGTCACGATTTAACTCGCGAGCGGAAGGACCGTTTGGCAAGATTTTTGCTTTGTTGGATTTGTCTTGGACACCTGAAAGTTCTTTTGATGGTTTGAAACCCCTCCCTTCTCTGGAAAGGGGGGCTCCCATACAAGTGAAGCACAAATTTCTGCATAACTCGAGAACTGATCAAGCAAAGGAACCCAAATTTAACATGCGGAAGTTTTTGGAGGCAAGCAATGTTTCTATGGTAGTCAGAGACCCCTGCCCTCTCTAGAAAGGGAGGCTCTCGTTCAAATGAAACAGAAGTTTCTGCATATCTCAAGAACTAATCAAGCTAATGGAACCAAATTTGGCATGTGGGGTTTTCTGGAGGAGAAAAATGTTTTTATGGTGGTTTGAGAGCCCTTCCCTCTCCTAGAAGGGGTACTGTCATACAAATGAAACTGTAATTTCTTCATAACTCTAGATCTAATAAAGCAAATGGAACCATATTTGGCATGCGGGGATTTTAAAGGCAATAAATGTTTCTACGATAGTTCGAGACCCCTCCTCTCTCTCTGTAAGGCTGGGAGGTGGTGCTCCCATACAAATGAAACAAAAGCTTCTACATATCTCGAGAGCTAATCAAGTAAATGGAGCCAAATTTGGCAGGTAGAGGTTTTTGAAGGCAAGAAATGTTTCTAAGGTAAATCGAGACCCCTCCGCCCTCTGTAAGAGGGGGGCTCTCATACAAATGAAACACACATTTGTGCATAACTCGAGAACTAATCAAGCATATGAAACCCAATTTGACATGTGGAGGTTTTTGGAGGATATAAATGTTTCTATGGAAGTTTGAGACTCCTCTGCCATCTGGAAGGGGGCAGGAGGGGGATTTCCATACAAATGAAACACACATTTCTGACTCAAGAACTTATCAGGTTAATGGAACCAAATTTGGCATGTGGAGGTTTTTGAAGGCAAGAAATGTTTCTATTGTGGTTTGAAACTCCTCCGCTCACTGAAAGGGGGGTCTCTTATACAAATAAAACACGAATTTCAGCATAACTCGAGAACAAATCAAGCAAATGGAACCAAATTTGGCATGTGGGGGGTTTTGAAGGCAATCATTGTATGGTGGTTTGAGAAACCACCCCCTCTGGAAGGGAGGGCTCCCATACAAATGAAACACAAATTTCTACCAAAAATGAGAATTATCCAGGATACTTAAACACAGAACGTGTACTTCTCGCGTAAGAAGCATGTTTTGATAGAAGTTTGAACCCCTGCTTATTCAAGAAAAAAAAACTCATTCCGAAAAAAAACCATAAAAGTGCCAGTTACATTAAATTTTCCTTCATTTAGTTGCAATCGTAGCTGCGCATGCACCGGGTTCAGCTTGTCAAAAATAATAAATGCAAGCCGTAAATCTCGCTTTCTTTCCAACAGACGATTTTTTTGCCTACCCTGTTCAAGTTGCAGCAAACCATAGTTGCATGTTGCTTTTGTCATGACATCCGCAGATGGCAACAAGTCGGAGTAGCAACGAGTTGTTCAGAAATCGTTTCTTTAGTTAGGGCCTTAGTTTAACAATTTGTGGTTCGTTTCAATTTGTCTATTGAGTTCTTTTGGAATTTTACGCTAGGTATAACAAAAGATGGGTAGCTTAGATTGAGCGTGTACATAAAGTAGTTGCCACATTTCTCACTTATGGCGCCACCAGCGAAAAAAAAGGTCGCCTGAAAAAAATGTGATATGACTTATATTGTTAATATTTGATGTCTCCTGTGGTTGATGCAAAACCGATGAGATTAGAAATCGATAAAAACATGAAGTAACCAGAAGCTTGAAATTCTTCTAGAGACTTTAATTTCATCAAATCCTTCAATCGTTCTTTTATATAGATGGATAACAATAGATTGCTCTTTAGAAGGTTCTACTGTCTATCAGTTCCAGTAGTAAAATAGTCAGTAGAATGTAGTTGTGCAAATAGAAAGAGTTTTCCTCAATGAAAAAAACCTCTAACAAACTTTGTAAGTCGCCCCAGCAGTATCCTTACTGTGAGTTCAAATTACCTCAAAGCGACTAGTCGCACTTTCGGTATAAAACCAATCAAAATAGTTTAAATAGATTACTTGATGCCACGCGAATTCAGCGCATCAAACCAACACTCTTATCAAACATCTCCGTTGTTTTATCTTGGAAGTGCGAAGATGTTCTCGACTTCCGATCAAGCGAGTATCACGTCAACATATTTCGGACGAGACCGCACATGCTGATACTGCCTACAGGGATATCCGCATTTTTTGTTTTTCAAAAACATCAAAAAAGAGTCCCAAGGAGGGAATCCTTCAAAACTTAGTTCAAATCTGAAAAGATCGACTTCAGATGGTGTGAACACTTCTTCAGATAAAATGACCCATAGTAAGTGGGGTGAAAAGTAATCTCCTTGACCGCCAAAATGCGATGCTACTGCAAAAAAAAGTTAAAGTGCCTTGTAGTCCATTCATATTTAGGCATACACGCCGAATTTCAGTGCGATACTGCCCTTAGTTTTGTTTGGACAACTGTTTGTTGTTGACGTGTTTGGCATCATGTTGAATATTGATAAAAAGATTTTCGTTCTCTCATAAAACATTCTATTTTGAGAAGCAAAATGGCGGAGGACACAGAAGAAAAGTTGGATAAGTATTATGGGACAAATGCTCCGTCAAATTACACCGTTAAATATTAAGAATTTTTTTTTGGACCTCTAGTTCTCACCAAGATGGATCATCAGTTTCTTCAACTAGCCACATCTGTGCGCCGAGCTCTGGTGTTGACATGCCTTGATTAGGGTTACGAAGTCCGTTGAATATAAAGCCACACAGGTTTGTTTTCGGAACAGCCCTAGCAGGAAACCGAAATTGCCAGTCCAGTTTCGGACATCTCCAGCTGCTGTGTATCCTAGAGGCAGTTTAATTGAGTAGTGTTCGGCAGACGTAATTATTTGTCCTACTCCTTCTGCGGACGGCGATCAGGATCCAAAAGTAGCTTCGTGATGTATTGTGCTTAATTCAGCAAAAAACCAGTACCATTCCTCTCGATTTTGACTCCTAACAAATACCGTACCTCACCCAATGATGTTACGTTGAAACGTAGCCCCAACGCCTGGTGTATTGCGGCAAACTCCTCCTCAGTATTACAGACAACTAACATGTCGTCAACATGGATCAGTTTGTTGGTGATCGCGTTCTCCTTCTTGTGCACGTAGATGCATGGATCCGTTGATTATGGCTAAGAACTGTTCATTTGATAAAGAGAACACTTTTGTAACGCAATAAAATGCAGAAGTTTTACGCAGTTTCAAAATCAACATCGAAGACTGGTGTGCACAAAATCATCAAAAAGTTGGGAGAGGAGCATACTGTGGACGATCTGCCAATATTGAGAACCATAATCAGCCTGTTTCCAACTACTCCAAAATCCAATAAGCGAACACAGGACGCTGTCTATGCTCTTTAAGTTCGAGTTTCTGTGTTAATTCGACAAAGATTTTTCATTAGAGCCTAACTGCCAAACGTAAACAATGGCTTCTTCCACGAATTTCTAGTCATTGAAAACTCACCTAATCAATCCACCACAGTCATTTCGAAGAGGAATTCACCTATCCGATAGAATTAGAGGCTTACATAGGTAGTCTTTGTGCCACGAGAAATTTACCGAAGAAGACATTGTTTACGTTTGTCAGTTAGGCCCTAATGAAAAATCTTTGTCGAACTGGTCTTGTATGGGTGAAGACCAAAATCTCGACCCAGAATCTGCCTAGTCAACTTTGCGTTCCGCTGACGTACGGGTGGTGGTTGAGCTTTCACCGAACCAGTTTTCTCGAATTTGTCAACCAAATTGCGAATATAGACTGTTCCGAAAAATATAAATACACTTTCTTTCTCAAATATAAAAGACCAGACTGTGATTCATTATTTTATTCTCAAACATAGTATATAACAATGTTTTGTTACCATCTTCATTTTAATTTGCTTGATTTTTCGTAGGGTAGGCGAGTTCTCTAACTTTTCCCTTAGCACTACTCATAAGCTTCTGCACTGTACTTTCTCCTAACATTTTCACCACTTTTGGCCAATCTTTCTCAAAAAAATTTCAACACTATCCGCTGTTTTCATGTGTTCAGCTTCACCTTCGTCAAAGTCCAGAATGTTTCGATAGGGCGAATATCTCAGTTTGGTGGATTCATCTCCTTTGGTACAAATACGACATTGTTCCTTTTGTACCACTCTAATGCATATTTAAGGCCAAAAGGTTTTAGGCTTGTTATGCTATTTGATCAAGGGTGGCAACCTTTTTTGCAGACACTTCTTCACGTAGATTGGACCATTGATTGTGTTTGTAATGAATGGACGAGATATTTTTCCACATCCGCATATGGCCTGGCACACCATTACCTTCTTGCCGAATTTTTTGGTGTAAATGGCTTTCACTTATCCAGGAATATCCTTTTCTTTCGGCGAGGTATGAGACTGATCCCTGACTGAGTTTTCATCGTCCATGATAACACAGCCCGATTTTTGGTCAACAGTTTGTCGTACAGATTTTGAGCCCTTGGTTTCTCAAATTCAGCCTGTTTGGTGCTTCGTTTTGGCTGCTTCTGCTTCCGGCGTATCTGCAGGCCCATTCTCTCCTTGGCACGCGTAACATTAGCCGACAAAGTACTTGGCTTTTTCGCTACATCTTGGACTGATGCTGAAGGATGATGCTTGAAATAGTTACCTTTCTGTCGATTGTAGTGTCACCGGGACCGGGTCTTCTTTCTCGCCCCGGGGAATCTACGAAAGAGCACTGTTGTTGATACTTCCGTAATACGGTTTGAACTGCTCCGACGCTCACACCTTCTTCCTTAGCCAGTTTTCTGATCGAAAGACCACTGACGGTGCACCGTTTGTGCACAATCCGTTTTATTTGCTCGGGAGATAGACCACGCATTTTCAAACTTCCGTGCGAAAAATTGAAAAAAATGACAACATCAGTTAAATTTAAATGTAAACAACAGTGCACAGCCAAATGTTGGTTGAATAGTGCACGCATTTTGAACTGACGGTTAATCATTAGCGTATTTATAGTTATTAGAACAGTCTATAGTCTTTTCAGTAGGACAATTATTGCGACCGTAAAATGGATGAAGCGCTCGAAACGTTGCTTGCAAAGATCACTTATTTTCATAAAATAATTTTCTCATCTCATCGCTCCATGGTAATTTGGCTAGACACACTGAATAAATGACTAATTTGACTTTTGTAGCTTCAACAACTAATCAACAATCAACTGTCAAAGTTTAGAAATCCCTGTTGGCAAACCTTATACAAGCCTTTTGCTTGAGAACAGTCTTGGGATAGTCTACTCTTCTCTTCGCATTTTCAAACAGCTGCTTCTCGGATTTGGCCACAAGTAGATGGAATAGATCCTGTGTTTGAAGTAAGCCCACATTCTTTCCCACACGGGGCTTCCGGCGAGCATTTGGTACCGTACCCAAATGTACAGTTGATTTGACATTCCTTTCTCACTAATGATCAACCATAGAAGAATCTTCCTCGGGGATTCTTTATTAGAGAAATACTTGACCTCTCTGCTTAGCACCTCCTCTCTCGGGAACGTGAAATTTCTGGTTCCCTGCCAATCATTCAGGGTCAAATTTGTCTCCTCATCCATTACCATAAATTCCCTTGGCCATTGTCCTCAGCCGCTGTTTCTGACAATGTTCTAATCGCTCGGTCCAAGAAACGGAAGGATTTCGTCACGCATTCCGCTCAGTTCTACGCATCAACTTCTGGTGAAATTTCCGGTCGCACAGGGTTGTCGGACGGCCGGAAACAGTCTTCCTCTTGACACTCTTTCCTTCGGCCAACTAGGCGATGATCTTGTAAATTCCGAATCTACTGTAGCCGATCGACACAAATTGGCGGATTTTTTCGCCCCGATCTGAAGGTGGTGGTTAGAACATACCATCAAATGGCGATTTTTTACTGCTTTCGTCATGTCTTCTGTCAACCAACTGATTTCGCTGTCAAAGTTTGACTGTTAACAAACGGGCAGACCCCCTTCACTCTTTCTAAATTTTAGAGACTGATAGCAGCGCCACTTTCATCGCCAACGAGATAACGTTGAACCACATTGATAGACAAAACAAACACACACATATGCATGCCCGATCACGTACAGCGAAAAGCAAAGTTAAAAGCACAGAATTGCCATTTCGTCTCGAGCTTCGAATCGTTTCGTTGAAATGAATTTCCATAGCAGCTGCTCCTATGAGATTCCGGTTTTTGGTGGTTAAATGATTTCAAGCAATTATTTACTGATGGGAAACTTGAAAACACTTCAATTTTGAATCAAAACAATCAAAACAAACCCTCAACATCTCGACGCACACTATGATCCGTGTTAGTATATGTGAACGTATTTTCGAATATTTCAATGTGATTTCACCAGACGTCGTTGCAATCATATAAAGAGAGTGTTTCCCTGGACGTCTTGTTCATTTACCATCTTTGAAACGGGGTTCTCTGATTGGAGATGTATTAGTGGATTCACCACCAGGTGGCAGAAAAATCACTTAAAATAGCGAAGAAAAAAGTCATTTTTTATTTTCAAAGCAGACGGCAAAACTACAATTAATACCATGTATGGTTGTATGAGTTTGTAAATTTTAACGAATCCAATTGTGATGAGGATCTGAAAATTAATTTAAAATTCATCCAAATCATCGAAAACTCAACACTGACAAGTTTTAATTTTTAATTATTTCATATGCCAACGAACTGCTTCACGTGATTGAAGCCAGCTAGCATCAAGAATTTAACTGTGACAACCGGATCGATATCACTACCGCCAAGGTGTCTCCATTCATCCAACCGGCAGCGTCTCGTAAGAAGCGTAAATGTCAACACTTTGCATTGACATTTGTGGAAATCGATCTGCAAGCTTTACGTAGCTTCAAATTAATCCTTTCGAAGTGTATAAGTGTAGACAAAAGTATTAATTATAGAACCCACAATGTCACTCAGATTCGAGACGGATGCGTGATTCGATTCGCTGCTCCCGATTTAATATTAAAAAACCCATCGCTAACTGACTGCATCCATATTGACAATTGATGAATTTCGCAATAGAACTGAATTGCTCCAACGTGCACTCGTGCATCACATTCAATTAGTTCAGAAATCACAGAACAATGCTCATCCTTACATTCTTAATATCATATATTTTTCATCCCACCATTTATCCAGTCATATCATACCCTTCTTCGACGAAAGGTTGCTCCAAAAGATTCAATTTCATCTAACCACCATCCATGCGAGCATAATATATGAAATATTAATCATACGACAAGGTTGAAATTGACTCAAAGCACGAGAAGAAATCACCCAACAACCTCTTCTAAAGTCTGCCTTCATTCGTCGAAAATGTAACAACCCAAGTGCAGCTGTCGGAAACGTTTTCGGCACTGCGTTTCTCGTGCGTGGGTGGTTCTCGAGATCAATCAAATTAGTTTTTGCCACCACTTGGGAGGAGCATGGCCTTTTTGTGCATCTGCAACCGAAAGTCTACCCAGCAACTCCGAACCGAATCGAGCAAAATGTTGCTTCATTTTCCCATTCGGGTAACATTTTGGTGAGCTGGTTGGTTGGGGTTGCTAAGGAAAGGAAGGCGAGAGGTCTGAATGTCACGTTTCAACCGGCAGCCCACAGAGCGAGTGAGTGCAGAGAAGCAGAATGCTCTCAGCTTGGCTCAAATAATTCCAGATTGATATTTTTGTCTAACATTACAGGTAGATTAAATTTGATCTTTTATGCATGGCTGATAGCAGTCTTGCCTGCCGTTTGTCTGCTGGGGAACATATGAAAGCCATCGGATGGGGAATGCCCCCCCGTATTAAAAAAAAAAAAAAAAAAAAAAATAGCCAGCCGGACTCCCACCAATCAAGAAAAAAAACAAAAAAAAAAAAAAAAAAAATTTTATTATTTAAAGAAATGATGTACAAAAATACATCGATGCATTGGTGTTGTTGTCTCTTCCGTGCGTAGATATAATAGACAGAAAAAATCAAAAAAAAAAAAAAAGTTTTTTTTTATTTTTTAGAGAGGGTTTTCCCAAAAAAGCCCCCAGTTTTTTTCCCACCAAAAAAAAGGAAAAAATAATATTGCTGGGAATTTCGCTCCATCTTTAGTGGACACGTTCAGTGATGGAAGAAGGTTTGAACATTTTCATTCAATTAGGTAAGATGCAAGGCAGGGAAAATCACGAGTTAATTGTGAATAGAAAGCCAAGCTGTTCTTTAAGGTCTGTATCCACATTAATCCGGACACCTTTAAATCATTGTAACTTTTGAAATATTGCACGTAGGAATGAAAAATTTCACTATGGTATAGCTGAGAGTCTATGATGAAAAATACTATGATTGATGTTTACATTTCATGTTTAGTATTCAAGATGGCGATGAAAGAAAAACAAGTGCGCGAGCGAATTTTGTACGGGCGTACGGCAAATCCTGACTTGTCAATACGGGACCATGCAAAAACATTGGATTTGCCTAAATCCACTGTTCACGATGCGCTCAAATCATTTTCGGAACGTTTGACGGTGGAGAGGAAACCGAGAAGTGACAAAAACATTGGACGCGTTGATCCTGTCATGGACCGAAAGGTGAAAAGGATATTAACGAAAAACCCAAATCTCTCCATTCGAACGCTGGCTCGTAAAATAGGGATGTCGCCTGGTTTTGTCCAAAAATCAAAACAACGTTTGGGACTTAAGTCGTATAAGGTAAAAACAGTTCCAAATCGCAACGACAAACAGAACTTGGCAGCAAAATGACGGGCTCGACGTTTGTACTGCGAATATTTGACGAAGTTTTCATGCGTTGTTATGGACGATGAAACTTATGTCCTGAAGGATTTCAAGCAGCTTCCAGGGCTGGCTTTTTATTCTGCTATGGCCAGAAGTGCTACAGCTGAGCATTTCAGAACGAAGAAGGCATCGAAATTTCCCAAAAAATACCTTGTGTGGCAAGCAATTTGCACGTGTGGCAAAAAGATTAAATCTTTCGTCGCTACAGGCACAATCAACAAGGAAATCTATCAGAAAGAGTGTCTGCAGAAGCGATTGCTACCCTTCATCAAAAATCACAAAAAAAAACTTTGTTCTGGCCCGATTTGCCACTATGCTAAAACTGTGATGGAGTGGTACCAAGCAAATCAAATGAACATTGTACCAAAAACCTCAAACCCACCAAATTGCCCAGAGCTACGACCAATCGAGAGATATTGGGCTCTGATGAAGCGGAAGCTTTCTGGAAAGAAGCAAGGAATCAAATTGACTTCCAGCAAATTTGGACAAAGACGGCTTCTACGATTTCTGAAGAGTCTGTACAAACCCTAATGGACGGAGTTAAGCGCAAAGTTCGAAAATTTTATGCAAATACCGAATAACTATGTTTTGTCTTCACGAATTGTTAAAACACATCCCCTGAATCTGAAATAAACAACTACGACGGAAATATAATGCGAAATTTATGTTATATTCATGTTTTGAGGTGTCCGGATTATTGCGGATACAGACCTTATTCGTGCCACGTCATCCTGTAATAAAGGAATCAAGCATCACGACTAAGGTCGGGGTGGTGTTTGATGCGTCTTGCAAGACCTCTATAGGCATCTCACTAAACGATGCGCTGTTTGCAGAACCTATAGTAGAGCAGGATTTGAGGTCAATCATTCTTCGAAGTCGACTTCGACTGGTTATGGTGGTTTTGGATGTAGAAAAGATATTTCGACAAATCCTGCTGAACAAAAACGATACACCTTTACAGTGTATTCTTTGGTTTGGACCGGATAGCGAAATTGCTTCCTACGAACTAAAAACGGTAACGTATGGTATAAAATCAGCGCCGTTTTTAGCTACGCAAACACTAAAACAGTTGGCTGAAGATGAGCGAGTATTTTCGAAGGCCATTGACGTAGATGTCTACATGATGTGGTTTCCGGGGCAAAGGATGTAGAATCTGCAGTAGATCTACGATGCCAATTCGATGCAATGATTTTGAGCGGAGGGTTGCGCTTAAGGAAATGGGCTTCGAATTGTCCAGAAGTTTTGAAGGACGTCCCAAGGGAGGATTTGGCTCTGCCTACTACAGCTGTTATTGACTGGTACCGCAATGCTGAGGTTAAAACCTTGGGACTAACTTGGCTTCCAAATACAGATTGTTTGAAATTTCAATTCAACATTCCGCCTATCGTTGAAGGACAGCATTTTACGAAACGAAACGTTCTGTGTTACATCGCTAGTCTATTTGATCCTTTATGACTGTTGGGTGCAACTATCATGACCGCGAAGGTTTTTATGCAGCACCTATGGACTTTGGAAAACGAAAGGAATCAAAAACTAGTCTGGGATGAACGATTACCGCAAACGGTGGATGAAGAGTGGCGTAAACTTTACGAGAAATTTCCACTTTTGAATACGATTCAAGTTCCTCGGTGCGTTATTGTGGCTGTAGCAAAATCATTGCTTCTCTGACGCGTCGATGTTGGCCTTTGGTGCCACAGTCTACGTACGAAGCGGAGAACAAGATGGCACAGTTAGCGTTCATAGATATTTTCACTTCATAGACTACATCAGATTTGTTGGGAATTTTATAAATCTTGCGATGCCCTTCAACCAATTGTGAAATGTGTTATTTGAATTCTATACCTCGTTCCGCATTGTTATTGAACCTCCAAGTATGGTTTTCGGATTCTAGCGTTTCGAAAGTCTATTGAACTATGCCACTGTTCTTCATCGACATCCAGCAAGGTCTCAAGTTTTTGTATCGCTTGAAACAATTTCTAATACCATTGCTGCCTCATACAAACTTACCAAGGCTCACGAGAAGACAATGTTAGCCTCCCACCACAAGTTCAGATCGACGATGATGATTGGTGAGCGCCGATAACGACACCAGCAGAGATACACAAATGCACATTATGGCTGGCAATCGTGCCTACTTTGGCCTCCAAAGGACGCTTAGATCGAACAAAGTCCACCGAACTACAAAGTTGACCACCTACAAGACATTAATTAGACTGGTAGATTTCTACGCCTAAGAAACATGGACATTGCTCGTGGAGGACCGATGCACTCTTGGTGTTCTTGAACGGAAGGTATTGCGTACGATCTAAGGTGGAGTACAGATAGAAGATTGAACGTGGAAGAGGCGAATGAACCACGAGTTTCATTAGTTGCTGGGAGAACCTCCCAGCGCACAAACCGCTAAAATCAGTTGACTAGGGTGAGTTGAACATGTCGCAGGAATGTCGGATGGCAGCCCAGTTGAAATGATTCTCGAAAACAAACCGACGGATACAAAAGGAAGAGGCGAGATACGAGCAAGCTGGACCGGTTGAGTAGAAGGCGACCTGTGGACCCTTCGCAAACTGCGAGGTTGACGAAGTGTAGCTATGGACCGAATAGAGTGGAGACAACTTCATTATACAGCTAAAGCTACCCTGTCTTGATCTGATTGGTATGTTAAGTCTGCACTGTACCATTCTACGAAGGAGCATAGTTGAGACATCGGTTTATTAATATATGGATTTCTCTGAAACGTCATTTCTAGATCTTTGCTTAGAGTTGGTACGGATGCTACTAAATTTTTTGTTGTTTTGACTATGTGTTTATTTTTTGACTAAAACAGCAAGTATCCTTATCCTTATGTGTTCATCTTTACCAACTTTTCCATGTCTTAAATGCAATCATTGTGATAGTAGTTCTTCAGTTGAAAAAGGCAACTGTAAGTGTCACGTCGAGAGGCTTTTGTTGCTATTAGGGTACACAAATAAAATATTTATGGACCACCCTAATGAAAAAAGTGAACCACCCTCTTGTAATCTCACCAACCAAGTGATAATTATGGTTTGAAAAGAAATATATGTATGTAGAAAGCTTCATATCTCGGGTTCTACTCACGAAAAAAAAATCTAAGCAACAGAAAGTCGATTTTGTAAGAAACAAAATACAACACCAGATCTTGACGTTTCATGCATTTTGACGTAGGACTACGTCTTTGTTTTCTATACTGGTGTACAATCTACAAAAATATCTATTGCGACAGTCACGAAATGCGTTCAGGTTTTGAGCGTTAATATCTCAGTCGTTGCTCATTTTCTAAATATTATAGACTGTTCCAGAAAGTATGAGCACACTTTCAAAATAACAAAAAAGTCATGTTTTTTTTAGTTTTAATAATTTTATTTGGCAAATCATATTGGTATTTGTGTTTTATATGATATTTTACTCTCGTTTAATCAAAATATTTAATCATAGCCAAGACTCCTAACTTTTCCTCGAGCATGACCCATTAGCTTCTGCACAGTGGTACTTCCCACAATTTTGACCACTTTTGGCCAATATTTTTTAAATTTTTGGATGTCGTCCGCTGGTTTTATGAATTTTCGAAGCTTTGCTTTGGTTAAAACCCAAAAAGTCTCGATTGGCCGTGCCTCCGAGCAGTTCGGCGGATTCATGTCTTTCGGCACGAAACATACATTTTGACTTTTGTACCATTCTAAAGTGTCCTTTGCGTAATGGCATGACGCCAAATCAGGCCAAAACACTACTTGACCTTCGTGCTGCCTGATCATCGGCAATAATCGCTTCTGGAGACATTCCTTAACGTATTTCTGAGTGTCCATCGTCTCCGTTTTGATGTACGGACTAGATGTTTTACCACACCTAACCTTCTAACCAAATACCTTCTTACCGAATTTTTCGGTAAAAATTGCCTTCTCCGTTTCGGGGATGCCTTTGTTTTTGCTTACAGTATAGAATTGTGGTCCGGGAAGCGTTTTGTAATCTAGTTTCACATACGTTTCATCGTCCATTATTATACACTCAGAATTTCTACACAATAATGAATCGTAGAGTTTGCGGGCCTGTGGTTTCACGGACGTGGCCTGTTTTGGGTTCCTTTTGGGTTCTTTGGCACGCATGACGTTACTCGACGAGGTCCCTAGTTTTTTCGCAACATCCCGAACGGAAGTCCCTGGTTTTTGCTTGTAGGCATCCCTGATCTTTTTATCGATATCCGGACTAACAGGACCGGATTTCCGACCACTCTTCGGCGCATCTTCAAACGTACACTGTTCTCCATATTTTCTCTTCCTTAGCCAATTTTCTCAAGGAGAGTCCGCTCACAGTGCACCATTTGTGCACGATACTTTTTCGTTGTTCCCGAGTAAGACCGCGCATTTTGATAGGTAACACAAAACTGAGCACTTTTTTGATGCTATGTCATTCAGAAATGTGCAAACAAAAGGACGCAGCCAAAACATGTTGAAATATTTCATTATATTCAAAGTGACCGTTAAACTAAGGTGTGCTTATACTTTCTGGAACAGTCGTTAGCATATGGTGAACTTGTGTTTCTCACAGAATATTTGTGCATGGAGAGTAAGGGAGTGTTCAATATATGATTTATTCTGTAATATATTCCATCTATAAATTGATTGCTTTTTTTTTATTCAAAATAGAATATTTTTCGTCATAAAAATATACAGCCTAAACCATATATGTTGAAAAACACCAGATATCAAACGTTATCCTAAGCTATTTGAAAATCCAACTGCAAAAATGTTCAATTTTTTGAAATTTTCTAGTGAAATCATCAATTAGCATATTGCGTAATTGCTTTAAAAATTATTCCCGATTGTTGAAAAAAGACAGGAATAAGATAAATGAAATGATTGGATATTTTTTAGGAGATTATTAATGATTGTATACATTAATAACGAAAAGCCCAAATGAATAAACGGAATCAAAAAGTAAAAGAATAATAAGGAAAAATTTAATCAACTGCAAATAAATGAATTAAAATAAGAACTATTGAAAAACAACCATACATATGCATTGGGATAGTTTGCATTTCTGACTTTACTCATTTAACTATGTTTTTGGAAAATTAATAAACCAACTATGTACTGCAGAGTAAAACACGTGTGAGAACATTTTCGAAAGCAACGGGACACGATGTATTTGGCTAATGGCCTGTAGTACAATATCTATATAAGTATTGAGGCTTTTTTCTAACGTTCCGCAACCATAGAACCGTTTACTCTATCTAATGACAATTGAAGTGAGTGGTTCAATCAAATTGTCTCGTTTAAATCGTGCATAGTTGTAAAATTTTCCGATGCAATATGAAAACCGTCGAATGAATAAAATTAAAACAACGGTGCGTAAAAGTGCATCACTCCGTTGCTCCTAGTTGGTAAACAATTTCATCTATCCTAAAATTACACTGCGACTATTCGAAACCTATTTCAAAGCTCCGTTCGAATTATTGTTAATTAAATTTCCAAAAACCTCCACCACGGGTGCCACATCCAATGCATAACAGCTTCCTGTTATGAGAACAAGTCGAACAATAATGAAATGTTGCTGGAAAACCACTCAGCCCGAGGTCGTGGAAAACTATTTTCCGAACATTTTCCACTTGATTTCCACTCACGCAGCATTTGGGGTCAAAATCATGTGGTTTCAGTTCAGTAAGGATTTATTGCACTATAATGTACACCTGCATAATGTTCCAGTGCAAAGTGATGTGCAGGAGCTGGGCAGTGTACATAAAAGTACTCAAATAGTTTCAACCATCAATGTTGGCAGAAGTATTTGTAAACGAATGCCATGTTGACTGACGATCATTGAAGTTAGTATAAATGGGCTAACATTGAAACAATCAATTAGTTGCACGGTTGCAAATGTCAACCAAAATTTCCCATCTATCGTATCTGGAGCGCGCGAAATGACTGCATTGTCAAAGTCCCACGAAAATTACGCTTAATAACATGTTTTCCTTCATCGATGGAGTCATTTCGGACCGTGTTTAATGGGCGACATGGAAACATTTACGCCCGAGGGTCACACAAGACCTTTCGGCAGACAACCTTTACGGCAAGTCTCCCATCAGCCGGTGACCCGAACCGAAAATTGTGCTCTTTCTCTGTGCACCAACCAAATTGGTCCAGCAACGATCCGAAGCAATACTTCCATTACCCCGAACCAACATCGACGAGACTTTATTGTTATTACATTCGGCGTGTTTTTGCGGGCCACCTCGAAAACATGAGCAAAAGCCCATATGCTCTCATTTTAAGATCGCCACTAGCCAAGCAGCCAAAATTCGATTCCGATTATGCAACATTGCCGCGGTCGACCCATTAAGATCATGGCTGCGGCAAAGTGGGCCCTGGATTGTCCATTCGAGGGGGTACTCGTTGTGTTTTTTTTTGTTTTTGTTTTTCGCTTCAGTAATTAAGATCCTCTCGGCTGGAATCAACCGAGCTGTTCGATGCGGGTTCGATGTGGTTTACCAAAATCGAAGACATAAAAGTAAAATTAAATGGAAATTAAGTGAGCAGGCGTTGCTTCTAAATAAAGCAATGAGCTCGTGAAGCAGGCGGAAAGTGGTTATCACTTGCCGAAGCTGATTGGGAGCAAAGTGTGTAATGGGATAATTTACGAGCCACACGGAACGATTATGATTGGAACATTAGTTGTTGTTTTTTTTCGATCACTTAGATGGTAAATGAAAATGAACAATGGTTGTGTGCATGAAGGTGATTCTAATAACTTTGTTTCCGACAATTGCTTTGCTGTTGAATTGTCGGTTATTTTTCGAAATACACTGAACATTAAATTTCGTTTAAACTAAGATATCTAACGTTGGACTAACGAATCTATTCTTTGTTTTCTGCAACGAAGTTGATTCATGAGGCTACTATTCATGAAGTTACCTTCGTATTCAATGCCACACCCGCAACTGAAAATAGCACGAAGCATTTGCTAACACAGAAAGAATATTCATGCATTGAACGAAAACAGTACAAAGAGCTACGAATATGTTGTTACAAATAAAAAAGAAACGAAAAAAAAAGTCATACAGCAATACCACCTGCCTCGAAAAGTTTTTAAATTTAAGAAAAGTTTTTATCAAAAGTTCTCAGAGTTAGAAAATTGTCAAATCTGTCAATTTCAGCGTTCTTGTCCTAACTAACATTTTGATGATGTTTTAGCTGATAGTGTTGATGAAAAGTAAACTATTTGAAAACACTTTAAAGGAAATGGGTGAAATTGTAAATCGCCTTAAAGATTAATAAATTTGCAAACAACACAAATGGATCGCCTTTTTGGCATGTTTCAATTTTAGCATGCCTTTAGTGTGAATACATGCTACTGGTTTGCTACTCCGTGATTGAACAAAATCAGTTGAAATTGCACAGAGAATCAACAGAATGTCACTTGAGAGTAGTGAATCATTCTCAATGTGCAACTCCTGATGTCCTCATTTATAGGACCAAAAACGCTGCCAGTCACGTCCTTGTGAACCAATTAGAGAAGGGAAAGAATGTTAGTTGGATACTCGTTACTGCTAAAGGCCGTATAGACTACTGCACCCCCACAATGCAGGGAAGGACATTGTTAGTGGGAGGTTTTTTGTAGGTTTCGTCCTGGTAGATGAGAAAATAGTGAGTGAAATTTTCTATCCGTATTTATATATTATATTACTTATTATATTTACATGTAATTTAAGAGAACTCAATGCAAACGTCTTCGAAACTCGGCAAATCCTAATATCAGGATGCTAATAAGCGGACCGTTAGATTCAATGAGCTACTTCCCCCTGTAGATGCTACCTGCTATTAGTACTCTTAATTCTGTTTAAAAATTGGAGTCTTAGTGCTTTGTCGAGACAGAGTCGTAACATGATAGCCCAAGTAACATTGCTAACACCATCCTGCTTTATTAAGTTCTATTAAAGTTTTATGAAAGCCACTTAAAATCAATTTGGTTTTATTATGGCGCCAAAAGCTGCCAATAGGTTTCATATTTTAGTCAGGTTTATGAGAATCTACCCAGCTTGTTGACAACGATCTTAAAACCTTGTTTCTAAAATTCTTTTTACTCCTATCAAAGGTTTTATTTCGACTTTATGAACTCGTAAAATGCTGTATTGAAATGCCGTTTTAGGGCTCATTGATATTATCTTATTATGGTCAGTTGAAAAAGCATTTTAAAACCATTTTGCCTCCAGTAAATGCATTAAACGGAAAATTGGCATTGAAGGAAGTCACCATAAGACCAAATAGTTTTATAATAGTCATTGCGAAGATAAATTGGCTTTATGGCAAAACTGTGATTTTTTTTCCAATCGCCATATTGAAATATAAGAAATAAATGAAATGTGGAAAAATAAATGCATCAAATTTTCAAGGGTTTGCAAATAAACAGTAGATTGGAGACTAATTTCAGCATTCTTTTAGATAATCTCATCCAATTCCAAGCACTTTTCAGGAAATTCATGATTAATTTATCGAATGTATTTGTTTACATTTGATTTATGTTGTTGTAAATTCGCAAAATTTCCGAGGCGCATCAATTTTCGGCTCTTATCGCGCCAATATTCACCATAAAAATATATGCGCATATAATTTGGAGCATAATACGCTGTAGAAAACACAATTTGTTGTGGTTTTTTTGCTACTTACAAAATTTCCTGACTGTTTTTTTTTTACTGCTAAATGAATCAGAAGAGCAGAGAATCGAACAAAGCAGAACAACAAAAAACAACCTCGATTTCACAGTGAAGTTTGACAACTGTGGCCATCTGGCCGCATTTTGGTTTTCATGGCAGCCAATAGGTTTTATGAAGGTTCTCAAGTGGTCATTACATCTTTCACTAGGACATTTTCAAATTCTTTATGGTCTTATAAAGGTTTTATAAACTGGTTTTCACAACCATCTATAGAGCGGGCAATTTTGTACAAATTTCGGCTTTAAAGAAGTATAAAGGAGGTGTTGGTAGACAGAACAGTTTTGATTGTAGTTTTATCAACAAAGCCGGGAGAAGTGTTATACAGCTGGAATAAAACTAAAATTGTTACTTGGGAGACTCCTGTCTACCACCAACACAAAACAAAAATAAAACAAAATATAATTACGCCCCACCCATAGTGCAACCCCCACGCCACGCCCCCCCCGCCCACACACGCCCTAAATTCATCATATTAATATAATATCACCCCCCTCAACGTTCAACAAACTTCACGACTCAATTCATTATGAGATAAAAAACAGCGTCATAGCAACATCAACTATGGCATAAAAAAAAAAAAAAAAAAAAAGTAATGTGCGTGGATAAATTACATACCTCTGACTGAAAAAAAACAGACAAAGCCAACCAAAGCGCGCTTATTATTAAGTTCCCCTACCCCACCCCAAGCAACACAACAATTGATTGGTATGCAAAATTCAAGCGTGGTGAAATGAGCACGGGAGGACGGTGAACGCAGTGGACGCCCGAAAGAGGTGGTTACCGACGAAAACATCAAAAAAATCCACAAAATGATTTTGAATGACCGTAAAATGAAGTTGATCGAGATAGCAGAGGCCTTAAAGATATCAAAGGAACGTGTTGGTCATATCATTCATCAATATTTGGATATGCGGAAGCTCTGTGCAAAATGGGTGCCGCGCGAGCTCACATTTGACCAAAAACACCAACATGTTGATGATTCTGAGCGGTGTTTGCAGCTGTTAACTCGTAATACACCCGAGTTTTTGCGTCGATATGTGACAATGGATGAAACATGGCTCCATCACTACACTCCTGAGTCCAATCGACAGTCGGCTGAGTGGACAGCGACCGGTGAACCGGCTCCGAAGCGTGGAAAGACTCAAAAGTCCGCTGGCAAAGTAATGGCCTCTGTTTTTTGGGATGCGCATGGAATAATTTTTATCGATTATCTTGAGAAGGGAAAAACCATCAACAGTGACTATTATATGGCGTTATTGGAGCGTTTGAAGGTCGAAATCGCGGCAAAACGGCCCCATATGAAGAAGAAAAAAGTGTTGTTCCACCAAGACAACGCACCGTGCCACAAGTCATTGAGAACGATGGCAAAAATTCATGAATTGGGCTTCGAATTGCTTCCCCACCCACCGTATTCTCCAGATCTGGCCCCAGCGACTTTTTCTTGTTCTCAGACCTCAAAAGATGCTCGCAGGAAAAAAATTGGCTGCAATGAAGAGGTGATCGCCGAAACTGAGGCCTATTTTGAGGCAAAACCGAAGGAGTACTACCAAAAATGGTATCAAAAAATTGGAAGGTCGTTATAATCGTTGTATCGCTCTTGAAGGGAACTATGTTGAATAATAAAAACGAATTTTGACAAAAAATGTGTTTTTCTTTGTTAGACTGGGACTTATCAGCCAACCTGTTACTTGCCACCCCAGTGGGTCTGGGTTCAATCCCAGTCGACGTCGGTGGTTGTTCTGAGGCGAAAAAATCTGGTCAAAATCTGTGGGTGTGTGTGTGCGAAAAGGGGGAGGTGTTTGGGGTGTGTGTGTGTGTGTGTGTGTGTGTGTGTGTGTGTGTGTGTGTGTGTGTGTGTGTGTGTGTGTGGGTGTGTGTGTGTGTGTGTGTGTGGTTTTTTTATACAAGGTTCGGGAAATCCTTATGGACTGACCTAACACAGAGGCCTGCACTCGATCATCGTGCACTGTGTCAGTGTGTGGGCAGGGTTGACCTTTAAGAAAATGCCGACTTCTGATCCCACTAAAACCCGTTTCCTTGTTACACAATCGGAATCCCACAATCGGAAGCCAGTTGATGCCGCTTACTTCTTCTAGGTCCGTAGCTATTTGGCATGATTCTGGCTATCACATTGATGGCCTTTGCCGCCTGACCATAGGCATAATCTACGTGGCTGCTGAAATTTAGCCTGTCGTCGATCATCACACCCAAATACTTCAGCACGCGCTTCGAGGCTATGGCGAGCCCTCCGATGACGATTTCTGATTTCTGTACCGCTTTGCAGTTGCTGACAATCAGCACCTCCGTTTTATGGTGGGCTATCTGCAGCTTCGATCCCTGCATCCAGTTTTCAATTATGCCGATTGCTTCGGTCGCCTGCATTTCCACTTCCTCCAGTGTTTCACCTTTCACTGATAATACGATGTCATCTGCAAAGCCAACGATCACTACGCCTTTGGGAAGCTTCAGCATCAGCACACCGTTGTACATCCCGTTCCAAAGTGATAGAACCTTGCGGAACTCCCGCCGTGATGTACACCGATTTCCGCCCCACGGAGGTCTCGTAGATCAGCACCCAGTTCTGAAAATAACTTCTTCAAAATTCTGCACAGGTAATCAGGGACCCTCATTCTGTGCTGCGACTCAGCAATAGCCACCCAGTTGGCACTATTGAAGGCGTTCTTAAGGCCTTCCTCTAGACATTTCTGTAGCACATCCCTGAACATTTCCAGGAATGCCTGAATCGCCACTGACAGAGCTACGTTATGGATTCCATCCGGTCCGGGTGCCTTCCTCACCTTAAGCCCTTTCGCCACTGCCACGAGCTTCTCGTTCGAGACTTGCATGCCCTCAACATTACTTCTCTCTTCTTCGCCGTACTGTGTACGTGGCCACGTCGTTGGATCGTGTGTCGGGAAAAGTCCATCTACGATAACCTTAAATTTTTCTGGACATAGCTCTGCAGCCATTGATGGGCTTTTTAATCTTCGCCATGACAATACGGTACGCGTCCAGGGGTCAACATTAGCGGCTCAGCACAGCTCCTTGTAACAATTCGTCTTGCTCAGTCTTATCTCTCGGTTTAATTCGGTCCTGGCTGCTCGGAACACCACCCTATGTACCTCTCTGTCTGCTGCGGTTTAAGTTCTCTGACACGTCGTCTGGCTCTGAGACAACTAGCGCGAAGGATGCTGCGTTGCTCATTCCACCAATAACCTGGGCGGCGCTTGTTCCTTGGCTCTAGTTTCCTCTGTATGGTTGCGTCGCATGTCCTTACTGACGTATTCGTCAGCTCATCCGCGTTTCGGTTCGAGAGTTCGTTGTCGAAACGAAGTGCCTCAACAAAGAGTTCCTTGTCAAAGACCGTCGTCTTATACTTCCGCTCGCAACTATTTGTCCTTCGTATTGCGACGTCACACTTTGTTTCTGTTGTTGATTGCCACAACAGTTGCTGTGCTATGTCGCAATGCTCGAGGTTTATTTGGGTTGCCTCTAGCCGATCTGCTGTTGGCTTTTTATATACAGGGCACCTGTAGTCCCCCGTCATGTGGTCGTTTCCGTCCTCCTTTTTGCAAAGCATGCATCTCGGTTGCTTTGTGCAGTCTCTTGCAAAGTGATGCTTCTCCTCGCATTTCCTGCACAGATCAGGATCTGTCAGGACCTTTGCAGTTCCTCGCCCGGTGACCAAATCCCATGCACTTTAAAGCATCTCTCCAATTCCTTTGGAACTCGAGAGACGACTCCCAGTGAGCAAACCGACCACCCAACTTTTACTCGACCCGACTCCAACAGCTTGTTGGCTGCAGCTGTCGGCAGACGTATCGCCGCCGTCTGTGTGCCACCGTACGCCTTCCACAACCGAATTGTCATTGGTGCATCTCCAAGATCGCAGTGGCCCTTCAGCGCCCTCCTCAGTTCGGCTTCTGCTGTGATCTCGTCAAGATCCTTGCACTCGATAACAGTCTCCAGTGAGAGAGCTCTAACTATCGCCTGCTCACCAACAGACTTTTCGACGAGCGTCTTGAAGGCTGTGCTCTTGATGGCAGGATCCTTCTTCATCACGAAGAGCATCTCACCTTTCTGGGTGCATCTGGTTTTTACCACCTTTTCCCCTACCTTCAACTCTGGATCAGCTCTCACTTTTCGGAGGAGTTCAGCGTACGTCGTTCCACTTTTTACTTCAACAATTAGAGCGTCACCCTTACTTCGCTCCCGACGAGGCCAAGGAATCTGCTTCTTCTTCTCTCCTGGCGTTTTCACTTGCTGCTGATTTTTCTTCTTTTTGTCTTTCTGTTTGCCAACAGTGCGCCATTCATTGCCTTCACCTTTCTCCTCATCGTTTTTGAGCTTTTTCAGCTCCTCCTCATCTCCTGGTGTGTCCCTTTTCCTTTTCTCCGAGCGTGGGTTCTGGGGATCCTTCGGCGGCTGCAATGCATCAACAGTTGCCTTTTGGCTGTCCTCAAGCAACTTTTCGGAAGTCTCTGCTCGCGTCCTCAGTGCGTCCTGTTCGCGTTCGGCAGCGATCACGGCTGATTTAACACGCGTCACCATCTCTTTGATTTCCTTGTGGACGTTGTGCCTGTCCTTTACATATTCATAGAGCTCGTCGATCCGGTTTCTGACTACCTCCATCGCGTCTTTCTTCCCAACACTGTTCCTTCGAGTTGTGCTACCGCTGCGTTGCGGGGTGAACAGCTGGGTCAGGAACCCCTGTGACTTGCTACTGTGATTCGGCACTGGTTTCCGGCTTTCCGCTTCTTGCGAACACTATTGCACCTCCGTCTCCGTTGTCTGACGTGTTGTCATCGTCGTCTAATTTTTGTTTATTTTTTTTCTTATTCATCTTTTTTGTTTTTTCCTCCGTTGTCTTCCATTTTGTTGGGTCCCCCCTCCGAACCGCTATCTCCATACGTTGTAGATAGTCGCCTATCGTGATCCTATGGTTATCTTTGAATCAGGGAGGCCATGCTAGGGTTGACATGGTCCTTCATGGGGACCTTGTTCAGAGCCGGAGCGGCGTAAGTCAAAAATGTAACATCTGAGCCTACTACCCACCACTTCAAATGACAAGCTTCGAACGTATCCGGAGGCCTGCCAAGGTTTTACCGGGCCGAGGGCAGCCGCACCATTAGCCCATTTGACATGTGTGTGTGGGGGGGGGGGGGTGTATGTGTGTGTGTGTGTGTGCCTTTGTGTGTGCGCAATCCAACGCCCACCGTCTGGCAGTGTGGAAGAAAAATGTTTGCAGTTAAACGAACTGTTGTCGACTCGATAAACATTTTCAGCTCGGGAGTTGGGAGGTGATTGCTCTGTTGGGTTCCAGTGACCCATTTCAGAATGCCTGGTTACTCACGTCCATTCCGAGGTCACTTTCACTTACAAAAAGCCCCACATTAACACAGTACAAACATCAAATGGATATAGGTACTGTGCATACACTTCCAACATCAAATCATATTCTTTTGAGGATGGCACGTATTTAGCAGTTTCGTTCAAATGTTGTTATAATCAGATAGATCTCACCGGAAATTATTGCTGATGTACAGTCTTCATTTGGACGACTTCTCTGTGATGTTAAAGGATGCATTTATGTCTCTAAAGAAGTAGCACTCCGCTTTTCTGCAAATATTTTCACATCGTCCTTTTCGAATGAAACAGCCCGAATACAATTAGTTCTTCGCGCACAATGAAAATCACAGGTGCAAAAAACACTTTTGAGGGAAAATTTTACTTGAAAAATTGTACAACAAAAGAAAAAAAAACTTCACAGCTCTCCCTTTGTACACCACGTGATGAGTGCATCTGAAATGATATGCCAGTCACTAACGCGCGTATGCACGTTGGCTTCGTTCGTTGCTTCTGACCAGCAAATGGCCGTTTTCTTTTTTTGTTTCTCCACACTCTGCCAATAATCAAAATCCCCCGCTGAGAGGCGACTCTATATCAACTTCAAAACTACTAATAATCATCAATCCACTCGCAACAAAGCGAAAATATACACTCTAATTTAATAATTTATGTCCGGTGGCTGAATACTAATAGCACTAACAAACAAAACTAAGCTGACACAACTCTTCTTCCGGGTGCGGGGGCGAATCACAAAAAAAAAAAAAAAAAAAAACGGGGAAGTAATACCGACCATCACACATTTTGGAAGGAAATCGATTACATTTACTACGTCTTATACAAAGCACGCGGAGATTCTTTGATTCACTGTTTGTTTAAGATGAATTACGAAATATTATTTGATTTTTGTTTCGCGAAAACGACGCAGCAAAAACAAAACACTTCAGTTTCAAAGCACGGCTTGCTGCGATCGCTAAATTAATCACTCACGAACATGACATTTAAAATGATATCAGCATGCAGCCAACTTAAGGGTATACCAAAATTCGAACTTGTCAAAATGGCGATCTGTTTGCATTTTGGTAAATTTCTAATAGTTCGTTGGTTGCAAATTCATGAATCCTTTAGGCGATTTGCTATTTGCGCATATCAGCAAACGCGTTTTCAAATAGCTGCCTTCTTGTAAACAAAGTTGATATTTTAAACCATACGGATGGTTGCCTCAATTGTACTAAACATGGAGTTATTTAGATCTTATAACAATAACGACGGTTCCAGAAAGTATAAGAAAGTATAAGTATTTTAACGGTCACTTTGAATATAATCAAATATATCAACATGTTTTGGCTGCGTCCTTTTGTTTTCACATTTCTGAATTACATAGCATCAAAAAAAGCTCAATTTTCTAAATTCGCGGTCTTACTCCGGAACAACGAAAAAGTATCGTGCACAAATGGTGCACTGTGAGCGGACTCTCCTTGAGAAAATTGGCCAAGGAAGAGGGTGTAAGCGTCGGAGCGGTACGATCTGCGACTCGAAAATATAGAGAACAGTGTACGTTTGAAGATGCGCCGAAGAGTGGTCGGAAATCCGGTCCTGTTAGTCCGGATATCGATAAAAAGATCAGGGATGCCTACAAGCGAAAACCAGCGACTTCCGGGATGTTGCAAAAAAACTAGAGACTTCGTCGAGTAACGTCATGCGTGCCAAAGAAAGACTTGGGCTAAAATCATACCAGAAGCAGAAAAAAACCCAAAAGGAACCCAAAACAGGCCGCGACCACGGGCCCGCAAACTCTACGATTCGTTATTGTGTAGAAATTCAGGGGGTATAATAATGGACGATGAAACGTATGTGAAACTAGATTACAAAACACTTCGCGGACCACAATTCTATACTGTAAGCGAAGACAAAGACATCCCCGAAACGGAGAAGTCTAGTCCGTACATCACAACGGAGACGATGAACACTCAGAAATACGTTAAGGAATGTCTCCAGAAGCGGTTATTGCCGATGATCAGGTAGCACGAAGGTCAAGTAGTGTTTTGGCCTGATTTGGCGTCATGTCATTACGCAAAGGACACTTTAGAATGGTACAAAAGTCAAAATGTATGTTTCGTGCCGAAAGACATGAATCCGCCGAACTGCCCGGAGGCACGGCCAATCAAGACTTTTTGGGCTTTAACCAAAGCAAAGCTCCGAAAATTCATAAAACCAGGGGACAACATCCAAAAATTAAAAAAAGATTGGCCAACAGTGGTCAAAATGGTGGGAAGTACCACTGTGCAGAAGCTAATGGGTCATGTTCGAGGAAAAGTTAGGAGTCTTGGCTATGATCAAATATTTTGATTAAACGAGAATAAAATATCATATAAAACGCAAATACATATATGATTTGCCAAATAACATTATTAAAACTAAAAAAAACATGACTTTTTTGTTATTTTGAAAGTGTGCTCATACTCTCTGGAACAGTCTATATATATTGCTTTCTATCGATTTGATGTTCGTTAAATTTTCCAAAAAATACTGTTGAATCACGTTGTGTAAATCATATATTTTATTGTTTATATTTGCTCTAAACCTCTTATCCTCTTTTTTTTCGTTACAGGTATTTAAACGAGACCACCAACATTTGATTGATTTGATTAGTTTAGGTGTGTAAAGTTTGATGCACTGCAACGAGCAATTCAACTGTACATAAGCCCGTCTTCAATTTCTTCCTACAAACGGTGAGCATCTTCTGTGCGAGTCAATTATCCTCCAGTTTGAAAAATTAGACAACAAAAAGGAAATTAATTTAAATCGTTTCCTTTCGATTCCCGAGGACAAGAGAACAGTTCTGCATTTCCAATCCAAATGCAGAGGTTGACTCGAGCTTGGCAGAACCCAACCGACAGAAGGCACAGTGGTCGAGTTCGAGTGTGAAAGAGGTTCCGGAAATCGACCTGTCCGGTTTGATTAAAGGTTCAATCAATTATGAATCGAAAGAAAGGACGAGGATGACAGTGGGGATAAATTTTGCAAGAGCATCGACCTGACATACAAAATTGGGTCCGTTGGACCTCGGGTGGGGGAGGGATTACAAATTCTGCACATCTTTCTCGATGACAGCAGAAGCGGCCGCTGTCGTCGCTGTCGTGGAAGGAGAGAAACAGAGTTCATTAGCGTTGTTCTACTACGAATGTAAGCACGGCGCTGTGTGATTCGCATCGATGCACACGATCACGATGTCATCGGATGGCATTTCGGATGGCTGGCGAGTCCTACTGATTTACTGCCTGACATTTGCTGCACACACACACACACACCTACATGTTTGACTTGATATTTGCTGGTTGCCCGATGCGCTTTTTTATTGTTCACAAAGTTGATGATGATACTGGTTATTTCTCTTCTTTGTCAGCAAGGATGGAAATTTATCATCCCTCGCAAAAACCCATTGCATCATTGCATGCCAAATGAATATGCAAAATTTGAGATTATTTATTTAAATCACTGACCTGCATGGAAACGCGTCTGAGTTGAGCAATTTGCCATGCTATCGCTCCCGAGCACGATTCTTCACAGCCCATCATCCACATGCTTGCAACCAAGCTCATAATCATCATCATAATCATTAAAGAGCTATATCCAGTGTTCTAAGTAATTAATTTTTCCCGCCTCACTCTCCGGTCTATTGCGTGTGCCTCGAGCATGCCGACCGAAGGAAGGTAAGTAGCCTTTCCATGCGAATCTATTCCAATTCCAATACGGATGAAGGCACTCACTGAGCCGTGATATTAACAGCCCAGGCCCCGTCAGAAAGTCAGCCCAAGAAGCCATTTCGCCTCAATTCTGCTTCTGATGGGTTTCGCCGTGTCCGTTGACTTTTGGTTTTCTTCACCCGGGTTGGATCCGAGCCTGTTGTGCTTCGGTCGCTCATATCTAAACTGCCGCCCGATTATCCTCGGCTCATTGCTTCTTCCCATCCGGGTTGGGGTTTTATTTTTACTTCAAGGTCGAAAATTAAGGCATCACTCGCTTGTGAATCGAATGATTAGACTCTAGAAAATTTGGCCGTTTCGTTGGAAAGTTATTTTATTATTTGATTACCAATTCATTAAACTTGAAGAGGTCTTGCCTCACCTCAAATGAGAATTTATAAAATATTAATGTTTTGAAGAAGAAATTATCAGTTAAAGCTAATGTAGTGTGTAAACAAGGAGAAAGAGAGCAAATCTACTGTTTCATGCAAATAAATCAGGAATTATTCCTCTAGGTTAATCCCAACGATTCTAGTAGACATATTTTTGCCAATCCAATACAGTGCTGAACATTCGTTTAGCCACACCTCTGTTTTCCGTTGTTGTTCCAAGATTTGTTGGTTCTATGTGGAGATTTTAGAAACAACTCATTGATTTCAATACAAATTCATTACTTATTATATTATTGTTGATAAACATTAAACATGTTTGTATCTTTCTGGGCTGTTCTAGTTCATCCAAAATGTACTTGAGTTCAGAACTTCCGATCTACATTTGTAACAGTAGCTTTTAGCGCTATATAAAGTCATGGTGTGTATTCAAACATATTGTATGGACCTTTTTAAAGGTCAACAGTTATTATTTGATAATTTTGTGATGTTCTAGGTCATCCAAACTGTTCTTGGGTTCAGTTACAATGTAACGCTACGCATTCAACCATATTCAGTGAATATTTTCTATTATGAAAACAAACATTATGAGATAAACTGGGATGATCTGGTTCATCAAAACTGTCCTTGAGTTCAGAAAATAAGATCTACAGTCGTAACAGTAGGTTTTTGGAGTATGCAAAAGGACAATATTTATTTAACAATATTCATTGAATAGTGTTGAAGGTCAACAGACATAATCCAAATAACATTTAACTAATCATGATGTTGTTGTTGCATGAAGCATGTAATCAATTATAATGCTTCAAAATGGAAATATCCTTCTTATCAACATACCACCCTAGGAGTGGACAGCAATTTCCGCAAGAGCCAAAGATGTGAAGGGAAAGTATTGATGGTCCGTAAGAGCACGGCAGGTTGTGAAATTGAATAGAAGTAGTTGAAATTGAGCGTAGGGCATGTTTGAAAGGCGGCATCTGATCGAGCACACATTCTCTTGCCTAGCTACCCCAGTGCGGGGTAGGCAAGGGAGGGGGTAGCCCCTTGACAGGCAAAAGAGTGCCAATCAAAACCTCTTATCGGAAATTGATTTCGGTCACATGTAGCCTTTAGGAAGTGTATACAGAGATTTCGCATCGCTAGAATTGCTCTGTGCCATTGGCGGTATATGAGCACGATCAAACGCGCCTTTTCCTTTTCCGTGAGCCAACTGAGAGTTGTTTTGGCGTAATGCGCTGACGCTAAATCCGGCCAAAACAGTAGAGGGCTACTATGCTTCTGATATAAAGGCAGCAACCTCTTCTGCAGACACTCAGATCGATGGATTTCCGCATTGATTGTTCTGGTTGTGTGAAAAATGGTAGACTTCATTCCGCTTGCCATACCAGCACTTTTGACCAAACTTCTCCACTTGTACCGACCTGTTTGCATCGCATACAGCCTTCCCGCAGTATAGTATTGTGGGCCTGGAAGGGTTTTTGAGTCCTCTTTGACAGAGGTCTCGTCGTCCATCAAAATACATGCATCCGGTCGCTGCCAAACTCGTGAATACAATATCCGGGCCCTTGCTGCTGCGCGTTGCTTCTGTTCTGTGATTTTGTAGGTCTTCAGGTTGTTCCGCTTCTTGATACGTCGAATCAATCCGACACTGGTTCCCACTTTATTTGCCATATCACGTATCGACATTCATTTGTTCTTCCGAATTAGAGCAACCACTTTCTGATCCATTTAAGGGTTGGAAGATCCAGGTTTTCTGCCTCTTCCTGGCAGTTCATCCAAAGAACAGTGTTCCTTAAACTTGGTTATGATTGATTTTACACTTGCGTGATGCATTCCAAAGCGCTTTTTCACGTAGCCATGTGTCCAAAACCTTAATTTTCATGTCTTTTTCAATGCGCCATATTTTGAAAACGAAGAATTTAAACCATGCAAACAAGTAAAGAAACGAAAGATGACTGTCAAACTTACAGCATGCTATGATGAAGTTATTAAAACCATCACAAATACACGCGATCAACGCAAAAGTACGTGGATAGCTTATTTTCGATACATTCCTTATCCCACGTCAATCAATATCTAATACTTACCATTGTATGAAGATCAAACATTCGACCTTTGCAAATCCAAAAACATCGCATTAATGCCACTAAAGAGTGAGTTATGGCATTTCAACGAAATTTAATTTTCTAAGATGGATTTGAAGACAAGAACCAAGAAGTAAATTTTGATGTTGGGGATTTTTTTTTTACTGTCGTATAGGTTTGGGCCGAAGGGTCTCAGATTGTTAAAAAAAAAAAAAAAAAAAAAAAACCCCAAAAAAAATTTTTTTTTTTTTTTTTTTTTTTTTTTTTTTTTTTTTTTTTTTTTTTTTTTAACTCTTTATTTATTCCAAATTTTACATTATTTTACATTCATATATTAACCTAGGTGATCCTGCTAAGTAATTAACATTTCAACCTTATATGCTATCATTTATATCTAATTGTGTTAATATTATTTTTACTTTGTCTATTCAGTATTTTTAACAGGGTTCCTTTTGCCTGCGTGTAAGAATAATTATTGATTTCTTAAAACTAGTTCTTATCTATAGAGAGAATTGATCATTGCAATTGAAGACTGCAATGATTTTTGTCTAAAATTATGAATTATTTTGTTGGACATTTCTTCTAGAGTCTCAACGTTTGAAATTCTATGTAATTCAATAGTACTGAACCAGGGAGGCAGCTTCAAAATCATTTTCAGAACTTTGTTCTGAATCCTTTGAAGTGTTTTTTTCCTAGTAGCACAACAACTAGACCATATTGGCACAGCATAAAGCATGGCCGGTCTAAAGATTTGTTTGAATATTAGAAGTTTGTTCTTCAAACAAAGTTTGGATTTTCTGTTTATAAGAGGATATAAACATTTTATATATTTATTACATTTGGCTTGAATGCCCTCAATGTGATCTTTAAAAGTTAATTTTTGATCAAGTATCAGTCCAAGATATTTTACTTGATTTGACCAAGAAATTGGAACTCCGTTCATAGTGACCATATGACTATTACTTGGTTTCAAAAATGCAGCTCTAGGCTTGTGTGGGAATATTATAAGTTGAGTTTTGGAAGCATTAGGAGAAATCTTCCATTTTTGAAAATAATCTGTAAAAATGTCCAAGCTTTTTTGTAGCCTCCTGGATATAACACGAAGACTTTTTCCTTTAGCGGAAATGCCTGTGTCATCAGCAAAGCAAGATTTTTGACAGCCCTGAGGTAAATCAGGGAGATCTGAAGTGAAAATGTTATAAAGTATTGGCCCAAGAATGCTACCTTGAGGAACACCAGCTCTGACAGGCAATTGATCAGATTTAGAATTCTGATAATTTACTTGCAAAGTTCTATCAGTTAAGTAGTTTTGAACTAATTTCATGATATAAAGCGGAAAATTGAACTTTTTCAGTTTCGCAATCAAACCTTCATGCCAAACACTGTCGAATGCTTTTTCTATGTCTAGAAGAGCAACTCCAGTGGAGCAGCCTTCAGCTTTGTTTGAACGAATTAAATTTGTAACTCTCAAAAGTTGATGCGTAGTTGAATGCCCATGGCGGAATCCAAACTGTTCATCAGCAAAAATTGAGTTTGTATTGATGTGAAGCATCATTCTATTCAAAATTATTTTTTCAAAAAGCTTACTTATTGAAGAAAGCAAACTGATTGGTCGGTAGCTAGAAGCTTCAGCCGGATTTTTGTCTGGCTTCAAGATAGGTACGACTTTTGCATTTTTCCATTTATCTGGAAAGTATGCCAGATGAAAACATCTGTTAAATAGTTTCACCAAGAAAGACAAAGTACTCTCGGGGAGTTTTTTGATTAGGATATAGAAAATTCCATCATCACCTGGTGCTTTCATATTTTGAAATTTTTTAGTTATAGTTTTTACTTCATCCAAATCAGTTCCCCAAGAATCATGAAAAATATTTTCTTGTGAGAAAATATTCAGATACTCCCTGGAAACCTGATCCTCAATAGGACTTGTAAGACCCAAACTGAAATTATGGGAGCTCTCAAACTGCTTAACAAGTTTTTGAGCTTTTTCCGCATTTGTGAGCAAAATTTTATCACCTTCCTTAAGCGCTGGTATAGGCTTTTGAGGTTTTTTCAATATTTTAGAGAGTTTCCAGAAAGGTTTGGAACTCGGATCTAATTTTGACAAATTATTTTCAAAATGTTTGTTCCTCAGGGCAGAGAAGCGTTTTTTAATTTGTTTTTGTAAATCTCGCCATATGACTTTCATAGCGGGATCACGTGTTCTTTGATATTGACGCCTACGTACATTTTTCAGACGAATCAAGAGCTGAAGATCGTCATCAATTATAACTGAATCGAATTTAACCTCGCATTTTGGCACTGAAGCAGCTCTTGCTCTATTTATTGAGAAAGCCAGAGATTCAAGAGCATTATTAATTTCATTTTTTGTTTGCAATGGAACATTAGGATCAAAGTTGTATTCCATAAATGTTCGATATTGATCCCAATTAGCTCTATGGTAGTTGAAAGTAGAACTGATGGAATTAGAAATGATTTCTTGAGATATTTCAAATGTAACTGGAAGGTGATCAGAACCAAAGTCAGCATGGGTAATCAATTGACTACAAAGTTGACATGAATCAGTTAGGACCAAATCAATAGTTGAGGGATTTCTGGCTGAAGAAAAGCAAGTTGGACTGTTTGGGTATTGAATAGTGTAGTAGCCTGCAGAACAATGATCAAAAAGTATATTACCATTGGCATTGCTTTGCGAATTATTCCATGAGCGGTGTTTTGCATTGAAATCACCAATAACAAAGAATTTAGACCTATGACGGGTAAGTTTCTGGAGGTCACCCTTGAGCCAGTTCTTTTGCTGACCAGTGCATTGGAAAGGCAAATAGGCAGCAATAAAAGTAAATTGGCCAAATTTTGTTTCAACTGAAACCCCCAAAGTTTCAAAAACTTTGGTTTCAAATGAAGAAAGAATGTGATGTTTGATACGCCTATGGACAATGATGGCAACGCCACCACCAGCTCCATTAATGCGATCATTTCGGTAGACAAAATAATTTGGATCTCTTTTGACCTTATGGGCAGGTTTGAGATAAGTCTCAGTTATAACAGCAATATGCACGTTATGAACTCTTAAAAAATTAAATAGCTCATCCTCGTTATCTCTGATGGATCGAGCATTCCAATTCAAAATATTTAATGACTTAAAATCCATTACTGAACTTCAATGTCATGACAATATTATTGGCAAATTTAATACCAGTTTGGATAGCTTCAAACATGGAATTAGTTTTTAGCATATCGGTTATCATATCGATTAACGATTGCTGTAAAAATTCTAATTTAGGAGCGGATATGTTACCTAAATCAAATTCATCAGAAGTCCCGTGGGAATTTTGGTTTTGGTTTCTACCCGCTGCAACGGCAGCGTAGGTAGGTCCATTTACATGTTGAACATTGTTAACAACACGGTTGGGTAAGAATGTAGGGTTTGAAGATTGAACCCTGTTGGTACCTGCAGGTATCGAAATAGTATTTACTCCTCGTTGAGCGTTTGAAGTTACAGTTGCGGATGGAAAAACCTGTCCGCTGTTTCTACCGACGGTTTGGTAGGAATTAGTTCTTTGCTGATCGTTGTTAACAGCTGCAGAATGGGTAGTAGCTGGTCGGGAACGTTTTTCGTTTCCTACCTGGCGCTTAGTGCGCGACTGCAAAATTGCTTTGCGAGTCTTGCACTCCCAAAAATTTGATTTATGGTTTTCACCACAATTTGAACATTTGAATTTTTGAGGATCTTCCTTCACAGGACAGTCGTCCTTAGTGTGTGAGGAATCACCACAATTCATGCATTTACCAACCATATGGCAATGCTTTGTTCCGTGACCCCATCCCTGGCACTTACGGCATTGGGTGAGGCTTTGGAAATTGGCTCCAGTCTTCCTGAAATGTTCCCACTTCACACGGACATGGAGCAAAAGGCTTGCTTTTTCTAAAGCCTTAAGGTTATTAAGTTCACTTGACTTGAAGTGAACTAAGTAGAAATCGTTTGAAATCCCTTTGCGAGCATCGCCAGGCCGGGATTTCATTTTCATCTTAATTACTTGGACTGGGCTAATTCCAAGTAATTTTATTAACTCGTTTTTTATTTCATCGATAGATTCACCACTGGGCAGTCCTTTCAAGACAACCTTGAAAAGACGCTCAGCTTTGGTGTCATAAGTGAAGAAATTGTGGTTCTTCTGAGTAAGATAATCAAGAAGACGTTTGAATCCGTCCAAGGTTTCTGCATGCAAACGGCATTCACCTCGTCTGGAAATTTGAAGGGAATATTTCACACCTTCAACAAATGTTAAGATTTCCTTGCGAAAAGCATGGAAATCCGAAATTGTCACCACAATATGGGGGAACTTTTTCCTTTCTCAATCGAGAAAGTTTTTTCAAATTTTGATTAGATGATGGATCACTCTCATCATCTGTGAGCATATCAAATTGATTACTCACATTAATTTGATTTGCAGGCGAATCAATAGATTGCCCTTTTCGTTTGCGCTTATTTGCCATAGTGGCAGAGTAATTTGCTCCAAATCGACGTCCAAGCAGATAACTATAAGAATCCGAGGGACCGAAGAGGAATTTTCCAATGCGATATCCAAGCCGGGTTACCCGAAGGGCCTAACAAGGATCGAAAAGGAATAAGAGGAAATCTAAAAATTGTAGGTATTATTTAGCACTGAAAAGTGCTGTTTAAGATTTGGTGTAGCGTTAGGTAGCAATAGCACTTCCTTCAGCAAATAGAAAATAGAACCGCACGGCATGAGAGCACAATGCAGACTGACTTTTTTTTTTAAAAGAGAGAGAGGCACAAAATATAGATTATCAACATCAAGCATATCTTTTTCTTTTATTTTTATAAAAAAAAACACAACCCCCCTCTTTTAGAAGATGTGTGTGTAGAATGTTGCTCCTATTTTGATTTTGGAATTCACTCTTCAGTTGTCAAAATGCCGTCCAAGCAAGAAGAGCAGCGTATCAATATTTTGCTCGCGCATCGCGAAAATCCGAGCTACTTGCACGCAAAGTTGGCAAAATCGCTAAAAGTTGCCAAATCAACCGTTACAAATGTAATTAAAGTGTTTGGGGAACGTTTGTCGACAGCCAGGAAGTCTGGATCGAAAACCGGAAGCCGCTGAGACGACAAAGAGAGTTGCCGGTAGTTTCAAGCGAAACCCTAACCTATCTCTCCGAGATGCCGCAAATAAGCCGGGTGTATCGTCTACAACCGTGCATCGAGCCAAAAAACGAGCCGGACTATCGACTTACAAGAAGGTAGTGACTCCAAATCGCGATGATAAACAAAATACGACGGCCAAAGCGCGATCCCGGAGGCTGTACACGACGATGCTGACGAAGTTTGACTGCGTGGTAATGGACGACGAAACCTACGTCAAAGCCGACTACAAGCAGCTTCCGGGACAGGAGTTTTATACGGCAAAAGGAAGGGGGAAAGGTAGCAGATATTTTCAAGCACACGAAACTGTCAAAGTTCGCAAAGAAATATCTGGTTTGGCAAGCCATCTGTACCTGTGGCTTGAAAAGCAGCATTTTCATAGCTTCCGGGACTGTCAACCAAGAAATTTACGTGAAAGAGTGTTTGAATAAACGTCTGCTGCCTTTCCTGAAGAAACACGGTTGTTCCGTACTGTTTTGGCCGGATTTGGCATCTTGCCATTACGGTAAAAAGGCCATGGAGTGGTACGCCGCCAACAACGTGCAGGTGGTTCCCAAGGACAAGAACCCTCCCAACACGCCAGAGCTCCGCCCAATTGAGAAATACTGGGCTATTGTCAAGCGGAACCTAAAGAAGACCAAAAAAACTGCTAAGGACGAGCAGCAGTTCAAGGCAAACTGGCTTTCTGCGGCGAAGAAGGTGGACAAGGTGGCTGTACAAAATCTGATGGCAGGGGTCAAGCGTAAGGTCCGGCAATTCGGATTTGGAAAAGCGGAAGCCTAACTGAATATTTTTCCTGAATTTTATACTAATTGAACTTGAAAAAGAAATTTAATTTGATTTTTTAAATAAACGATTTCACCGATTTACACGCGTTTTCCCATGACCAAATTTTGACCGTATCACCCTTTACTTTCTCTTTCATTCATATTCCATTCAGCTTTACGTTTTTCATTCTACTATTTGTAGAGTATGCTAGCCAGCACTGTTGTGTTTCGATCGGTACTAAAGAATCCCTCAAAAGTTTTATAATGGCGCTGTAATAAAAGAAAGAGAGTGAGAGAGGAGAGAATCTCTCAATGTTAGATTCGCCCTATTGAAAAAAAATCCTAGAAATACCCGAAAGGTGTCGTCTTCCAATTGGCTAATTTTGTTCAAGGTAAGTGCTAGGTAGAGTGTTTATTAAAGTATAGATACAAACCTAATTTCTAAGGCTTGTTCGCAATAAAATCTGAATACCCCTAAATACGTATATCTCTGGAAATACTTAATCAATGCGTGAAATATTTCGCAGACTGATGAACGTATGTCTGTTCATTGTGTAAAATCAATTTTTGGTGATACTACAAGCTTTTAGATCGAAAATGGCGTCGAAAGAAGAGCAAGTGCGAAAAGCAATTGTCAGTAAGAAAACTTACAAAATGGCATGGTTTTCCTAGCAAGCACTGTCCATAACGCTCTTAAATCTTTCGATACACGTTTGACAACAGCCAGGAAGGCTGGGAGCGGAACAAAAACGGATCTCAGGAACCACCAGAATGACGCGAGGGTGAAGCAAATATTGCAGAAGAGGCTAGATCTTTCGGTACGTACTGTGGCTAGAAAAATAAAAATGTCCCCAACTTTCGTGCATACTTCCAAGCACCGGCAAGGTTTTTTTTTTAGACGGGATGGAAAATCTGCAAACAGACTCCTGAAGAACCCTCACTGGGACCACTTTTCGGTATTACTTCGGGGAGGGGTGCTATTGTGCTTCTTAAGCACCCATTATATCTAACTAGTTAGGGCTTAGTTATTAGGTGGTCCTTGCGACCTGCCTTTGGTCGTTTCGCCATATTTTTTTGGAGATCAAGGACAATCTGGGTGGCTGCTATGCATACCGCATCCCAGATGTCCCGGTCTGGCCACATCCTCTAGACCAAATTATCCGGAGTTGTGTCGTGACCGATTACGGCTATCATGCCGGATCTCGCGCCGTCGAAGCGAGGATATGTGAAGAATACATGTACCGCAGTTTCATCTACTCCCGCGACAAAATCTGCATTAAGTGGAAGTTCACTTCACCGGGTCGCCTACCAACCCACCTGGAGAGTTCCGGGATCAACTCCACCAAAGGTCCACCGACCTTTGGTGGAGTTGTTCCATTCCCTTTGCCACTTCACCATGGATGCGGCTCTAGTGGTCTTCCGAATACCTCTTGTTCTACGTTGCTCGAAGCACTCTACGTCCTCTTTTATGACAATGCCTATTGGCATCATCCCCGCTTACTCAAGTAGCTCTTGGTAAGTATGGACAGGGCTACACTGGCCAGGAGTTTACGCTTACTCCCTTGCACCGCCGAGCTATTCGACATCATGCGGGATAATGCCGATATAGCCATAGAGGCTTTCTTGCAGGCGTAATCGACGTGGCTGATAAAGGACAACTTATCGTCGATCATGACCCCAAGATACCTCAAAAACCTCTTTGATTCGATTGTGCAGTTACCTGCACTGATCGTCGCCTTTTGATCTGATTTTCAGTTCTTAACAACCGTGACCTCAGTCTTGTGGTCTCTTCACAATGCCAATGGAGTGCGAAGCCGTTAGCTCCACCTCTTCAATGGATTCACCACATAGTACTATCTTCACCCTGTTCGAGAACTCAAGCCGTAGTACCTCATTGTACATCGTGTTCCCCAGCACTAGACCTAGGATCGAACCTTGTGGGACGGTGATCTGAACACGTTTCTGGCCAGCTCAGTATTGTGCATCAGTACGCGATTCTGGAAATACCCAACAAACATCGGTGTCGAATAACCGCTTGTTCAAACAAATTTGGAGAAGTTATTCAGCTTTCTAGAAAGAAAAGCTGAACAACTTCTCCAAATTTGTTTGAACAAGTGGTTATTCGACACCGATGTTTGTTGGGTAGCTTCCCAGAATCTTGTACAGGTACCCAGCAACCTGAAGGCGTTGGAGCGAGTCGGCGATAGCCATCCAACTGGCGCTATTGAACGCATTTCTCACGTCAAGGGTGATTACTGCACAGTAGCGGACTCTTCGCCTCTTGCGCTGGATTGCCGCTTCGGCCGTCTTGGTGTCGGACAGAATGGCATCCACAGTTGACTTCCCTTTACGGAAGCCAAACTGGTTATTAGACAGACCGCCTATATCCTCCGTGTACTTTGTCAGTCTGTTAGGTCATATAGGTCTATATGCCGATGGATCCCCTGACCATGACGCTCCCTCGCCATTCTGGCTTGATTTGGCATCTAGTCACTACTCCAAAGATGTTTTGGAATGGTATAAGCAAGTCAACGAAAACCCCAAATACACCACTACCCCACCCCCCCTCGACCCCCCATCGATACCGGCATCCGCTAAGAAAACCACAACATAAAAAACAAACAACAACAAACAAAAAAAAAAAAACCAAAAACACGCGCAAAACAGCCAAATACCGCACAGAGAGGTCACACCCAACCCTACTGAATAAACAAAAAAAAAAATATTTTCATTTTTTCCTCCTGCTCACATAAAAAATATTTAATTTGTTGGTTTCGTCCCCCCAACAGACCCTGCATGGTTCCTTACCTCCCCGCCACAACACAAAAAAAATTAAAAAAAAATTTTCCCCCTTCTCGATCCCTTCTCCTCCCCACCCCTTCTCCCCCGCACCGCGATTGGTTCTTTTTGTTTTTCCACACTTTTCCCCAGCCGCCGCAAACCTGGCTGTGTTAGGAGATAGGTGATGGTAACCCCGAGGCGGACGTGATATCCAGGCAGCGTTGCCAATATTTTTTTGAAAAAACTGGAAGAATGCAAAAAAAAAACTGGAAAAAACTGGATCCTAAAAAAATCAAGCCTACGTAATTAAAAACTATTTGTCGCATATTACAATTTATATGTTGTATGTAAGATATATTGTTACAATATTTTGAATTGTTCTCTAATGGTTTTAACTAAAAATTCTTTACACTAACACAGATGGTTACTGTATGCCATATTGTCATTGTAAGATTTCTTTAATTCTGGATTATATCCCAACATTTTGACATAAAATAGAACGAAGATAAAGCGAATACAACTGCCTATTCAGCATAATGTTATATGGCCTATGCCATATGGTTAAAACTGTATAGAATACTGTTCACTTATACTTATCAACTTTATGGTTATTGTTACAACAATATGGGAAATAGTTATCAATAATATGGGGAATTGTCAATGAATGGTTTTTAATTATGCGTGGAACCACGAAGGACATTTTATTTATTATATAACGCTTGACCTAAATGACGTTTCGATCGTTGAATCTGCTGTGGTATTAAACATGTCCCACATTCAACACACGGCCATTTTCGTGGAGGAATGACACAAAGTTTTCCAAGCTGAAAAAAAGATAATATTTAAAGTAATTTGTTTCCAATAGATTTTAAAAACTGTTTAAAGCATTCTTAGTGTTATTTTAAAATCAGATTTCCGGAGAAATTTGTGAAATGGGCGAATCTGCTTATGTAAACAATCATTTAAATCGACTATTTCTCACAAATAAGAGCTAAATTTCTTAATCTAAGATCACAATTGGATAAAAGAAGGCTTACTCTAGCCATGTTTGGTCTTAGTCTTTAAAATTGTGCGTTTATTCGCTAAAAAACGTCCATTGAAATGTTTGTTTACGAAAGCAGATTCGCCCATTTCGCTAATTTCTCCGGATTTTATCATTTATGTGTAAACACATAAAACTTAAACCAAGACTTTAACTGAATTTAAAATAAAATATATATTTATTTGTTCACCTAGTCAATATTTAAACTTAACAAATATAACTTAACCCAAATAACAAATATTCACTGTTCTTTGGTCTCTCTTCTTACCGACTCGTACATTTAATAATTATACTTGACTTTTATGTGTTGATTTATTTTAAGTTTTCCTGATTTTTCTTGATTGAAAGTAACCAAATTTTTGATTGCTAAAATTCCCTTCATCATGTTTGTCCCAAACCTGTTCCAAATTTTAGTTTTGTTTGTATTGTAAACGAAAAAAAAACTCTTTTCACCGTCACAGATGAATGAGGAAGAATTAATAAATTTGGTTTCGAATTCCGTAGATTTGGAAAAGCAAATGAAATGTCAAATCTTTTCAATGCTAAAACCTTTCCCCAAAACAACGTGGCATCATTTTCATGCTTCAAATCGTCAAAGTCGATGTTTCTAAGTTCCCGGAATTCATTATCAGTATCTTGATACTTATCATCTTTGTTTTCCCAACTAATCTGTTTTCCTCTTGTTCACACTTCTTTAATTCAAATGATTCACTAGTGTGCGTCGATAAAACTTCAAAAAGCTGCAGTTGACAGATAGAGAAAGTTGATTTATAAACGCTAAAAACACAGTAGCCTTTTTAAGGGGATAGGAATCTTTCCACATTAAAAAAAAAGTCCTACAATTAATGGGTAAAGCAAACAGGGTTGTGAAAAAAAACTGGAAAAAACTGGACAAAAGTCAGAAAAACTGGACGATTTGAAGATTTAACTTTTTGACTGGATCCCGTAAAAAAAACTGGAAGAATCCAGTTTAAACTGGAACATTGGCATCCCTGCATCAGACAGAACTACGGACCGGGGAATATTCTGGCAACACTGGCCATCTCGCTGGTGTGTTGAGAGATGACAACTGAGCGAGAGCGAGTAAGACGATAGAAAAGGATAGGTATCAGTCAAGGTAAAATCATCAACTAGAAGGAAAATAATGCATTTTTGAAAATAATAAACAAATAGTAAAGCATAGAGTAGTGAATCAAGTGTCAGAGTCTGAGTAATTTGAGGAAGAAAACCTACTGAATCTTAGAGTGCTTTATTGAGTTCTCATTTCCAAACGAGACGAATCAAGAAATGGAGATTAACAGTGAGGCACTAGTTTGTTTGCACGATCAAGCGCGACATAGATGACAAATTGCACGTACTTCGACCATCAAATTGGCCATCGTTTAAAGTGTCAAAGCTCGGGAGGATAAAAAATATAAATTTGGTCTTCAATTTCAAGATATTTGATTCGAACGAAAATATTATATTTAAATGGAAGGAAAGCAGTACACTATTATTTAACACAGCAGGAGTCAGAGGAAAACCCAATCTGTATCTAGTACCACTGAACAAGTCAATCAATTGACACCCAACTATTATCGGTATGTAGTACACAGAGTATGTGTGAATGAAATATTAAGATGCTTTGTATGATTCTAAGAGTATTGAGTTACCTTTCGATTTGGGTATAATCATGTGATTTGAGTGTAATCAACTTAGCGTGAAACAAAATAAAATTTGTAGTAAGCCATGCGAAAATCTCCTCACTTCGGAAGAACAAACAAAACCAACGCAACGCATTGACATGAGAGGTCGTTAGCTATAAATACCAGCTAGCTGTGCTGATTCAGTTCATTCTTGTAACGAACTTTGCCAGCAACGGATCAAAAGCAGCTGCAACATTGAAGCAACATAATCGAGGCTGAAATCCTCGGTCAGGTCACGACAATGGCACAGTCGGTAGGTACAATTTTGTTTAATTAACAACGCTGCTCACTTGTGAAAGTGCAGAAGGATATACGAATATACGAAAAATGAAAGTAATATTAACTTTGGTAGGCTCCCTGACGGATATGGGCAGTGGAGTAGGCCAAATGAAATATAAAACAGAATCCCTCCGACGGAAGGGCGGAGGAGATAATAAGTACCCTCGGTAAGGCTCCCTGACGGAAATGGGCAGTGGAGTAGGCCGAAGTGGGCAAAACAGAACCTCTCTGACAGAATGACGGAGGAAGATGAGGTAATCGGCAGTGGAGTAGGCAATAGGTGATTTAAGAATGGAATTGATCGATATAATTACTGCTATTAAAATTAGACCATATGGGATGGAGTTGAATTCAAAATTTCACCATTTTGCTAACAAATCGGTATTGAAAAGTAAATGAAATTATTTAAATGAATAGTTTTGAAGTTGATGGATGTTGCTAAAAAAATATTAAGAATATGCAAACACAGCCTTGACCTTTTTTCTTGATAGGAAACGCTATAATGTTGCATTTTACTTTGTCATGAGAGCATAGCCTTCTTGTTCTAGTTTTCAATCAGAGTTTGGAAGCTTCAACCTCAACTGTATTAGCTGTCAGTGACGATTGTCAACTTTGACGCCAAATGCTTATTTTTTTCTAAGCTGACAATATCAGACAAGTGAAAACTGGCGTGTTTAGAATGTTACAATTGTTACAGTGACCGTACTGTATCCCGGATTTACGTCGATATTAAAGTCTATATATAAATTCAAACAGCGTTGACGTTGATGCTCTAGATAACGTTGCTTGTTTTGTCAAGAACCTAATTGATATCAAAATAAAAATTAACGCTGTGATACAAACAATATGAACGTCATTTTCAACTCAAAACAATTATAGGTAAAAAGTTATAAGTAAAACAGAATTAGTGAGCGAGTGTTGGTTAATATTGTATTGTTAAGAAGCCTATGAATTTTCCGATCCATGTTGAACTATGGAAACGTGTTGAAATTTTTCATAGACGTTTATTCAATACTGCAAATGAGTTTTGATTGTTTCGAACCGCTCCTACGGACCTTCAATCATCAATTCTGGTAATATGTTCCGCTACTACGGTTGTTTTGTTTTGTGCAATCCAGCGATAGTGTTTCCTGAAAAAAGTTTCAGCATGGTATTTACAGAGAATTGTAGGAATTTAAGATGCTTTGCAGATCATTCCACCTGACCACGTCGGATTTTCAACGTGACAGGTTACAGTGACGGCTATTGGTTAACGGGGTTACGTTAATGTTTACGTATATATTTAATTAATATACGTATATACTTAAAATGGATGTTGATGCTTCTGATAATATGGCTTGAGAGTCAAAAATAAAAATTAATGCTGTTATACAAATAAGTTGCAGGTCATTTTGGACTCGAAACGATTTTATGTGTTAAAGTTAGAAGTGGTAATGATGATTTATGAAAAGAAGCGTTGGTTAATATGGCGAAGATAAAAAGCCTGTTCGTGTTCAGAAATCCGTGTTAAACCAAGCAAGTTTATAGAAAATTTTCATATAAGTTTTGGCAATGTTGCAAGTTATGGTGGTGAGTTGGATTGTTATGTTGAATAATGGTGTTGTGAAGAGAAAGTTTATGTTTAAGTTGGGCAATAGTAAAATTTATTGCAATGTGGTGATTTCTGGAAACCATGAAGCGATCAGCAGTAGCTTTTGGCACTCTTTTTTTGGAAATGACGATTTTTATTATGTTTAAATCATAGTCTAATACTGCTTGGGTAATAACTGACAAAATGGATCTAGAAACGCATGCACGTTCTTTCTATTGGTTTAGAAAGACGATGATGAATTAAAAAAAAGGAGAAAATAATATTTTATTGAAATGAGATTGCAAACTGACAAAATTCAATAATACAGTAGGAGGTATGATTTGCAAAAAAAAAAAAACAAATCAATGAGGAGCAACTTTAAGTAAACTATCATGTTGAAATAGTGGCGTTGTGGAAGCTTTCTGTAATGTTGGAATTGATAGTCTGTAAAATTGAGCATTCCTCGAGTTTACTCAACATAACGCTCTTTACAAAGATATCTATTATATTTACGTATTCGTAACGTGAAAATGTTGATAGAACAATAAAACAAAAAATCATACTTTTGTCGCATATCTTCTGGAACTATGGAGGTTTGCAAATAGAATATTTGATTAACTAAGGATTTTTCACGTTAATTATAAACTTGAAATTAATAGTAAATGCTGACCTATGATAATCTTGAAGACAATATCGATGTCTTCGGAGTATAATGATATTTTATTGGGATAATGTTCCAAAATGTACCAATTTTAATGTACATTAATTGTGTAAATTAATGTACCGTTTGGATGCTAATGAAACTAATGATAGACTTGTCAGACTGTTGTTAAATTTGTTGAATAATTGCGGTAGATACTTGATTTTCAATTTCATGAAGGGGCATATAGTCTTCATCAGTGGACCTCATACAGGCTTCAAGAAGAAGAAATTGATAAAAACGCTGATTTTTTGTGCAATATATTTTAATCAAAATCAAATAACTAATCTTTTCCTGATATTCTGAGATTACATCCCGGTAAAAAAAAATTAAAAGAGAAAAGCCCAATACAATAGAACTAACAATAGTGTATTATGCAAAAACGAACAGTTTGGCAATTAAAAAAAATAACTGTATAACTTGTAACAAAAGAGAAACGTGATGATGGCAATGAGAAAATTGAAATTTTTATCAATTATGAAATTGATAATCTAATGTTGAACTTCAAAATGAAATTTTAAAACAAATAAAATCATTTTGGCGTATACTAACCAACAAATTAAAGAAAATGAAACACACTCTAGAGGCTAAAAAAAAAAAAAAAGATTCAGAGTAGACGAGGGGGGGGGGGAAAATTGTAGTATACAGAGTATGTGTGAATGATATATTAAGATGCTTTGTATGATTCTAAGAGTATTGAGTTACCTTTCGATTTGGGTATAATCATGTGATTTGAGTGTAATCAACTTAGCGTGAAACAAAATAAAACTTGTAGTAAGCTGTGAGAAAATCTCCTCACTTCGGAAGAACAAACAAAACCAACGCAACGCATTGACATGAGAGGCCGTTAGCTATAAATACCAGCTAGCTGTGCTGGTTCAGTTCATTCTTGTAACGAACTTTGCCAGCAACGGATCAAAAGCAGCTGTAACATTGAAGCAACATAATAGAGACTGAAATCCTCGGTCGGGTCACGATTCGGCACCAACTTCAATATGCGTATGACGCAGCGCTTTCAGTTGCTGGTTGGGTCCAATGGTTTTGCAAAAGTGGTCCACCCCTCGACTCCCGCCTAGAATGACACTCTGTCCAACTCCGAACAGCAGCAGAAAGTGGCCTGGCACCCGTTGTGACCACAGTTTTGTTGTACACACATGTGTGCGAGGGCTTTGGAAAAATGGCCGGTTTTAGTGTTTGACTTGGAGAAGAAAAATGAATTGGAATATTCAATCAGATGACCGATTGTAATGCTCAAATAGGACAGATACTAATTGATATATCTAAGTTAAAAATCAAAGGGACTGTTTGCTATGCTGTGTTACATATTGTGTCATAATTTAGAATAGCAAAATCTGATTTTTTTTTTAATTTCGTCGAATTATAAAGATGGTCTTAGACATAATGTAAGAAAATAAAAATTATATTAATTTGACCAAAAATAGATTCTATTACTAAAGTGCTTGGCTTTATATTTATTTATTTCTGTCAAGCAATGTAGACTACATACAATGGTTACAATTTATACAACTAACATTATTTATGTTGTCTTTTAGACGAGATTTTACTTTTGTTCTTTAGACATTGTGATGCAATGACATTTTTGCAATGTAGTTATACTGGCTATGCATCATCCGTCTAATGGGGCCATTTTTTGCATAATTTGTTCTGTGAGATTTTTCTAAGAATAATTTCCGTGTTCTAAGATGCCGACTGGGACTATAAAAATTCAATTGCGAGAGTAGTTCTTCTGATGTTATACGTTGTGAAATACTGTCATTGACTTAGAAAAGCATTGCAAATTCGCGGCGTTCCTTAAGTGTCTGTAAATTGATAAGCATGCAGCGTGCTTCATAAGATGGCAGTGGAAATACAGTCCAAATCAATTTCCTTAGGGCATATAAAAGAAAATGTTTTTGGACGGATTTTATGGGTTCTTCATGTATGGCACAGTACGGATTCCATACGAGGTAGCAGTATTCCAAAATTGGCCTTACATATGTAATAATTTAATGGTGTATGGATCTTGAAAACTGTGGCTGAACCTCTTAATGAAGCCCAGCATGCTATTTGCTTTACTTGTAATAGTGTTGTAATGTTCTACAAATGTGAGTTTAGAGTCTAGGATAATGCCCAAGTCCCTTACTATTTTGCATGTTTCTACTTTTTGGTTTCCTAAAAATATTTCCGTAAGAGGTGTTTCAATTTTTCTGCTAAATGCTATTGAGTTTCATTTTTTCACGTTTAGTTGATGTAAGCTTTTGCTACACTATGTGTTGAATAAGTTAATTTCGTTCTGGAATTCTTCTGCATCGCTAGATTTATTTATTTCCATGAAGAGCTTCATGTCATCTGCATGTATGAGTATTTGGATTTTTTTTTAAGTATGTAGGAAATGTCGTTTATGAACAAAATAAAAAGAAATGGGCCTAAATGTGAACCTTGGGGCACCCCCGAGGTGACAGAGATGGGGTCTGAAAGTTTATTTTGAAAACGAACAATTTTTTTGCGATGCGTTAAATATGACTGCAGCCAATTCAACAGTCCAGGTTCCATTCCAACTTCTTGCAATTTGAAGAGTAATAATGGTATGTCGATTCGGTCAAATGCTTTACTGAAGTCAATGTAAAGGGCTTCTACGTGCTTGCCATTGTCCATTGCATTCAAAGTAAAAGTTACAAATTCAAGAAGATTAGAAGTAGTAGAGCGACCTTTGAAAAAGCCGTGTTGTTTGCTTGTAATTTGATTTTTTACTTGCTGAAACATATTTTCATTTACGAGAGTCAAAAAGTTTGGGGATGCAAGAGATAATGGCAATTCCACGATAATTGCAGATGTCTGATATCGTGCCTGATTTGAAAATCGGAACCAAATAAGAGGATTTCCAAATGTCGGGAAATGTTCCGCTCTTCAGAGGCATACGGAGCTTTGCCTGCCGCTCAAATCAACCACATCCACAGTTCTTAATTGAGGGCTTAATTTGCCATTATAAATCATTCAAATGTATAGAGTGTGGCAAGAGAAATGATACGCTTGTGCTCCAGGAAAGTTAAACAAATTTACCACCTGTAAGGTAAATATAGGAGCTAATAAATTAAATAGTGTATCGTATTTCTGCTATCGTGCTAATATAAAATGATAATAAAAATAAAACTTCAGGTCTTTGAAATAATTAATGTACAGGAAGAAAGTGCACATGTGTTCACTGCATAAAACAATAAAGTAAGATTGAAAACACGCTTTAACATTACCTGTCATCGAAAACAAAGAAAAAGAAAACACGCAAACTCTAGTAGCACGTGAATCAATCAGAAGACCCGAAGCATTTTTTGGTGAAAACTAAGGGAAATCACAACTATTTACAGCGCAAAACCGCGAACCAATCAAAAACGCGAATAACGCGTGGGAATAAACTCGCAAGGAAAACGAGCAAATAAAAACGCGAGTGGTATCGCGGATCAAACAACATTCAAGTTCGATCAAGTGGCACGTACGGTCGTGTTTTTTCTCTCTCTTTACGAAGTTTTTTGCTGTCTTTCCTCCCTCGTTCGTTTTCTCACGATTATCGCCTGCACTCACTCATCTACTAGCTCTGACAAATCAGAAGGGAGCTTTCCCTTTCGACATGCTACCGTGACCCCCCCCCCCCCCCCCCAATGGGTCCCCCCCCCCCCCCCCCTCCCCCCCTCCCCAGGATCATTAAAATAGTCACGTTATGACACCTTACCGCCGGTGTCACTCGCTTCCGAAGCCATAGCGCAACCGGGAGCTCCAAGCGGCTGCTCCACGACGCCCTGTGCCCCCCTCCTCCTCCTTACGGGCCAAACCTCAAGGAAATCCCCCCCCCCTCCCCCCCTCCCCTCCCCCCTAAGGTATTCCACATTACGCGCCAGCAACAGGGAAATCTATTTGGTCCACCTTGAGTGGGACCGGTATCGCCCGAATACGACATGACGTAGGGTGGCAACTGCCTTGCGTTCGGCCATGGAACACGAAACTGCCACATGAACCAGACCGATTGTGCCTCGATGGGCGAAGGTGCCCCGCCGAGCCAAACCTACTGTCGCTCCAATCAGACGATTTGTGACACCCGCCACCGCCACTACATCGGCTTCCCCTAAACGCTGTTTCAATCTGGGTTGCAGTACTTCACCGCAACCACCCGCATCAGGTTCTTCCACCCTCCATGCACTCTACGACTCGGAGCAAATGGTGGATTTCATCCGAAAACTGTACCGCCAACTACGTTCCTGCCGCGCGATGGAAGAATAGCTCGAAGCCGCCACATCCGTGACGATGACGTTCCTATTCCAGTATGGGCCGTAATCGCAACCATCAGCATCCTTGATTGGAATGCTTCTTCCATCCGGACAAAAGTATTTGAGTTCGGTGACTTCCTCAACACGAAGGATATCGACATCGCCATTGTAACGGAAACGCATCTCAAGCCTGAACGTCACGTCTCCATCCCAGGCTACTGGGTTGTGTGAGTTGATCGTTACGGCTCTGATAGAGGAGAAGTCTCGATCACCCTGCGCAACAACATCAACTGTCACATGCTTCCGAGCTTCCAGCTACAGTTTATCGAAGCCATTAGAGTTAAAGTCAAATCTACCGTCGGCCCTATTTATTACCGCACGAAACGACATCCACAAGCTAACTTGGAGGCAGGTGCAGTTTATCATCTCCGGTGACGGTGCGAAACATAAAACCTAGGGAAATACCCCGGGGTAACCAAAATGGCACCATCCTACGGGAGGACCTGGAAGTGCGCCCTTACACCGTACTAGGCTCGGATACTCCCACCCGGTTGAGCAGATCCAGGGTCCACTCAAAGATGCCATCTTCCCTCACCAACATGAGGAACAACAATGTCCAGCCGGTCGTGCACCAGGAGCTCAGCTTGGACCACTATCCAGTGGTTGCTGATGTTGGCTCCTTGGTCAACTGGCACGGATCACCAGGTGGAACTACCATCGCGCAAATGGGAGAGGTTCCGACAGCACGTCGACGATAGCGCCGATTTCAACATGCACCTCGAGTCTAGCCTTGAGTTGATTGATAACATCGATCGGCAACTGCAGACCATCGAGCAAACGATCTCCCAGACCCGGGAGTAACATATTCCAATGATAAATCAAGAGAGCAACTCTGTAGTCATTGATAGATCCACTAAAGGTTTGCTGTAATTGCGTAACACCACTCGAAGGCAATACCAGAGAACTGGATTTTGACTAGCCTAAATAATCATTGTAGTCAAATGACTCCCAATCAATCATCTATTCATCGACTACAAAGCACCCATACATTGATACAATTAACTGATATGAGTTATGGAAGATCATGGACGAGAACAGCTTTCCGGGGAAGCTGACCCGACTTATCAAAGCTACGATGGATTGAACCCAGTGCTGTGTGAGGATATCGGGTGGATTATCGAGTTCATTCGAATCCCGTAGGGGGCTTCTGGTAGGTGATGGTCTCTCTTGCTCTCCTGTTCAACATTGCTCTTGAAGGTGTTATGCGACGAGCGGCGTTTAATATGCGAGGCACGATTTTCAACAGATCCGGTCAATATATCTGCTTTGCCGATGACGTGGATATTGTCGGCAGAACATTTGAGGCGGTGGCAGAGCAGTACACCAGACTAAAGCGTGACGCAGAGAAGATTGGGTTGAAGATAAATACGTCCAAAACGAAGTGGATATGGCGGGCGGAACCGAGCACGACAGAACCTGACTGGGCAGCAGTGTAACGATCGACGGCGGTGAGTTCGAGGTAGTCGATGAATTTGTCTATCTCGGCTCACTGGTGGTACTGCGGACAACGATAACAGCCGTGAGATCCGGAGGCGGATTATCAGTGGAAGTAGTGCCTACTATGGGCTCCACAAGCAACTGCGGTCAAACAGGCTTAGCTCCCGTACAAAGTGTATCCTGTACAAAACGCCAATGAAACCGATTGTTCTCTACGGGCCTGAGACGTTGACAATGCTTTCGAAGAGGACCTGCGAGCACTCGGAGTTATTGAGCGACGGGTGTTAAGAACCATCTTTGTTGGAGTACAGGAGGACGGACTATGGAGGCGAAGGATTTGAACCATGAGCTCGCGCAACTCGCCGGCGAACCCAGTATTCATAAGGTGGCAAAAGCTGGAAGGATACGCTGGGCAGGACATGTTGCGAGAATGCCGGGCAACTATCCTGCAAAAATGGTGTTCGACGGGAGTCCGGTTGGTACAAGACGACGTGGGGCGCAACGAGCAAGATGGTCAGACCAGGTGGAGCAAGACCTAGGGGGTACAAGGTGCCCAAGGGATTGGAGAGGAGCAGCCACGAATCGGGCATTATGGAGGGATATTGTGTATCAGGCTATGTTATAGTATTGTGACGTTATGCCATGTAAATAAATAAAATAATAGAATGTCTAAAATTATCAAGGTCAGAATGGAGGACCTCAGAAATAATGATTTTGCCAACATGATTCACGTTATCCCAGTTTGTGCAAAGCCCTTTTGGAAGTTGAAAAAAGCATTAAACTAAGCCAAGGCCCATTCCACCGTTTATCCCACAAGACAGCGAGGTTCTAAGGATCGCTTGATAACTCCTGCAGAGAAGGATGATGATATAGGTCAACACTTCATCAGCTCCGACAATGTCGGACAAAACATCGTTAATCCGCACGAAACTGCCGATAGCGAACTTGAAAGCAACATCCATCTTAGTCCCCACGATTTCTCGGTGGAGTTGGAGATCTCAGCTCACGAACTCAAAGAACATGAAGCTATTGAGCCTCCAGTTCTACGACCATCTGGCGTTCATATTTAACCAATGCCTGACACTTAGCTCCTTCCTCTCAGATTGGAAGTCAGCAAGGGCTACCAAGAGCTTTAGACCAATCAACCTTCTCTCAGGATTATCAAAGTTGTTTGAAAAGCGTTTTACTGTCGGCTTCTTACATCTGCCGAGAAGCTCAACAACTTACTCGACGACCAATTTGGCTTCTATCGATCAATAATTCAGCAACTGAACCGAGTCACCAACATACTCAGGCGGAACAAGTCTTTATCAAAATCATCTGCCATGGCACTTCTTGAATTCGAGAAGCCCTTTGATCATGATGGCCTAGTGTTCAAGCTAAAACGGTACAATCTTCCTATCTTCCTGGTGAAGATAACTGATAACTATCCGTCAGACAGAGCATTCCGTGTTTCGCTGCTTGATGCAGATTCCGATGCACAAGAGATTCCCGCCGATGTTCCGAAGGGAAGTATACTAGGTCCCCTTCTGTTTAACCTGTTCACCTCGGACATACCCCCACTCCCTGAAAATGGATCTCTGTCGTATACAATGGTACGGTACCAAGAGCGCTCCCCGCGGAACTGCAGCGAAGCCTGAATGTCTTATCAGAATACTTCACTGAATGGATGATCTGTATCAACGCAGCGAAGACCCAGGTGATTCCCATACTCCAAAAGTCCCAGACTTATTTCGCCTGATGATTGTAAAAATAGCCTAAGCTACATAACGGTGTAATGGACCAATTTATCATGGCGTTTCCCAAGATAGCAAGCTGATTTTCACGGAGCAGGTAAACGAAACTGTTACAAGGTTTAACGTTCTGTAAGTATATAATGTATATAAGTGTATGAGTATATAAGTGTTTGAGTAATAAGTGGACACGGTGCAGGTAGAAAGGTTATCTAATTTTTAAATTTAAAAATCAATACTTATGGAAATGGGCTTATTTTAAAATCTAATCTAAAGCTAAATCTATATCTATAAAAATGAATTTCTGTGTCTGTCTGTCTGTCTGTCTGACCCTAATAGAATCGAAAACTACTGAACCGATCGGCGTGAAATTTTGAATGCAGGAGTTTTTGGGGCCGGGAAATGTTTTTATGATAATTTGGGAGGGGTCTCAACATCTCTGAAGGGGGGGGGGGGGGCTCCCATACAAATGAAGCACACATTTCTGCATAACTCGAGAACTAATCAAGCAGAGAAAACCAAATTTTACATGTGGAGTTTTCTGGAAGCAAGAAATGTTTCTATGGTGGTTTGAGACCCCTCTTCTCTCTAAAAGGGGGTGCTCTCATACAAATGAAACTAATTACTGCATAACTCGAGAACTAATAAAGCAAATGGAACCAAATCTGGCATGTGGGGATTTTGAAGGCAATACATGTTTCTAGGGTAGGAGACCCCTCCTCTCTCTGTTAGAGGGAGGGAGGGGGGGGGTGCTCGCATACAAATTAAATACGAGTTTCTGCACAACTCGAGAGCTAATCAAGTAAATGGAACCAAATTTGACAAGTAGAGGTTTTTGAAGGCAAGAAATGTCTCTATGGTGGTTTGAGACCCCTCCGCTCTGTGTAAGGGTGGGGCCCCCATTCAAATGAAACACAAATTTCTGCATAACTCGAGAACTAATGAAGCATATGGAACCAAATTTGGCATGTGGAGGTTTTTGGAGGAGACAAATGTTTTTTTGGTAGTTTGAGACTCCTCCGTCCTCTGGAAAGGAGGAGGAGGGGTCTCTAATACAAATTAAACACAAATTTTTGTATAACTCGAGAGCTAATCAAGCATATGAAACCAAGTTTGGCAGGTGGAGGTTTTTGAAGGAGAGAAATATTTGTATGGTGGTTTGAGACCCCTTCGCCTTTTGGAAGGGGAGATTCCCATACAAATGAAACACAATTTTTAGCATAAAAGCCAATGAAGCAAATGAAATCAAATTTGGCATGTTGAGGTTTTTGGAGGCAAGACATGTTTCTATGGCAGTTCAAGACCATTCCCAATGATTGTATGATGGTTTGAGAAACCGCCTCCCTCCGAAAGGGAGGGCTCCCATACAAATGAAACACAAATTTCTACCAAACATGAGAATTATCTTGGCAACTAAAACACAAAATGTGTTTTTCTCGGGTAAAAAGCATGTTCTGATTGAAGTTTGAACCCCTGCTTAGTCAAAAAAAAAAAACTCATTCCGAAATACAACCACAAACGTGGTAATTCTATTAAAAAAAATTCATTTAGTTGCAAGCGTAGCAGCGCTCACACCGTGTTCAGCTAGTAATATTATGTAAAAAAAAAAACAGTTTTATTTCACTTTCACCAATTTTAAAACCATACACAAATGCACGAACCTTCCTTTAAACACTACTCTTAAGATATTGTACAACTTTTAAACCAATTGTGTTTTATGACGAAATCCATTTTTTCTCTATATCCTCCTCCGATTTCATTTCCTTATGATGTTTCCGAAGTTCGTTTACTTTTCAATTGGCCGCAGTTCCGGTGCGTTCGGGGGATTGAGATGCTTCGGCGCGAAATTGACCTCCTTGCGTGGCCAGAAGCTTTTGGAGGAATCCCTTTAGGTATACCTGCCCATCGTCCCGGTTATCACAAATGAGGTGCTCCGCTTTCCGCACGAGGAATTTCTTGCCAAATTATGTATTTTTGACAAAATTTTACATCTTCTGCTTCCTGACGTCCTCCGGAACTTCCACATTAAGATGAACAGTAAAAAACGGGAGCCCCGGAAGTTGCCGGAAGTTTGCTTTTACATAAGTCTCATCATTCATAACGAGACAATGCGGTTTGGTCAACAGCTGAGTGTAGAGCGTAGGGTCTTCTTCTTTCTTAGCATTTCAAATTTATCGCTTTCACAATTAGCTTATTGCTTGCCCTCAACTTAGTGTTCTTAATGCACTTCTACAGTTATTAATTAAGAGCTTTCGATGCCAGGTACCATTTTCGCATTAGGATGATTGTGTGGCAAGTAAAATCACACACTATGCCCAGGGGGTCGAGAAATTTTCCTTAACGAAAAACTCCTAGACCAGACTAGGAATCGAACCCAGCCACCTCCAGCATGGTGTTGCTTTGTAGCCGCGCTTTTACTGACTGAGCTAAGGGAGAGTAGAGCGTAGGGTGTAGAACGTGATTCTCCCCACCGTATTCTGCCACTCATTTGGCCTCTTTGACTTTTGGACTATTCATGTTTTTTAACAACTTGCAAGAAAGTTTTCCTTAAATGTAGTTATTTCGCCACATCTCGATCTGATCAGTTTGGATTCCTCTTGAAAGCTTTCACTACCCGCTTGTGATCCTTCACACTATACGGAGATCCATTTTGGCCACATTTTTTCTTCCAATTGATGGCCAAATGTTCATTGCACTGATTTAAAATACGAGTTACCGTACATTGTACCATTCTCAGCTTGCTGCTGATGACACAATGAAAGAGATCCGGATTTTCGACGTACGTGCGCAAAATTTGTTCTTCCTACTTCATCTTCGCAACGATTGCACAGCTACTAATTTATATAGATTCAGTGTTAACAATACTCATTGAACTAATTTCAGCGAAAATTTCAATACAAAATACCCAATTGGTAAAAAGTTACAGTCATTTGAAGATGATGCAATTTGATTCCGTACTTCCTTCAAATTCGTAAAGCATGACCAAAATCAGACATAAAATATCATAATTATTCCACATATCATCAAAAAATAATAAATGCTCATCTGGACAGTGGAAAAGTATCGAATTCTTCATATTGGTCTCTGCTATTCTGGATATTATGTGTGCCTTATGGAATACACCCTTGATCCTAATTTAAGTGAAATCTCGTTCAATTAAAAAATTGAACCGTTAAAATTTGGAGCATAAACTGTGCTCCAGAGATACATTTCTAATCCTTAATATGCGTTTCGTTTATCTGGTTTCACCTCTTATCGCCTTTGATTATTTAAAATTGTCTATCCAACACCAGCAAACTCACCGCTCTTGTTTCGCCATCTTATTATAATCTCATTTTCAATTTATTTTAATAGTCTCTCAGCTTTCCACTGCCCCCAGACTTGCTACCGATGGTCCCGTTGGATCCAGTCGTCGTTACGGAAGGGAGATGCTAAAATTTGAACGGCATTGTAAACTTCCCTTATCGTAAACAGGAAAGCCGAGGGGATCACTTGTCTGCTGCAGACCACCTTCCGTGGTTAGTGGCAGTGGCGAGCGCAAGATTGCTCATTTTCTTATTTTTCGCCAAGGATATTCTTCCTGCCTGGGCTGCGAAGGAGGAGTGATACGAATTTCTTTTGTTAGCAGTTTGTTTTCTTTCCTCCACGGATCTTTGCTCATCAAATGTTCATTAATTTTCTTTTTCCGCTTCGGCTTGCTTTAGTTTTTGTTGTGGACGAAGGGAAGAAAAATGGTTTGTCGGACGAAGTTAGTCCAAGGATCGTCTCAATGAAGGGAGCAAAGTAAGGTCGCGTCCGGAGCCGATGTGGTAGCTGGGATTGACTGTAAAGATTAATCACGGAGTAACGGAGGTTTGGAAGGTGAATTTCAGTTCATTAGGATGGTTGATTGTCAATTAAATAATACTGAATGTAACTAGGAAGGAATTGTTTGGTTTTCGTCCGTCATTCAATACGCTACAGAAAAATTGGAAACAAATCAACGATTTTCTAACTTCTCTGCAAAAGAAACTTTTTATGTAGCAGGAGATAACTACATAAAATGACCAACCGTACCAAAGTTTATAGGGAGTTGAACAATCTGCAAGAAGTTTTCGGGTCAATCGATTCTCGGTTACGTACATACTTAGAAATTATGAATTTTACACGAGACGTAATTCATGTTTGTAAAAAGTTGGGGAACGTATAGAAATATTTCGTGTAAAATTACGTCTCCTCAAACTGACACATACGCAATTCGACAAAAGATGTGTTTGATTGAATTTATTTTCTCATCTCTTTAAACTTATTCTTTTGTGCTAAAGGACGCTTGCATGTATCGGTCTCAGGTGACAGAAATTTACATGACATTTTGGTAGTGTGTATCTTAATGGCTCTTATACAGATCCTTATTTACCTTCAATGCCTCCTATTATTGTACCAGTACACTTACACTTATCATTACACTGATAGTCAAAATAAAGTGCCCACTCAATCTCTTTTTTTTTTGAGTTTCTCTCATCTATTTGGTTCCAATCAAAGTAAAGGTACTGTAGTCTTTTAACATTTTGGCTCCAGAAAGTTAAATTAACCCATTATCGCCCTTTTTGCGAAAAAAAATTTAGTCGAATGAAATCAATAAAGAGGCTTTAAGTTAGTATTTAGAAATTTATTATAGTTCATTCATATTTTTCCGGCACCAAGAAATGCCGTGACGTCATGTTGCGTGTACGCACCTCTGGCGCATCGCTTGACAAATTGACTTGTTAAGAATGAATGAAACAGAATTTAGAAAGATTGGAGACATTTCTAGAACACGCATAATGACACCTAGATAAGTCATGAACCAAGAAAGAAAATAGGTTAAAGTAAAAAAAAAAGCATTTTAATAATTAATGTGTCCTCCTATGACCTTCAGGACCTACTGCGAGGGGCTTCGGCATGCCCTCCACTAGGTTCTTTTGGTGCTGTGGATCGAGCTCTTGCCACGTGCGCTCCAGGCGTAGGCAGATAGTTATTTCTATTGGTAACACCAGTTTTGTCAACCCTAGCATTGAGAATGGCCCACAAATTCTCGATGAGGTTTAGGTCCGGTCTTTGTGGAATCCATTCCAGTGTTTTGATCTGACAAGACCGGAAGAATACTTTGCCTTCTTGGCAGTATGCTTCGGGTCGTTGTCCTGCTGAAATACGAACTTCAATTCAAGGCTCGTCTGGATCAGCGAAACCTCCAGAACAAAATATTGTGGATGATAGAAACGTAAGTAATTAAGTCTTCATACCAAACATGAATGATTGACATCAAATGATTTGTTTGTTCTTGAGATCGAAATGTTCACGTCTATACCTCATGTCGACGAAATGTTACAAAACTGAACCATGTTTTTCAGAAATTTCGACTAAATTTTCATTCAACGAAGTGTCCTAGCGACTAAATGTCCTTTTGGCGATTTGTTCATTCAATCAAATATATCTCGACCGAATAGCATTGCACCAAATGTCCTAGATCCGTCCTTTTCACGTAGCTGCTAGTCGATAGTCCCACTTCGTTTGTCGTTTGTTTTAAGCCTATCTATCCATCTCTAATGTATGCTTGTACATTTTAACAGGTTGGCTGATAAGTCCCCGGTCTAACAAAGAAAAACACATTTTTTTGTCAAAATTCGTTTTTATTATTCAACATAGTTCCCTTCAAGAGCGATACAACGATTATAACGACCTTCCAATTTTTTGATACCATTTTGTTAGTACTCCTTCGGTTTTGCCTCAAAATAGGCCTCAGTTTCGGCGATCACCCCTTCCTTCCACCCAAATTTTTTCCCTGCGAGCATCCTTTTGAGGTCTGAGAACAAGAAAAAGTCGCTGGGGGCCAGATCTGGAGAATACGGTGGGTGGGGAAGCAATTCGAAGCCCAATTCATGAATTTTTGCCATCGTTCTCAATGACTTGTGGCACGGTGCGTTGTCTTGGTGGAACAACACTTTTTTTTTTTCTTCATATGGGGCCGTTTTGCCGCGATTTCGACCTTCAAACGCTCCAATAACGCCATATAATAGTCACTGTTGATGGTTTTTCCCTTCTCAAGATAATCGATAAAAATTATTCCATGCGCATCCCAAAAAACAGAGGCCATTACTTTGCCAGCGGACTTTTGAGTCTTTCCACGCTTCGGAGCCGGTTCACCGGTCGCTGTCCACTCAGCCGACTGTCGATTGGACTCAGGAGTGTAGTGATGGAGCCATGTTTCATCCATTGTCACATATCGACGCAAAAACTCGGGTGTATTACGAGTTAACAGCTGCAAACACCGCTCAGAATCATCAACACGTTGGTGTTTTTGGTCAAATGTGAGCTCGCGTGGCACCCATTTTGCACAGAGCTTCCGCATATCCAAATATTGATGAATGATATGACCAACTCGTTCCTTTGATATCTTTAAGGCCTCTGCTATCTCGATCAACTTCATTTTACGGTCATTGAAAATCATTTTGTGGATTTTTTTGATGTTTTCGTCGGTAACCACCTCTTTCGGGCGTCCACTGCGTTCACCGTCCTCCGTGCTCATTTCACCACGCTTGAATTTTGCATACCAATCAATTATTGTTGATTTCCCTGGGGCAGAGTCCGGAAACTCATTATCAAGCCAACTTTTGGCTTCCACTGTATTTTTTCCCTTCAGAAAACAGTATTTTATCAAAACACGAAATTCCTTTTTTTCCATTTTTTTTCACAATAACAAAAGTTGCTTCACAAAAGACGCTCTATCTCACAAACTAATTGACTTACAGACGTCAAATTTTGACACGAATCATTTGAAGGTTGGTACTATATAAAAATAATATGCATTTAATGATGTAGAAGGAGATGTCTCGCTCATCGCCATGAGGCACCAAGAGTGGACAGTAATGTTTTTTGCTAGAATGAAAGATATGAAGAGAAAGTTGAAAGTTCCGTCAGTGTACGGTAGGCTAGAAATAGAACAGAGGTATTGAAAATTGAGTGAAAGGGCATGGTAAAGTAGTATTCGAACCACAGGCGCTTCGTTTGCCTAACATCCCACTATGGGGTAGCTCGAGGAGCAGATCACCCTGCCACCTCGACGAGGCAAAAGAAGCGCGGCAGAACGCACTCTAATACTACCTACCTTTCTAGCCTACCGTACACTGACGGAACTTTCAACTTTCTCTTCATATCTTTCATTCTAGCAAAAAACATTACTGTCCACTCTTGGTGCCTCATGGCGATGAGCGAGACATCTCCTTCTACATCATAATCGTTACTCCACGCACGGAGAACACAAACATAACAATTAATGTATGTAAAACCCATAAATGGTGGTGTCTATTAATTTATACTGGTGGGGACCAGAATCACAACGATTTACAAACGTTTCTCTCCCCGGTCTCTCAGTCAGAGAAGACGCCGAAAAAAAAAAATAGGGTTTTTTACAAGTTTTGGAGAACAAAAAAAAACCCAAGGGGGCAACGGCCCCCCCCCCCCATCAAAAACACAAAAAAGAGGGTGCGACATCCCCCCCCAAAAAACCCGCACAATATCGGTAGTATTAGAGTGCGTTCTGCCGCGCTTCTTTTGCCTCGTCGAGGTGGCAGGGTGATCTGCTCCTCGAGCTACCCCATAGTGGGATGTTAGGCAAACGAAGCGCCTGTGGTTCGAATACTACTTTACCATGCCCTTTCACTCAATTTTCAATACCTCTGTTCTATTTCTAGCCTACCGTACACTGACGGAACTTTCAACTTTCTCTTCATATCTTTCATTCTAGCAAAAAACATTACTGTCCACTCTTGGTGCCTCATGGCGATGAGCGAGACATCTCCTTCTACATCATAATCGTTACTCCACGCACGGAGAACACAAACATAACAATTAATGTATGCATTTAATACTAGCGACGCCATCTATGTGTCATACCGGGGACTTATCAGCCAACCTGTTACACACGCTTCGCATTGTTCCTAGGAATATTCTGCACTTTTGGAAACGAGGATTGTATGCAAGTGAAGCTGTACTAATCTTGAAAAATGTCAATGATTTCAAGGACTGGGATACAATGCTAAGTGGGTGGTAGTGAAGGAGTTCGGATTATGCCGGAAAAGTCTTCGGAAGCACAACGGGTAGAGTAAATCCAAGCAAATATGCGGGAAAAGCGGATCAACCTTTACACATCACCAACTTCTCCACTACAATCAACGGAATGGAGCGTCTACACATAGTTCCAGCATGTCGGGGCAGAACTCAGCCACATTAGCCCAGAACATCTCGGTACGTCAAGAACGAAGGATTTTTCTTTCTTCCGAGTTCCAAGTTGCTCCGGTCTTTTTTCCTTAGGCCGAGTAAATCCTTCCAAACTTTTGCGTTCTTCGATGACGGACCGTCAGTCACGCTAATGGACTTCTGGCAAATACGGGAATTGAAGCTACAAGGGAAGCCAGAACCGCAGTGTCTCAATTGGACAAGTGATTCACTGAGGTTAGACATGGAGTTTCCGGAACGGGAGAGATTCTAAAGAGGTATCGCCTCACAGGAGCTCATACGGTTGCCAGTCTGGATCTGTTCCATCTAACGGTGGATATACAAAGGTTGTGTGAACAGTACCCCATCTTTGCGGTATTCCAATCGAGTCATATACAAATGTTCAACCTCGAAACTTAATTGGGATCGACATTGGCAATTTCACATTCCCACTTAAGGGAAAAGAAAGAAAAATGCGCAACCTAATTGCGACGAAGACACTATAAGGTTGGATTATTCACGGAGGAGCTAGCAGCTGTATTGTAAACAAAAATTGAAGATTACCGACAAAAAGACTACATTAGGAAGCCTTAAGACGAGGAGCTGCGGGCTGCAGTGGAGTCTTTCCCGGATGAGATAGCAACTGTAAGCGAAAAACCACCTAGACGCTGCCAAAGTCCAGTTCAATTTACCCATTCAACCCGTTTCGAGACGAGTTAAAGGAGCTTAGAATAGTGTCTGATTGTGTCATCATGAGGGATACCATCACTGAAATCACGCCATCGTCATGAACGAATAACGGCAGACTTTCCGGATTCCTACGATCAAGCGGCTGTTTCAACTGGTTAGAGCGAGTTGTCAGAAGTGCAAAAATCATTACCACGCCCACTTCCGATGGGTGATATTCCAAAGACAAAGTTGGAAGCCTTGAACTGAAAAACGGAGGGTGTGCTCATAACTTGTTTGACTACACGGCCGGTACATATTGAAATTGCACATTCGTGCCTTTACATCGTTAGCCCCGAGATGGAATGGAAATTTCTGCCTCCAGCATCACCGCGTATGGGAGGGGCCTGGGAGAGGCTGATACAGTCGGTAAAGAAAGCCTCGAGGCGATGAAAGCAGGGAAACGGAAATTGAGAATATCACCAACTCTCGTCCATTGACTCACGTAACCGTGAAAGAGTCTGAGGCTCCGGTTCTGACTCCCAACCACTTTTTCTTGAGTTCTTCTAGTGGCCTCGAACCAGCCACCTTGTGGGACGATAAAGAGCTGGTTCTCCGACGGTCATGGTGCGCGTCCTACGTTGAGGCGAACATCTCCTGGCAACGATGGTTGCGGGGCTACTTGCCAGACATAACCAAACGTACACGGTGGTTCAAGGAGGTTAAGCCGTAGTGGTGATTATGAACCAGGGTTACCTCGGAATCATTGGTTAAAGGGCCCGGTAATCTTGGTCAACCGGAGTAAAGACGATCGGTAAGGTTAGTGTGGTGTTAATAGGATAGGAATAGTGTCACGACCCCTTAGTTGGCGCGCCTCACCATGCATTTTAAAAGGTCTTGCATCCAGCGTGGCGACGAAACGTTACGTCGACGCAACCAGCTCTCGATGTTTTCTCAACAGACTAATTTTCTCCATGGCCGGCAAAGAAAGGCACGGAATTCTAAAGCATATAGTGTTCCTCAAAAACTTGAGTGTACAACTAAGTGTAGTGTAAATCGGCCAACTACTTCCTTTAGAAATTATAGAAAAGCTAACATGGTGCAATATGCAAAATATTCGAATTCGGAGTTATTTACAAAAGGTGGAAAGATTGATTCAGTTAAAAAAATTGGAATCATTTTCCTAAAAGCTAAATGATAAGTCATTATATTCTTATCTTTATACATTAAATAAGAAAGCGAGATAAGGCGCTGCCTAAATCATACAGGCCCATTGGTTTTTCATCAGTTAAAGACTATGGAAAGTGTGTTGAATGGTTATATCCATACTAATTACACAAACAAGAACCCACTATCTGAGTTTCAGTTTACGGCTCTCCATACTGTGGTATTCAAGGTAGAAAAAATATCTATCGGTAAATAGCGCTTTGTTTTTTCTTAGGCATTGAAGGACCTTTTGGCAAAGCTTCCTATTCATCTATGTATCGTGCCATGAAGAAAACGAACGTTGACATGAGCATAACTAATTGGATTCACACCATGCTTGCAAAAAGAGAAATCACTTCAGAGCTAGGAAGTTCATCTATTGCAGTACGGGCAACGAAAGGTTGTCCGCAAGGAGGAGTTCTCTCAGCACTAATGTGGTCCTTAATTGTAGACGATCTTCTAGGAAACTTAGAGGAAAAATCATTCGAGGTAGTAGGCTTTGCTGAAAATATAGTCATCATTAAAATAGGCCAATGATATTTATGAATGAAGACTGGATGGAACCTGTGGAAAATTATGGCATCCCTTACAACATATGTGAGATGTCACGAATAGATTGGGAAGTTGGAGGTCCCAATGTTGGTCATGGTTCCATAAAATGCTTTACAGATGGTTCAAAAATTGGAACAAAAACGGGAGCAGGAAACTTCGGTCCTGGGGTAGAAATTTCAGTGACGATGGAAAACTATCCAACGGTGTTCCAAGCGGAGATTTTTGGTATAATAAAATGCGTTAACGTTTGTCTGTAGAGGAAATGTAGATTTGCAAATATTTGTATTTTAAAGACAGCCAAGCGGCACTCAAAGGGTTGGGTAATTATAAATGCACATCCAAACTTGTCTGGGAATGCATTCTTACACTGTGAAAGGTGTGCCAAAAGACACTGTGGCATTGAAAGTAATGAAAGGACAGACGAGCATGATAAAGAAGGTTTAAATACACAGTTTATTGGCCCAGAACCATTAGGCGGTTTATCATATTATGCCACAAAAATGGAACAAAAATCTAGGGAAGAACAAAGAGTGATGACCAATTGGTTGGTCACCACAAAGTGTGTTCAATCGAAGAGGTTTATAATTCCAAATGTCACAATTAGTAAAAAGCTTCTGGAGCTCAATAAGAGAGTTCTTTGTACCTATACTGGCCTAGTAACCGGACATTGCCCGAGTAGATATCATTTGAAAAACATTGGCCAGGTTCAGAATGATATCTGTCGTTTCTGTAACATGGAACGTGAAACCTCGGAACATCTGCTTTGCAGTTGTGATGCTTTGTACAAGAGCAGACTTAAATTTCTGTACAGTGGCTATATGCAACCTAAAGAAATTTGGACTGCAAATCCTGGAAAGGTGGTGGGTTTTATAAACTCAATTTTGCCTGACTGGGAGACGCGTCTTGGGCTGGTCACTTGACAAATGGTGATCTAGCTTTAAGATGCGAATTAGAATAGTAAACAGGGGTATACCACAAAAGTTCAACTCAGTGGACGCAGTGGTTCTACGCCCCAACAAAAAAAAAAAAAAAAAAAAAAAAACAAGAGATAAGACAAAACACAAACACAAAAATACACAACCAACCCCCCGACCAACAACAAAACACAAAAGCCAAACCAGTATTATTAAAAAAAAAAAAAAAAAAAAAGGTCATGCACAATTTACCCCAATTACCCCCGAAATCAACAAAAACGACCCCACACTGCGCAACAAAGAAATCCTAGAAAAAACCGACGAGACCAAAAACGCGGTCCTGGTCATAAACAACAACAACCTCCCCCCCCCACCCAAATATTGAAAGAAAAGCACATTTTCATCAACAAATGCGTGCTGTGCCAAGCAGAGAAAGAGGAAGACGATTTACAATAACGAGAGTATCATAACAATAAAAATCGCAAAGAGCACGAGGGCGAGTAAAAAACCGAAGAGGAAATCTGCATGCATCCTCAACGTCAACGTCATCGCGAAAGCAACAGTCAGAGAAGCACTTGAGTACTTTGCGGAACGATCCGAAGCGATGATACTTTGCGTGTGTTTGCCTTGCCCGAGGTGGGGTTAAATATCTGGTTGAGAGATCAAAAGCGGTATGCTGCCAGGAGTGGATGATTTCAGAGTCAATGTTGATGCGAATAATCCCATTTAGAGTTTACTTTCTTTGTCGTACCCTTCTGTGAGGGGCGTCCTCATCTTTCGCACATTCACCCTTCAATGAATCATTAATCTAATGAAAAAGTAAGAGCGTGGTTGTGCTCATTGGAATTTCGACAGTTTCAGAGAAGTTGGATGATTTCTTTTCATATTTGAATATACTGGTTGCATGCCGTTTGAAAGCCTTGTTTCGGTTGATAATTTCAGTTGGACAACGGCGAACAAATACAAAGAGCGGCATTCTACTATCGCAATTACAATCTTATCATCATTACATCATCCAACAATAGCAATCGCATTGTTCCATGTCGTTCCTGTCGATCACAGCCCGTAAAGTTCTCTGCTGAATGAGCGTCTTCAGCTTGATTTTTCTAGAGAAAACGAAGTTCCCAAGCAGCATATTTCTTTTGAAGTACCTACACCTTTCGTCGCTGCAGTGAAAGGATATATTGCGTGCGACAACGAACCGAACCGAACAAAGAAGAAGTTTTTCTTCGATCCGATCCATGTATGTAGTTGCATTGATAAAACAGTCTGGCTGTCGTTTGTCGACCCGACCCTCGTCTGAGCAGGGGTAAACGCTATTATTGGGAGGTATATAAAAAGAAAGCATAGGCCTTTCACTCTTCCCACCACCGACTCGAATAATCGCCTAGGACTTGTTTTTGCTTCGGTTTGCCTTCCCGCCAGGCTTCCTCAGTTGCCAAGGGCTCACCCACACACTACCTTACCCCCAAACTGTCATTATTCTTTGAAAATCCTTTTCCAACGCCATGGGAAAATCCTTCCATCTTTAGAGCTTGGCAATGGGATGGTTGCGAGAGGAGCTGCATCGACGAAACTACTGGCGGGAGCATATCTCGTTCTGTGTTGACATGCCCATAGATGAAGGTCAATGACCGCGTTACGATAGTTTCGCGCTCTCCAGTGTTCACTTACAAACTCACTTTGCACAGCGCACACAGCACTACTCCGTACAGCCCAGGCCGGTTACAGCATGCACACAATACACGTGTCGCCAGCGTTGGGTTTGAATGTGTATTACATGACAGGCAGCATATTACACCGTAGAGCATTTATGCTGCTCCTGCGCACACTTGACAGACGGCTTGATGGTGGTTGCGTCTTCCTTTCGCGCGCAACAGCCATCGTTTGTGTGACTCACGGTTTCAATGTAAATGTTTCAATATTTGCAGCCGTTTGTTATGTTTTACATCCCTTTGAAGCATAAACTTGGTCCTGCTTTTGCATTGAAAGTGTCCCTTGTTTTTTTTTTTACATATTTGTGATTCATGCACATGAATGTTTTCTAGCGCGGTAGTGAATATAATTTGTATCTCATAGATCTATTACACTTGATCGGAAAGACAATTGGTCGAATAGAATTCAGTCGCAAGGACATTTTATTCGAATGGACATTTAATCGACTGGACACTTAGTCTAAACCTCAGAAAAAATTGGATCAAAAGAATAAACAACTCATTTGACGTCGTTCTTTCATGTTTAGTATCGAGAACGCAATAAACGCTTGTGATGTTATTGACCCAAATAGTAAATTGTACCGACGTGCACATTGTTCGATTAACATTTAATTAACTTTTAATGGTTTCCAAAAGTGAACTATGTATTTCATTCATGAGTCGTGGATTTGGCGCGGATTTGTTCATAAAATTCGTTGTGGCGCGAATTTGTTCAACACCATCTTGATAGACCAAAAATGAGTTAAATGAGTTATCAAAATGAGTAAACCAGAGAGTGTTTATTTGTAAAAAGGTAATGTAAAAAGCAGACGGTTAAAATTGACAACACAAAAAATCCATCAGAAACAATGGAAAGCTAATGGAAGAACATTTTCTTGAGGATACAGAAGTACTTATTTGCATAACCATCCTTGACGCTGCAGGACATCAATTTAAAACATCTCATTTCAATAAGCATTTTAAAAACCACACTAAAGCTTTCGTCTCGTATTTTTCCAAAGATGTTCCCAATGAATTTATTAGACTAGTCAGCAACTTCAAGGTTGGAAGGATCATAAATAAGGATACCATCAAAGAAATCGTCCACTTAGTCGATGTGATTGATTTTAAACTACACACTACCAAAATGTCATGTAAATTTCTGTCCTCTGAGACCGAGTTGAAAGAGATGAGAAAATATGTTCAATCAAACACATCTTTCGTCGAATTGCTTATGTGTCAGTTTCAGGAGACATAATTTTACACGAAATATTTCTTTACGTTCTCCGACTTTTTACAAACATGAATTACGTCTCGTGTAAAATTCATAATTTCTAAGTGTGTAGACAAATCTTAATTTCAAGAACTTGTAAGTGTAAAGTTATCAGGTAAAAAACGGTTGAAGCAGAGACAGAAAAGAAAGTACTTGATTTTTTTAATTTCATGACGATAGTTTCTCTGAAATTAGAACATTGCTTAACATTGTAACTTGCGTATCTCATTCTAATACAGAGGTCGAAAGAAAATTTTCAATATCCAAGCATTTGTTGCCGGAAACCCGAACTAGGCTGAGTGAACAGCATTTCAATAATCGTAAAAATATTTTGAGTGGCATGCATTTTTTTGAGAATGACATAACCAGGTTTGTTGTTTCAAAGGACTTGATTTTGAGGACCAAATTTGCGAGGCAATCTTACGAATCCAAGCAGAAACAAAAGAAAGATGTTAAATTAGTGAAGGCTCAGATAAAGCAGGAAAAAGAAAAGATGGTAGTAAGGCACCAGGTCAAAAAGCAAGAAGAAGTAGTCAGAATGAAAAGAAAGGCTAAAGAAGATATTTTTAACCTGGTGGAAAAAGAAATTAGATCAATGATATCCAATAATCGAGAAACATCATTCCTAGAAAAACACAGAGATAACATTGAGTAGGAGAAACAATCAGAAAGGGCAAAATTACAGGGTTGCGTCAGAAAATAATGCGAAAATGTTCAAACTTGAGTATTGGGTTAATTCGTGTAGCTAGTGACTAATTTCTGTCGAAAGTGTATTTGTTTTTGTTTATTTTCAAGTGTTGCATCCAAACATTCTATTTGTTTTATTGCAAATTCGTCAAAATGTTCGCGAAAGAAGTGATCACCAGTTTGTTGCTCGCCCAGAAGAAGCCGAAAGAGATTTCCAAGGTGGTAAGGTGCCATTTGGCAACAGTTTACCGCTTAAAAAAGTCCCTGCAGGATGATCCTTTGCAGCGGAAGCCGGGAAGCGGACGTCCGCGCTTTGCACGCACGCCGAACGTGATCAAATCGGTCCGTGCAAAAATTGCTCGCAACCCGGTGCGTTCCTTAAGAAAACTTGGAAAGGAAGCCAATATTTCGGAGAAATTCATGTGGAGAATCATCAAAGAAGACCTGCATGCATCTTCCAGAGCCAGAGTGAAACGCCACTTGATTACGGACCGGGTCAAGGAACTACGAGTGACTCGTTCCAAGAGATTGCTTTCCATGTTGAAGAAGGAAAAAATGATAATCCTGTTCTCCGACGAAAAGCTTTTCAGCATCGATGCTGTGGCCAACAGCCGCACGGACCGGTTCATTTCACGTACTGGGGTGAAGGCCAACTTCTCCGAGGACCAAAACGTTGTCCTACAGCAGGACGTGTCACACGTCCAATCGAACCCAACAATGGTTGAACGGTAACATGAAGTTTTGGCCGAAGGATTTGTGGCCCCCTAGCAGTCCAGATCTTAATCCGTTGGATTATTCGATTTGGGCATATGTTGAAGCACGAGCCTGCAAAACATCACACTCTAGTGTGAAAACCCTGAGTCAACCATAACACGCACATGGCAGTCAATGTCGGAGGACTACTTCCGAAAGACATGCTCTGGCTTCTGGCGTCGGATCAAGGATTTTATTAATTTATATGGATGACACATTGAATAAGTTTATTTAAAAGGACTTTATAAAGATAACTGCACTCGAAAATGTTGATATTAGTTAAAAATGGGATTTGAAAGAAATAGAACAAATTTTCGCATTATTTTCTGCCGCACCCTGTAGCTCAAATAAACGTTAGTGAGAACAATTAAATATTAAGACGTACATCTAACATCTATCTATATAAAAATGAATTTCTGTCTGTCTGTCTGTCTGTCTGTCTGCCTGTCTGTCTGTTTGTCTGAACCTTATAGACTCGGAGACTACTGAACCGATCTGTGTGAAATTTTATATGGAAGAGTTTTTGGGGCCGGGGAAGGTTCTTAAGGTAGAGACCCCTCCCTTCTCTGAAAAGGGGGGCTCCCATATAAATGAAACATATATTTCTGCATAACTCGAGAACTAATGAAGCAAAAGAAACAAAATTTAGCATGTGAGAGTTTTTAAAAGCCCTTTCTGGAAGGGGAGGCTCCCATACAAATGAAACAGAATTTTCTGCATAACTCAAGAACTAATCAAGTAAATGGAACCAAATTTTACATGTGGAGTTTTCTGGAAGCAAGAAATGTTTCTATGGTTTGAGACCCCTCCCCTCTCTAGAAGGGGGGGCTCTCATACAAATGAAACTGAAATTTCTGCATAACTCGAGAACAAATAAAGCAAATGGAACCAAATTTGGCATGTGGGGATTTCAAGGGCTATTTATCTTTCTAGGGTAGTTCGAGCCCCTTCTCTCTGTAAGGGGGGAGGTCTCATACACAGTTTCTGCCTTCCTCGAGAACTAATCAAGGAAATGAAACCAAATTTGGCAAGTAGAGGTTTTTGAAGGCAAGAAATGTTTCTATGGTGGTTTGAGACCCCCTCCGCTCTCTGTAAGTGGGGGGCTCCCATACACATGAAAAACAAATTTCTGCATAAATAAAGAACTAATCAAGCATATGGAACCACATTTGGCATGTGGAGGTTTTTGGAGGAGATATATGTTTTTATGATAGTTTGCGACTCCTCCACTCTCTGGAAGGGGGGGGGGGGGTCCATACAAATGCAACACCAATTTCTGCATAACTGGAGAACAAATCAAGCAAATGGAACCGATCGGCGTGAAATTTTGTACGGAGGAGTTTTTGGGGCCGGGGAAGGTTCTTTCGTCTCGTATTTTTTTTTTTTTTTTCAAAGATGTTCCCAATGAATTTATTAGACTAGTCAGCAACTTCAAGGTTGGAAGGATCATAAATAAGGATACCATCAAAGAAATCGTCCACTTAGTCGATGTGACTGATTTTAAACTACACACTACCAAAATGTCATGTAAATTTCTGTCCTCTGAGACCGAGTTGAAAGAGATGAGAAAATATGTTCAATCAAACACATCTTTCGTCGAATTGCTTATGTGTCAGTTTCAGGAGACATAATTTTACACGAAATCTTTCTTTACGTTCTCCGACTTTTTACAAACATGAATTACGTCTCGTGTAAAATTCATAATTTCTAAGTGTGTAGACAAATCTTAATTTCAAGAACTTGTAAGTGTAAAGTTATCAGGTAAAAAACGGTTGAATCAGAGACAGAAATGAAAGTACTTATTTTTTTAATTTCATGACGATAGTTTCTCTGAAATGAGAACATTACTTAACATTGTAACTTGCGTATCTCATTCTAATACAGAGGTCGAAAGAAAATTTTCAATATCCAAGCATTTGTTGCCGGAAACCCTAACTAGGCTGAGTGAACAGCATTTCAATAATCGTAAACATATTTTGAGTGGCATGCATTTTTTTGAGAATGATATAACCAGGTTTGTTGTTTCAAAGGACTTGATTTTGAGGACCAAATTTGCGAGGCAATCTTACGAATCCAAGCAGAAACAAAAGAAAGATGTTAAATTAGTGAAGGCTCAGATAAAGCAGGAAAAAAAAAGATGGTAGTAAGGCACCAGGTCAAAAAGCAAGAAGAAGTAGTCAGAATGAAAAGAAAGGCTAAAGAAGATATTTTTAACCTGGTGGAAAAAGAGGTTTTTGGGCCGGGGAAGGTTCTTAAGGTAGTAAGAGACCCCTCCCTTCTCTGAAAAGGGGGGCTCCCATACAAATGAAACACATATTTCTGTATAACTCGCGAACTAATCAACTATATGAAATCAAGTTTGGTAGGTGGAGGTTTTGAAGAAGAGATTTCTATGGTGGTTTGAGATCCCTCCGCCTTCTGGAAGGGGAGACTCCCTTACAAATGATACACAATTTTTAGCATAACTCGAGAGCCAATGAAGCAAATGAAACCAAATTTGGCATGTTGAGGTTTTTGGAGGCAAGACATGTTTCTATGGCAGTTCAAGACCCTCCTTTTGAATTTCTACCAAACATGAGAACTATCCAGTTACTAAAACACAAAACGTGTATTTCTCGGGCTTAGTCAAGAAAAAAACTCATTCCGAAAAGACAACCATAAACGTACCAGTTCTTTTAAACTTGCATTCATTTAGATGCAAGCATAGCAGCGCTCGCACCGGGTTCAGTTATATCTATATATATAGAAATGAATTTCTGTCTGTCTGTCTGTCTGAACCTTACAGACTCGAAAACTACTGAACCAATCGGCGTGATTTTTTTATGGAGGGGTTTTTGGGGGCGGGGAAGGTTCTTATGATATTTAGAGACCCCTCCCTGCTCTAGAAATTAGTGTTTACTATTGAAACACAAATTTCTACATAACTCAAGAACTAATCAAGCAAAGGAAACCAAATTTAGCATGTGGGAGTTTTTGAAGGCAATAAATGTTTCTATGATGGTTTGAGACCCCTCCCCTTACAGGAAGGGGAGGCTCTCATACAAATGAAACACAAATTTCTGCATAAATCAAGAACTAATCTAGTAAATGGAACCAAATGTGGCATGTGCGGTTTTATGGATTCAATAAATGTGTCTGTGGTGGTTCTAGACCCCTCCTCCCTTTGGAAGAAGGGTCGCTCATACAAATGAAACACAAATTTAAACCAAACATGAGAATTATCCCTACTGTTGTGAAAATTTGTATGCAGGAGTTTTGGGACCAGAGAAGGTTCTTATGATGGTTCGAGACACCTCCCCTGTATAAAAGGGGGGCTGCCATACTCTGTCGTTACAACAGCAGTAAAAGTGTTAGTTTCATTTTTCTAGCGAATCGGCTGAAGAACAGTTGTGTTTGACGCGTTTCTCGAATTAAGTTACGTGAATTCAGTTAAAGTTATCAATATTTATAAAGATGAATTATTTAAAAGATTTGATTGAGACAGGGCTAAATAAAACGGATTTTATAGCAAGGGCGTCATATAATTCGGTCTTTTTATAGATTCAGAGAATGAAAAAGGTACTTTAGTGATAACTTGTAAATTTTGTATTTTAAAAGTAATTTTTTTTCACGGGCTGGTTGGTTCGTCTGGCAATTATCGTCTTCGGATTTTGTGTGTATTGTAACATTAATTGGGCCCTCCATTTTCGTCAGTGAAGGACGTTTCTTCAGACCCGTGTGCACAGTATAGGTTTTTTAAAGTAGTTAAACGTAGGTGAGCGTAGTTGATAGAACTTTTGTAGTGAAGTTTTCCCGGTGGTCGCCAAAAACCATTGGTAAGGTCCCTATTACGTTACAACCCCCAGGCACCGCCAGTTGAGAGTTCGAACCGTAGTAGTACGGCGCGTGCCGGTTTTATTACATCTCGGGCGGTCATAACGGTAGTTCGTGAAGTCGTCCGACGGTACGTTGGCCTTCTTTCTTCCGCACAATTGGATCTGGCGAGACAGCTCGACTTTGTCGATGCTCCACAATTCTAATTTCGGCCATACTGCGCTCGGGTCACCTTACGACGGTGCATACCATTTTTGAATTGTCATTGCACCAGGTCGTCAAGAGGGATATCTACTGCCATTGCTTGGTCACCATCCGTCGCCATCATCCGTTTAGCGATCACGAATTTCGTGTCTACTGTTGATTCGGGTCAGGTGTTCCTTTGAAACTTTTCGTTTCTTAGTTAAGGTGACCGTTTCAGCGGGACGAAATCATAAGTCTTTAAATTATTTGTTAGGGAAAATCTGGGAAAACCAAAATTTCACGCACGACAGTTTCTAGCTATTATCAATACCTTTCATTTGGTGTGATTTTTTTTTTGGAATATTTTGTAAATTTCGAGTTATATCAAATTTGGTGATCGGACTTCAGGTTTTTCCTTCCTCCCCAGAATCATAGCAAAAATAATGTTAGCCAACTTTGTGAATTGCTTTCAAAGTCAGCGTTGTGTGCATCCAAACATTGAAAGTAAAAAGCAATTTTCTTTGATCAACATTGAGAACCATGCTGGGAATCATATGGCTCCCCAAAAGATCCGGACCGTCCGTAAAAGTGGCCAGTTCTAGGAATTAGTCCCATATGGATGAAATTTTTTTTTTTGCAATCAACATTTAGTTTGTGAAAGTAGTATGAACTTCAATTCGTGGACTGAAGATGTCCATTCAGAGGTCGCATGGTGGCCACCCGGAAGATTCGGAACATCCGTGAATGTGGCCAGTTCTTGGAATTAGTCCCAAAAAGACGATTTTTTTTGCAATCAACATTTAGTTTGTGAAAGTAGAATGAACTTCAATTTGCGATCTGAAAATGTCCCTTCATGTGGTGGCCACCCGTAAGATTCGGAACATCCTTGAAAGTGGCCACTTTCACGGATGTTCTGAATCTTCCGGGTGGCCACCATGCGACCTCTGAAGGGACATCTTCAGTCCACGAATTGAAGTTCATACTACTTTCACAAACTTAATGTTGATTGCAAAAAGTTGTCTTTTTGGGACTAATTCCAAGAACTGACCACTTTTACGAAGGTTTCGGATCTTCCGGGTGGCCACCATAAGACCTCTGAAGAGACATCTTCAGACCACAAATTGAAGTTCATTCTACTTTCACAAACTAAATGTTGATTGCAGAAAAAAACGTTTTTTGGGACTAATTCTAAGAACTGGCCACTTTTACGGACGTGCCGGATCTTTTGGAGAGCCATATGATTCCCAGCATGGTTCTCAATGTTGATCAAAGAAAAATTGCTTTTTACTTTCAATGTTTGGATGCACACCACGCTGACTTTGAAAGCAATTCACAAAGTGAGCTAACATTATTTTAGCTATGATTCTGGGGAGGAAGGAAAAACCTGAAGTCCGATCACCAAATTTGATAAGACTCGAAATTTACAAAATATTTAAAAAAAAAATGTCACTCCAAATGAAAGGTATTGATAATAGCTAAAAACTGTCGTGCGTGAAATTTTGGTTTTCCCAGATTTTCCCTAACAAATAATTTAAAGACTTATGATTTCGTCCCGCTCAAACGGTCACCTTAAGTGTAGATAGTTGTCCCATAAATCGTAACGTTTGAATGATATCGAGAAAGGGGCTCATTAAAAGAAATCGTTAGTCGGGCAAATTCAAGACGACTGATGGCCTCTCCATTACGATAGTGGTGCTTAACATGATATGGGATCAAGTCCCTATCACTTCTACGTTTTCTGACCACAAACATCAAATACTATTTGGACTTTCAACTAAATTTTCAAGAATCGTTTGCACCACTGGACCATCCATTAGTTAGCAATTTGAGCGTTGTTTGTTTGCTCGACCCGTATATTCATGGAAAAACTGCATATGGCAAGACATTGAGAGGAGTGGAATTCATATCACCGAAGAGCACGAAGTGGCTCCAGACAAACAGAAGATGAAAAAATGCACAAACTACAGAAGACTGCAGAAGTCATGAAGAAATAACGAACATAAGTAAAACACCTTATTAAACTTATAAAAGTGACACTGTCACCATACAAAACAGTTGACATGAACATGACTGAAAGAAAGGGAAAACGAACTTGAAAATGTAACACCTTTTGAGGCAGTGTCAACAGCGTCTCTATGGACGACATGATCCTTGCACGGCTGGTGAAATGCTTCAGAAGGAGTTACATTATATCATTCTAACGCACTAGGTACAATACAATGACTTCTTAATTTTAGTTCGAGAAAACTGCTTCGGTAGACTCTCATTGCACATAAATGACACACTTCACGGATTCAACTTCAAAAGACTGAAGAAATTATGAAACGCCGTATTAAACTTGCAAACGTAACTCTGACTAACAAAATAATGAAATGGCAATTGAAAAAAAAGACGAAAAGATTCAAAATTTTCAAACGTGGCTCCTTCCGAGTCATTAGCAACAGCGTCTTCTTAGACGACATGTTTCGTGTACGGCTGGAAAAAATAATCGAAAGGATTTACGCAACAATATCATCAAAGGCCTGGCGTAGAGGTTCCTACTCTATTCAGAGTCCCACCAGTAAACCTCCTTAAAAGAATAAATAAATAATGGTCAATGTATCATTGATTTAAATAGATTAGATCTTCTTCAAGTTTGTTGTCTTTTTTTGACAGCTTGAGAAAAAAAAATCCAAAATTTTAGTTGCCACCCGTTACTCTTTCACTTTCTTAAAACACTTTAATTGCTCATTCAATACGTCTGAGTACTTTAAATACCCTCTGAGTACTGTTCAGCTCTTTCAATAATCCAAAAATACTTTTGAGTACAACAAATTTCAAAGCACTTTTAAATTCTCGAGGATGTTGAATACGACGCACTCAAAACAGTGTTCTGTGTGCCCCTCCAAGATGTTACGTACGTGCTTTCTTAGAAATTATTTGCTGTGTAGCTTCCAAATCTGTAGCTAAGAGAAGCCTCTATCATGATGATTGTTATATCGTTGAGAATGTCCAAAATAATTCACTGAATCTTTTATCTCTCATCTGCTTCCAGGTACCGTAAACATCGTTCATCATCCGAGTAAGTCACTAATTGAATGAATCCTCCGCACAAGCCATTATTTTCAGCAAATCAGACTTCGCACCCACGTCTCGGATCATCGCCGCAAGCGTTGAGCTCGGAATCGGTCTAGGCAGAATATAAAATAATTGCAACTCCGGCCACCCAGCTCTCTCACTCGGTACGATGTCGATTGTGCTTTTCCTCGAACCAATAAAACACCGAAAGAGCGGAGGTCATTGACCGTTGCTCCACGGCCAAATTAACTCCAAGGCAATGAATCTAATTTTCCAGCCGGACAGGGTTCGGCCTGTTGACACTTTTTATCCATTCATACATTCCTCAGCTGTGGTCGCGAATGCAGAGGAAGGAGATTCATCGCTGATAAACACTGCTTTCCAAAGATTGATGCAAATTCGTGGCTCCTAGAAGCAGGCGATCTCCGCCGACTCGAGTGCTCGTTGTCAACATGTCAGAAGAATAAATGCATAAAATTTGAATCCAGATTGCTACTCTCAAATTTTCGATTCTTGGACACCGTAAAAGTTGCGTCCCAAAGGGATCCGGATGCACGTCATGCTCTATGGCTGTGATGAAATGGACGGACTTTATATATATTTTTTGTTCGTGGATCTCGTTTCGGCACAGTTGGAAACAAGGACCGCAAGTTTCGTTTCTTGACCAATGGTGGTAGACTCAACTGATTGATTGATTGATGCAATGGAAGACGTCGACAGTAGCGGGCAATTGTGTGTGCATACACACATACATGCAAGGATGAAAAAGGGGAGACCAAAATAGATTCGACAAATTTGCATGATATATGTGCCATTGAATGAATAAAACTAGATGGAGACAACATTTATTGCCGGACGGAATATTGAATAACGTGCTTCGTTGCTTGACGTGAGTTTTCGAATAAGATTACACCATTTGGTGATATTTCTGAAGAAGCTGTTTCACTCATGAAGTTTTCGTTGCGAGGGCAATGACCTGAAGAAAAAGAAGAAGATAATTTTACAGATCATTCGCTAATGTTCATGTCTTTTAGTTGGCTGGAAAAGCTGTCAAATTCGAATCGTTGCAGATTCGAAATGTCAACAAGATTCCACCTGGGACATAATTGAAGTTCAAACAATTAATAACCGTTTGTACTATCCAACTTATCCTTAGAGGCTACATAGTCCTCCCTCCCTATATTTGGTTAAACAATATCTTCATCGAACCATGATTATGATCCAGAAGATGATAGAGCACCAACGGAACTACAAAACCGATTCTCCCACGGAGTTCAAACAACGAAAAAAGTCGCACCCACGGTGCATCATATCAGTGGAAAAAAGGAGAAAATAACAAACGGAGAAAAGTCAATGCACTGCGCGTGCCTTCATCGTCCGCGTGAGCATAGTAAACAAAGTGCAACGACGACAACGACATTACACTCAATTTTCCACAATCATAATTCTCCATAATGATACTGATGGTCGATTTTTTTTAGTTGTTTGTACATAAATTTCGAAACCACCAAAAAAGTGGTCCACAACCTTAAAACGGTGTGCAACGAAGAGAGAGCATCGTCACACAGTTTGAGACGCAAAATGCGACACATGCATGGATGGGAGATCGGTGGTGCACACGATGTTTTCAATGTCGAATCTCATTGCAGCAAAGGACAAGGGCGTCGATTATGCTACGGCTGCTTTGCTGTTGTTGTTGTAGGTAGGACCAACACCATGACGCTCGGTAACGCATACACAGCCAGGAGCACTTGCCCTGTAACTGTGGCAGCAAAAGTAACGCAGCAGATGACGATGTTGGGAAAAGAGAGCATTCCGGATGGATGTTAGTGTGTGACGTTGCGCTGGGATTATATTTTTCGGGGGTCAACGAACTCGTTGCCGGCTTCATGTTGTCTCGCTTACTCGAGCTAGGAAGATAGGTTCCTGCTCGGTGGAAGTGCGGCACGTGTACGAGTGGTTGGTATGGAGCGAGTGCATGGAAGAAAAAAAAAGGTCTGCAAGGATTCATCCGATGGCCGGACGGTGGATTACCATAAAACCGTAGCCATCGAGCAAAGACAAGGGGGTGTGTTTACTGCGCTGGCAGTTGAGGGTGCAGAAGAGAGTGTGCGCGCCAATTTTACTGGAGGTGTATGTCGGCCACAGTTTATGCTTCTGGGTGATTCTGCTTTATGCTTGCTATTCAATGTTGTTGATTGATGGAAAAGCGTTGAGATGGGAGAATTTACTGCATTTTGGCTTTTGGCTCGTCGGCTCTTGCTGTAGATTGACTTGAATTTGATGAATAGATGCTAGAATTCAGTGGTCTCTTAGCGTAGGCGGTAAACGCGTTGGGCTGGAAATTCGTTCCACTGCCCTGGACCATAAGCGTAACATTTTGCTTGCCACACATTATGCGAATGAATGCTTTGGAATGGCAAAGAAAGCCATCAATCAATTAAGAACTGTGAAAGCGCTTCAAAGAATACTATTTTGAGTGGTAAACAAAGCCCTATCGGGCGTATAAAGCTATGGTGCCGACTACCAGTAAAATCCTTGAACATTTACGTATATCAGGGAATTCAATCTTTGTCAGGAACAACAGCCATCATCAGTGAAATGATTGACCGGGAAAAAAATGCAATATCAGATTACACATCACAAACTTTATTAACAGTTGGAAATACTTTGAATTGACATAGAAATCAGGTAACCATAGTTTTGAATCTACCCGTATGCCTTTTCATTTTCCAACGTTAAACGATTCAATACGGATTTATTCCACATTGTAGTTCAACATAATTTATGGTCTACATGCTTGAACAAGTGATAGAAACCATTGAAAGGAAAAAAATGCGAACAAATGTTTTTTTAAAGTTGCCCCCCCCCCTCCCTTCAGCTCATGCCCTACCAAAAACACATATGAGAAACCATTACCCGCCCGATTATTAGGTAAAAACCTCACCACAACAAACCCCCAAAAAAAAAAAAAAATTTTTAACTACATAACTAACTAACCCTAACCTACCCAACAAAACTAAATTTACCCCCTAAAAAAAAACAATTTACAATAATTCCAAGAATACCAAGTACACCCAACTATGCTTTAGTTCACCTCTTAATATTCTAAACGATCAACAAGGCTATTTACGATGTCTCCACCGTAATTATGAGTTGAAATAGGCCCATGGGACATCATAACACAGTAATAGATATGTTACAGTATTTCGAGAATACTTACGATATTACAAACTATCCTTGAGTACAAATATTTATGTTCCACATGATCAACAAGGCGGTTAACGATGTCTTCACTGTACGTATGGGTGAGAAAAACTTCATGAGATGTCATTACACCGTTTTAGACATATGACAGTATTCTCAGAACATTCACGGTACTCCAAAATCTATTTATTTATTTATTTATTTGTCGTCCATCGAGTTTGTAGACCGGTTTGTTACATAGGTTATCTTATACACTAAGTTGTTTTATCTCAAAATTGTGCTTATACTATATAGTATGCATGGGCAGATCTAAGTATAACGTCCTCCTAGCTATTACTGCGCGCGGAAATATTGCCTTAATTTGATTTTGGACATTGTAAAATCAATACTATTGCAATGTTTATTCTAAGTGGTCATCATTTGATTAATGGGTCCAAATTTTCCGTAGTTCGTACGATGGTAATTAGTTCCAAATAACTGTCGGTGCGTTAAATAACATGTTGGTGTGTAGAAGTTTAATTTTGATAAAAGTTCCATCGAATCAATTCTGTGTGAGACAATGTTATGTATAAATGAAAAATGTCCTACTACCAATGTTATGTATAAATGTAAATTCTCGACACTTTTTCAGTGTTTGAATGTTGATAAGCATACAGTGACGAACAATACAATAAGACCAAAGCCCGATTTTCATACAAAATGGTCATGTTTGGAGGCTTGTCTTTCACTTTTCCGTGAAGTAATTAAATTGAAATTTGGGCAATAGCCTAGAAACAACCTGAATTTTCATCTTTAATAAATTCATAATTTTTCATTCACCACTTCAGAAACTACAGACACCACCTATGACAAAACAATAAGACCTCCTTTTTGATATCCATAGTTTAGGCCATGTTGATGAGTGTGAATTACAATCTATAGTATACTGGATATTAAAATGACCCGTGCATCAATAATCAAAATTCAGATCCTCAAATTCTGGCATCCTTTATGATAATCAAAAAGTGGTCTTATTGTTTTGTCGTATGCCGTGTCTGTAACTTTTAAAGTGGTGAATGAAAAATGGGAAAAAAATGCAAATGAGAATTTAGGCTACTTCTGTACCACAGCCGAAATTTCAGCTCAATTGGTTCTCGAGAAAATGAAAAGCAAGCCTACGGGGGCCATGACCATTTTGTATGAAAAGCAGACTTTGGTCTTCATTAAATGTATTGTCCGTCACTGTACATCGGAGCTTCATACGATGGTAAAGGAAATACAGTCCAGCCTAAATTGCGAAGTGCGTATAATAAAAACTGTTTTTGCACAGCCTCTACTTTATTTTCATGTATAATTGAGAAAGGGGACCAAACTATGAAACAATATTTAAGTACTGATCTGACATAAGCAACGTACAGTGTTTTTATTGTGTATGGATCACGGAAAAATATATCAAAACCGTTTTATAAAGCGTAGCATATTACTGGCTCTGTTTATAATTGTGTTATAATGAACAATGAATGTTTAGAGTCTAACATAATACCTAAGTCACTGACTCAATCACCTCTTTCAGCATTCTGATTTTCTAAAGTAATTACAAAGTTAGGTATGTCTCGTTTTCTTGTAAAGGTAATCAAGTTACATGTGTTCAATAATCGAATACAAGTTTTCATCAGCGTAGGTATGCGCCATGTACATATTCTGCATTTAGTATTAGGTGGCTTTTGCTTCACAACCTACCGATGCTGTTGAATATTTGTATCTGATTGTTCGCGCGAGAAATATGTGACAGTCGTATTAACCATTTTTAATGAACTAGCTTTCCGCCCTGGGCGCGCCCGCCCGCGTCCGGGGCCCGCCGCCCGGCGGCCCCCGGGGAGCGAATTCGGGAAAATAAGAAGAATGATTAGTAATTTCCATTTAATTCCAACTACCTTTATTGCTGGTCTTGACAAATACGCGTATTTCGTCTACCGTTAATGTGCAGAGGCTTCTTCAGTGTCGTGTACTTAATACTCGACTGTACACGACACCTGAAGAAGTCGCACATTGTAGACAAAATCACCGTGGCCCCGGGCCTCCTGCCTTACTCCTCGCTGGTTCCTCCCGGTGTGGTGGGGGGCGTTCCGTGGTCTCCCTGGACTCAAATCCGCGGCGTCTAACTGAGGTTTTGGAGGTTGTCCCCCGCCCGCTCTCGGCCGGGCCTCGGCCGCGGCGGTCCCCCCTCGGCATGTGGTCGCCTGGTCGGGCTTTCCGCTTTCGGCCTTTGTGGCCCCCGCCCCCGCTGCCCCGCTCTCTTTGTTGGTCCTATTGATGGCGAAGATAAGCAATACAGGTAGTTTGGAATTAAATGGAAACTACTCAAAATCGGATGCCCATGCGTCGGGGTCGCGGTCGGCGTTTTGAAGCCGTTAGGAGTACAAAGTGTCATTCCAAGAGAAATGTTGTAAACGTTCCTTGTAAACATAGCTTTCAATAACATAAATCCATAAATTCTTCTTATTTTCTAGTTTACAGGTATTCCGAACTTATAACAGCTCACACTCTCCATACCCAGAACATATTAAATATATATTCATTTCTAATTTCCAAAAAAAAGTTTCATGTCGTCAGCATAAATTAAAGATTTAAGTTTCTGAAGTATGAAGGATAAGTCATTCACAAATAAAATAATTAGAAGTGGTCCTAAATGAGAGCCTTGTGGAACTCCCGAACTAGCATGAATAGAAGTTGATTTTTTCCCGTTATATCTTACATTTTTTTCACGGTTGGTCAGGTATGATTCAAGCCATTTGATGTGTTTAGGCTGTATTCTCAACTTTTGTAATTTAAAAAGAAAAAAAGCATGTCGACGCGGTCAAATGCTTAGCCAAAATCCGTGTTCAAAATTTCTACATGGCCTCCGTTATCCATTGCTTCCAGAAAATAATTCACCAATTCGAGTAAATTAGTGGTTGTCGAACGACCTTTGAAAAATCTGTGCTGTGAGGTAGTTATTCTATTCCATGTTTGGTTAAATAGTTTTTCATTTATGATCGCCTCCAAAAGTTTTGGGATGCAAGAGATAAGGGCTATATCACGATAATTGCTGACATCACATTTTTTTCCAGATTTGCAAATAGGTACTAGGAATGACTTTTTCTATATTTTTTGGAAAGTTTCCGGATTTCAGTGACATATTGAAAATCCAAAATAAAGGAGCTGTAAGCTCAGTTACCAATGTTTTCATAAAAACAGAAGGGACTCCAACAGGTCCCGAGCCTTTAGATGCGTCAAAGTTTTTTAATGCCTCCAAAATGTCATGCACATTGATTTCACTAATGCTAATGTCAGTTGGAAATTCAGGATGGTAACCAAAGTATTCACGATCGTGATCTGGTTCTGAATAAAGGGTGTACGGAATCAAATTGCGACACACACAAATATTCGGCAACATTCGCCCGTTCAACCAATCATCTACAAACTTTCAGGGAGTAAAATAAAACATGTTATGAATATTTTCCCATGTTTGTTTTATTCAATTTCAATTCCATATCCAAATGCACGAACCATCTTCTTGTACACTACTCATAAGGTCCTGTACAACATTTGGACCAACTTTTTTTTTTGCGTGGCAATCCATTTTTTCTTCATATCTTCCTCAGATTTCACTTCCTTAGGATGCTTCCGAAGTGCCCGCTTCATGATGGCCCAGTACTTTTTAATTGGCCGCAGTTCCGGTGCGTTCGGGGGGTTGAGATGCTTAGGCATGAAATTGACCTCCTTAGCCTTGTTCCACTCCAAAACCTCTTTCAAGTTATGGCACGAGGCTAAATCCGGCCAGAAAATCGTAGGACCATTGTGTGACCTCAGAAGAGGAAGTAGACACTTTTGGAGGCATTCCTTTAAGTACACCTGCCCATTTACCGTCCCAGTTGTCACGAATGGGGTGCTCCGCTTTCGACACGAGCATATGCTTGCCAAATCATATATTTTTTGGCAAACTTTGACATCTTCTGCTTTCTAACGTCCTCGGGACATCGAATTTATGATGAGCAGTGAAAACCTGGAGCCCCGGAAGCTGCCGGAAGTCTGCTTTTACATACGTCTCATCATCCATAACGAGGCAATGTGGTTTCGTCAACATCTGGGTGTAGAGCTCCGTGCATGTGTTTTACCTACCGTATTCTGCCGTTCATCGCGATTGGACGCCTTTTGGACTTTGTACGTGTGTAGTCCTTCACGTTTTTTCGCATCTTGCACGAAAGTTTTGGTTAGATTCAGTTTCTTCGCCACATCTCGAACTGAACTGTTGGGATTCCTCTTAAAAGTTTGAACTACCCGCTTGTGATCCCTAACACTATACGGAGATCCATTTTTGCCACTTTTTTCTTTCCGATCGATGGTCAAACGTTCGTGGTACCGATTTAAAACACGAGACACCGTAGAATGTACCATTCCCAGCTTCCTGCTGATGGCACGATGAGAAAGATCCGGATTTTCGAGGTACGTGCGCAAAATTTCTTTGCGCCGCTGATGTTCTTCCGACTCCATCTTCGCAACGATTGCACATCTGCTAGTGAAACTTACACAGTGTAAACAAATACACATTGAACTAATTCCACCCAAAATTTCAATAGAAAATACCCAACGGGTAAAAAGTTACAGCCATTTAAAAGTGGTGCAATTTGGTTCGGTACAACCTTTATGTTGTGTAGTTTTTTTTTTGAGAAAAAAAGTCCGCAAATAAATCGCATATCGCTTCTGAGTTATTTCCTTCATTATCGTCAAGGTACATTTTAGGCGGGAAATTGTCACTTTTCAATTTGGCCTTGACATAGTAAAAAAAAATTTTAGACTGAATTTAATTTCTTGCTCAATTTTTAAATTATACTGCTATATCAAATGCTATACTCATCGCCAAATTAGGTTGATCGCAGATATCTACATAGTTTTTCATATTTTCTTGACTATTATTATTTCTATAAAATATATGTGCTTTCTGTTTACGATTTATAAAGTGTCTTATTTCCTTGTTGAACCAAACCGAATTTTTTGGAAGTAACTTGACGCCTTCTTTTGACCGGAACTTCTTCATGTATTATTTTAAACAGCTTATTATAGAATACTTCAGTTGCATTTTCCACATTTTCTTCAATCCTTAACACAGTTTTCCAATCAATAATAGGGTAACGGGATGTAATGACAGCCTAGCTCCTATATTCGGCCTATGTATCAAATATGGCATTTATTCATCGATAATCAACCAAACCATGTTGCTATCAGGATGACCAATGTAACTCGAAGCAATTGAGACATTATTAATCAACTTATAGTCGTTCACTTCCGCGTAATTTTCGAATTCCCTAACATTTTGGATATCATGATTTCACTGATTAAGCTAAACAGATTATCTCCACGATCTTCTAATGATCTAAATTTAACTAAATTGAACCGATCAACCGAGTAATGCAGCCTAGATATACAAATAATAGTCACACGATATTAACTAACTATTCATATAGATAAAATAACAATGAATCAACCATAAAACCGTAGACCCGATGTTAGGGATTTTTTTTTCTATGTTCCCAACTATAGCCTGTTGTATTAATAAAATAGTAAAAATGTTGTTACTGGTAAAATTTTAATAGAAATATATGAATTTATGGATGTTTAATTTTCAAATGGCTCATCTTAACACAAACCAAAGGAACAAAATCTGTGTAGAGTGAATTATAATGTTTTCATTATCGAATGGCCGATAAATCATATGTGAAAATCACTTAAGTGTTTCAAAGCAGTTTTATTTACGTTTGTTTGGTGAAATTTTGTGTTTTGGTCAGACCGAATACAGCTGACAACGCCAGAAATCAGAAAATCAGAAAAGAAATCCGTACGAAGACCACATTTAATAACAAATCTATCGAATTGGACGAAGTTGCATCCACGATTAGACCCAATTTGGTGCTTATAGACTAACATTACATCCATATCCTTCGATAGTTTCTGAATTAATATAATGAGTTGTGTAACTTTTCGTACTACCACATGGCTTATAAGACTAATCTAAGTAAGTATATTACTAGTTAAATACCGCTTCTAGCTCAAATACTTTATAAGTTATTATAAAAAATGGAATCGATCGTTGCATATTAGGCTAATTCAAGGGACACATACTCTATGTAGTTTATTCCTAATGTTGTCATAATTTTCTGATTGGTAATCAAAAGGTCTTTTTTTATACGGTTTGTTTTCGGCGATAACTCCAGAACGGAACATCTTATCGACCTAATTTGAATCAGATTTTACGTTTTGGGCCAAAAGTAATCATATGGCAGTTTTTCAAAAAAATCACATGTTTTGGTGTGAATACTCAAAATTTTAAAACCTGTATTTTGACCATTGCATGGCAAAGTAACACCTGCAAGGGCCGGTTCATAAACCACGTAGACTCATTTTTGAAAATCTTAACCCCCCCGTAGACTTTTCTCCATACAATTTTTTGAAATTTTATATGGAGCGTAGACTTTGGTCAAACCCCCCCCCCCCCCCCAGAAAAGTCTACGTGGTTTATGCATAGCCCCCAAACAAAATCGAAGCAATTTAAAATGTTTATGTATGTGAATTTATCAACTCTTTTTAGTCATTTTTTACACGGTTTCATAGTAAAAGTGGAACGTATCCAACGTGTAAAAAAAACCTCAGTGTATTTCGTCGAATTCATTGTCTACAAGTGTTTCATAGTTATGCACAAACAGAGAATACTCGACTGCACTGTGAAATGCTTCATTTCTCTATAATGGCGATAATGATTCATTTACATAGAAGTCTTCGTAAATGTTTGCCAACAACAAGTCTAAGTAGCAATTTTGTTGAGTTTTTACACGTTTAATTTGATTTAGTCCTAAATTTGCTATTTTATCAAACATAAAATTTAATGTTTCTTTTTCCCCAAAGACTGGGAGTAAAATGCATTCGTTATCCATGTCTGGAATGAAGTCAACATTTCGTTAGTTAAAATCACTCATAAATAGACATAATTTCTTCAACAACTAGACTTGTGAGCTAGACATAATTTCTTCAACAACACCGAAAAGTTTATCGTATATGTCTTTACGGGCATTATTTGGAGGGAAGTAAGCCGAAACAAAAATATGTGTTCCACCTGCGACTTGAACTTTAGCCCACATGTGTTCAAATTCTTTCAATTTAGTTGTCACTATGATTTCAGAATTCAAGGTGTTAAAAACAGCGATTAGAACTCCAGCTTCTGACTTATTTTCCGACCATTGATAATTGCAATCATCTCGGCGGCTAAACATTAAAATCTATTACCAAAGACTCCTCGCTTCTTACATCTTCATCCCTAGTTTCATTTGCACGAATCACTGTGTAAGAACAACTTAAAATCCTTTTCTGAATTTCGTTAATTTTAGCAGCGCTTCTCATTCGATTAAAATTCTGACAATATACTAAGATTTCACACGCTGATTTTAAAATAAGGTTAGAATCGTTTGTATTAAAACTATTTACCATTCCTGTTTGCTGTCCGGAATCTGTCTTGTCTGCGCCCTATTTTTTGATCCGTTACATCAGCAATAATTTCGTCGTCATTTCCTTCGTCTACTTAGTTCGCTAAGGAGTTTCAAAGAAAATAATGAATGCTGAATATGGCATGCCTCACAAGCTGTAGAAGGATCTGAAGACCACCCGCCAGATTTCCAGATGGGTTGCCTGCCGGAAAGTAGATCGTGGTAATCCATCATGCACCGAGTGGGGATTCAGAATTTCTCCTCTCTGGAACTGTATTAGCCGGTGGGTAGTAGGAAAAGTAGGAACGTCAAACGCGTAACGTTGTAGAAGTTTCCACACTCCTTCCCTTGCTGTTGCAAGAAGTATTCTATCCGGTGTGGCAAAAAGCCGTTACCACTTAACCATTCCTTTGAAAGTTGCGTCGGTCATAATGAAAACAGTGTTTTTCTGTAAATCCAGCCTTTCTGAAGAAGCTAACTCCATAAAGTTTCGCGCTTAGGATACCCCGGCTGTCAACATCTGTATCTGTGGCTTCCCACGTCGTACACAAAACCTTTCCAAGAAGTTTTCAAGACAAAAAGATTGGCCTGTGGATCATTTTCTTCTGGTTTTGTTCAGCCTGTTAAAAAACGCATCAATTTCAAAAGATCTGGCTACACGGCTGTGACAGGTGAGGTTTCGCACATGACTTACTTTTTATTTTTTATCTTTACTTGACCGGAATTCCTTAGGTGATCCTTTTGACTTGAAGCCTACCCGCTATTGTACGTACTATTATTCATTTATGTCCAAAGACAAAATTTACAAGTGCCAATCTGGGGTGGTAACACTGTAGTTATTTTTAAAATACCATAAAGTCTCAGTCCATTTGTATAATAGATAAATATTGGTCACTACAAAAGACAAAAACCTATTGTGCCAGTCATTGTTACAGCAATAATAAAGACACCAAATGTTTCAGACATTTTTTTTTTATAAACGAATGTTTTTCAAAATATTAGCTGTGCATTTTTTTCAACCCCTGTCAAATAGAGAATAATATAAAATAAATCGATTAAGTGCTGCATAACGATATTTTTTATCACTAGAATCACCAGTTTTAGGGCGCATTAGATAAAAATGATGTTAAATCGTGTTTTTTTTAGGTTCATTCGAGTTCTTCCACTGAAATTCTGCGAAGTTCTTCAAGTTGAAAATGAACAAGTTGTCCGATCAAAAGTGTTCGCTGTTGTGATTAATGGGGTAGCTGATACAAGATGCTTGAACCAAAACTGAATTTTGTCACCACGTCTGCTGAAATGATCGAGTTGTTGCCCAACTGGCCTATCCTATGGCTTTGCTTCTTTTTACGATCTTGACGAGACTAGTTAGAGCCTAGTTTGAGAGCCCTTACAAAGTCGACCATTGTGGGACCTGCTCCAGACACTGAAGGGAAAAAGTTTTCATTTTTAATCAATTCTTTTCAGAAAATGGGTAGATTTCTCCGAGAGGAAATAACATACAAAAAATCAAAAAAAAATTTTTTGTTCGATTTTTGTCATAATCTTTTGAGGGAGTTTTTAATAAAAATTATTCGTCAAATCTTAAAACTTTTCGCTGAACTCCACCCATATTTTCTTGAACAGTTCTACTGTCCACCTTTATCCGACTTCGTTTTGATTGTTTCGCCACATTTATTTAATGTACGCTTGATAATTCCTCAATTTTTCGATGGTGACGAAACTCTGGACAATTTGGTTGACTGACAGTTCTCAATAGCAATCAACATTATTCTGCTTATACAATTCTATGCCTTAACGACTGTAATGGGCTTCTCGAGCCAGAACTTCGCGGGGCCCTCATGTGATTTAATAAATTTGCAAGATGATTTCCTGAAGAGGAGTGTCTTTGTAAACTTGTCCATTCATAGTCGCTCCAGTGACGAAAACCTTTGATTTTCTTTCATAAATGCCGATAATTTGCCAAATCATCAACATACGTGCGAATTTATCTAAAAAGACATAACTTACCCGGTGCATCCCCATTACATTTGAAAAGGTTAAATTTTTTAACCCAGCATTTTTCCAAAGTCCATTTTCGCGTAACTTTCATCGTCCATCAAAATACCTGGTTTTTGGCAACCAGGTTTTAGTTCAGCGTCCTGTTGGGATGTTTGTTAAGTATCCCGAGGAAGAGAAAAATAACATAACAATACCTAATTTTGGATCTGGATAACTCTTGAAAATAAGACATTAATTTTCATGATTTAATGTTGAGTAACCTTCTATATAACCAAATCTAGTCATATAAAAGAGTTTTCAACCGTTATAAAGTTTGGTATTTAAGAGCACAGCATAAGAGGTAAAATAGCTTAGCAAAATACGTAAGAACTGCAAGCAAAATATCTCTCGAATAACAAAACTTGTTATTTGGGATACCTGGGAAACCTAAGAGGTACTAAGTTCGGTATTGCTTTACCTCAATTCGGCATTCGGGACCATTTCCCGAGCAAGAGACATATTAATAACCCCATTCTGATCTTGATAACTGGCCTTAAAAAGTCAGTAGAGAGCTCAGATTAAGAGGTAGAATACCCAAACAAAATACCTAAGAATTGCAAGCAAAATATATCTTGAATAACAAAAACATGTTATTTCGGATACCTGGGGGGGGGGGAGAGGTACTATTTTGGTATTATCTGACCTCAATTTGGTATTCGTATAACATTGTGGGAACATTTGTATTGTATTATCCTCAGGTATTTTACCTCTGATGCAGCGCTCTTAAATACTCTCAAGGCCGGTTATCAAGTTATTCGTTCCTGCTCGGGATGGTTCGACAGAAATCCTTCAAGCATACTGATTCGCCGAACTGTACTGCGTGACGCAGTGAACTTTTTCGTCAAACCACGCCCGGAGATTCAATGATTCTTTTGGATTGACCTGATTATCTTCGCTCGTAGTTTTCGGTCGTATATTCCAAATCTATGCTTGTTTTGTTCTGCTCAATCCAACGTTAGAGGAGTGAAGCATTTATGAACGATAATTACAGTCAATTTTGAAAATATGAGAACCTTTTGCTCCTCATTGCATTGGGTTTTCAAATGTGAAGGTGCAGAATTTTCTCACGTCGTTTGCATTCCTTCTTCGATAACTTTTAAAAATTTGCTATTTAACTCTTCTCTGACAGAACAAAAGAAGCCTTTCGGATCAAAACGCTTCCATTAATATCTGTTCATTATATTTAGGACAATAGGATACTACACGACACTATTAAAAAAAATCTTTTTCTCGGAAATCCACTTCCCTCTAAGACATTTTCAGGAATGTTTCCTTTCCAGAAACCTGCCTAACCCTCAAAAAAATGTTTTTTTTGGAGGAAAACATAATTTGCAAATGTTGATGTTGTATTACTTCCTTAAAAAAGATATTTTTCCTGAAAAAAATAAGTTCCTTGATGAAAATCGCAAGTTCTTGTTTGTTTTATTATTCCTGAGCCGGGGCTAACAGCTTTAGTTCCTCTCCGAAAGAGCGACATGGCTAGAGATTCTTCCGCCTCAGAAAAATCGCAACGACCTCGACTGGGATTGATTCCTGACCCACTGGGATGCCAAGTACCAGTCATGCTTAGCACTTGGTGCCAGCAGTTGTAACATTTTGAAAGAAGGGAATATTTTTCTTTTTTATCAAGCAGAATGCAACGAATAAAATTCATCCTCTTCTATCAATTCCTCTTACTTTAACTAGATTTTTTTTTTCCATATTTGATTAAATTCTTAAAAAGGGAAAAAGTAATTCTAGAGTTTTTTTTTTCATTAGGGCGAATCTAACATTGAGAATCTCTCTTTGGATTACTTTCTCCTTCATTCATATTCCAATCACCTTGCACGTTTTTCATTCACTATTTGTAGAGTATGCTAGCCAGCACTGTTTGTGTTTCAATCTGTACTAAAGAATCCCCTCGAAAGTTTTATAGTTTAGTTTTTAAAGTTCCTTGATTATTGAGATTTTCATGTTCTGGGCTGAAATTTATCTCTTGTGGTTGTCACTCTGAATATCTTTTTGGGTATTTTCGTAACTTGTCCGGGGACGAGATTCGAACTCGTGACTTTGGCGTATGAGGTATGGATGTTAATCACTACGCCGGGGTCGCCCCCTGAAAGTTTTATAATGGCGCTGTATTAAAAGAAAGAGAGTGAGCCCGGAAAGAATCTCTCAATTTGCGATTCGCCCTAATGAAAAAAAAACCCCGAGAATTCATACAGCGAAGCTGATTGATCAATGATTTCAAGGAATGAAGCAAAACATATGAATATTTCCATCTTTATTTAATTGAATACTTATGAAGAAAAAAAACTTTATTATTGAAGAACAAGATAGGGTTTGTGTTTCTTTGATCAGCCTAATATGCAACTATCGATTACAATTTTTATTTTAACTCAAAGTATTTGAGCTGGAAGCGATATTTAACTAGTAATACACTTTTTTTTCCTTTTCTGTAGAGCCAAAACACAACTGCATCCATTAATTAGGATTATTGCTGTATAGTAGTACACTTGCTTACACACTTAGAAATTATGAATTTTATGTTTGTAATTGTTATGTTTGTCAGGGAACGTAAAGAAAGATTTCGTGTGAAATTATGTCTTCTAACACTGACACATACGCAATACGACGAAAGATGTGTTTAATTGAATTTATTTTCTCCTCTCTTTGAACCCATTCTTTTGTGCTAAAGGACGCTTGCATGTGTCTTTCGAGATATTTGGATGTCTATAAGCAGCAAATTGGGTCAAATCATGGATGCAACTTCATCCCATTCTATAGATTTGATATCAAATTAAAAGGGCCTGGTCATAAACCACGTAGACTCATTTTTGAAAATCTCAGACCCTCCTCCCCCAGAAAAGTCTACGTGGCCACGTGGATAGCCCCAAAACAAACTTTATTAAAACTGCTTAGAAATACTTGATTGATGATCACATGTGATTTTTCGGCCATTCGATAATGAAAACATTATAATTCACTCTACACAGATTTTGTTCCTATGGTTTGTGTTTTAATGCGCCATTTGAAAAACATACAACCGAAACTTAGAATTTTTTTTGTAAATTTTACCAATTACAACATTTTTACTTCGCTTTTCAAAAAAAACAGGCTATAGTTGGGAACATAGAAAAAAATACGTCCCTAACATTGGGTCTACAGTTCAGCTTAGCCATTGAAATCACGATATCAAAAAAAGTTAAGGAATTCGAAAATTACGCGGAAGTGAAGGACTATATATTTATTTATAATGTTTCAATTGCTTCCAAATAAATCGGTCATCCTGCTAGCAACATGATTTTGTTGATTATCGCCGAAGTAATGACATTTTTGGTACATAGGCCGAATGAAGGAGCTAGGCTAACATTGAATTTCATTGCCATATTTTGTAAATCTGGGGAGAAATAATCCGAGAAATTATCCATTCAGGGAAAGTATATATTCAAAATGTTTCTAGAATTAGGCGGAAGTATTTGATAGAATTCGAAGATCCATTCCAAGAACGTTCTCAAACAACTTCATTTAACTTTACAATCATTCATACTAGTACATAAATGGTATCGAATGTTCTTTGTTAAAACTTGTGGAAGTTTTGCAACACAAAACATAGGAGCACAGCAATAAACCAATTGTGATAAGCAATAAACTTAAAGTGCCAAGAAAAAAGATTCTTATATCAGTTTAAAACTGAACAATATTTTATTCGTCAATCTGAACTTAATTGCTTGTATATGATTAATTTATGCTAATAATAATTAAATGATTACATTTTCTATCAAAAGATTTTTGGATTGGGGGCGACCCCGGCGTAGTGGTTAACATCCATACCTCTCACGCCAAAGTCACGAGTTCGAATCTCACCCCCGGACAATTTACGAAAATGCCCAAAAACTGGTGTTTGAGTGATAACGAAAAAAAAAAAAAAAAAAATTGGCTAAAAATCTCGTCTCATCGTGTCATTCAAGAAACCAAAAAAAAAAAAAAAAGATTTTGAATTTGGAAATAGATTGAAATTATAAAATAACGACGATGGAGCGTTGACTATTTGAAATTTCTTACAATAAAAAAAAAAAAAATTTCATTTAATGTTTTACTCCGCAATTTGCGTTGTTATCATAGCTACTGATTGTTGTTAGACTATACCAATATTCATAAATCAATCGTCCACCCGACACTCAGCCTGTGGGACTGACTCAATCATAGACAACTTAATGTTCATGTCTTTATGGTGATCAAATACGCAAATCCCCAGTCAATTTCTAGTTGCATTTTCCATTGCCACTGTTGAAAAATTTCCTTCTATTGCAATATGTTGGTTGAAAACGCAATGAGTGGACATGACAACGTTGGTATTATTATTATTGTCACTAAACTCACTCAATAGAATATAGTGGAAGGGATCGAGAATACATGAGGCCACTTCGGCATCGGAGCTATTTCCATCAATAATCATATGAGATTAGTATATTTGTGGTACTATATAGAGGGATTTACCTGTTCCTATCGAAGCTAAGCAGAGTCCAAACTTTCATGATTATTTTTGCAGCCTCGTGAACACATCCGACGTTTCTGTTTATTTACATTTAGTTTACCCCATATGCTCATCCGTCTATTACAGTCGACAGAGTTATTCATAAAGTGTCTTTATAAATGGCGAAACTTATTAAATGAGTTTTCTTGGTTAGTATTCCAATTCAATTGTGTATGTTACAAATTGTTCTAATATAGACAGCGAAAGCAACAGCAAATTCGAGTATAAGTGGTTTGTTTGAATACAAATATGGCTCAACAGAAATGGCTCACTACCACCAACAGGTTGACAAATTACAGCTAAAATAAAGGTTATTATATGAATATGTTGAGTAAAGTCCTTTGATGGATGAATACATAGAATTACCGGTTTGAAAATCTGTTGCCGAGAATAGTCAACGTTATTTCGCTGATTGCGCAGAACATCAAGTCTTTTAGTTTGAATGCCAAGCGATGATTGGCGGGAATGGGTCCACTGCCGACGCCAAGATCACCACCCTAATTGAGTAATTGCTACGACCCCGGAAGATTCGCTTAAATTCCTTTTCCAGCGTAAATACTTAAGGTGACTTTTAAGAATATTCGCTGACTGTTTATTACTAAACCAACTAACGAGTGTTCACTAAAAAATGAGAATGATTTCAATACCTTTCTATAAGGGCCTGTTCATAAACCACGTAGACTGATTTTTTGAAAGTATCAGAACCTCCTCCCCCATCAGAGACTTTTCTCCATACAATTTTTTGAATGTTTGTATGGAGCGTAGACTCTTGGCCAAACCCCCATCTCCCCCATAAAAAGTCGACGTGGTTTATGAATAGCCCCTAATTAATCTAAAGAACGTATTTTTTTTCTCTCTAAGAGAATTGCTCTCTGAACTCCCTAAAAAATGGCTTTCGCATGTTTTTTTTTCACTCAAATGCCGTCAACCTGCAATTCAAAGATGGCGTCGAAACAGCAAGCACTCCGCGAGCGTGTTGTACGGTTTTACGAAACGGATGGTCATCGTGGAAAAAAGCTTACGGTAGACCACTTTAGAGACGAAAACGTGCCCATGAGTACAGTTTACCGGATCCTGGCATCCTGAACGTGGAGCGGCCGTCCGACGAAGATAATGACGAAGAAGAAGAAGGAAGCATTGAAAAGCTGTTCGACAACAAGGACGGAACGAGTTATACGGACGAAAATATCACTGCTCCCATACCTTGATTCACCGAACCCTCACGATGGAGGACATCATCTGTCGGAAAAAGACTCGGTCCCCCGAGTACACGGACGACCAGATAGCGACCGTGAAATCGCAGTGCCGGTGGATGACGAAGCACTACCGCGGGACGTCGTTCGTGCTGGACGACGAAAGTTACTTTGCGCTCTCGAAGACCCACATTCCAGGAAATGACAGCTACTATTCTAGCGACGAGTCCCTAACCTACACCCCTCTAAGTAAAATATAAGTTTAAGTATAAATTTGAAGAAAAAAAGGTATGCTGTACATCGCCATAACGGACAGAGGGATTTCAAAGCCGTGGTTCAAGCCGAGCGGTCTGGCCATCAATCAACAAGTGTACCAGGAGGAGTGTCTTGAAAAGATTCTTCTGCCGTTCTTAAAGGAGCATCATGCGGATGGGAAGTACGTCTTCTGGCCGGACAAAGCGTCCTTCCCATTACGCCAAGAACACGCTGGAATATCTGGAGCAGAAAAAAGATACCGTACGTGCCGAGAGACAGGAACCCGACCAGCTTGCCTCAGTGCCCTAGTGCCACAACTAATTGGCGGGCCTAGGATACGAAGCAGTTGACCACGAGGATCCGGAATTGTATCCGGAAGATGAACGTCAGTGCCGTCCAGTCACGGCTAAGTTGCGTCGTACGGTTGACCGGGGTACCTTCTCCAATCTTCACTGACGTTTTTTTTTTTTTAAGAATACACATTATGTTTTTAATAAAAAAATACTGAATTCGTTGAAACAATTTTTTTTTTACTCTGACTGAAAAAAATCTCATTTTTTATTGAACACCCGTTAAACTTGTTTTCACGAACCAAAAATAAAAAGATTCCAATAGCTTTCTGGTTACTGCACAAAACCATCTATACGGTACGGAATACAAAATAATCGGGTTGGATAATAGCATCGGTGAAGTAACATTCAATGCCAAAGTAACAGTTCATCTTTTACATAACTTTTTTTTTGCCCTCATTTTTTGAACGTTTTCGTGCAATTAGTCTCCCTCCAGCGATCTTTCCCGAACTTCGATTTCTTCCATTCGGGAAAGCATAACAACTCACGAGACTTGCATTCTGTATGCAAAACACCATAAATAACTTTGTAAAGTCGGTCACAAAACAGACGGTAAAGAATCAACATTTTCCAGATAAAAGCGAAAGAACGAAGAAAGTGCTCAAAAAAGAAATAAGCAAAAAAAATATCTAGAAAAAATATGGCATCCACCGCTGTTTCTGATGCGAGTTGTCACAACGCAAACCATGACGGGAATCAGAAAAAGAAGAAGAAAACGCATGTAAACAAAACCATGTGTATGTGTGAATGAACTCTAGAAGCGCTTCTGACCGACTCTTCTGTGCTCTTTTGCATGGATTAACAGGAAAACCATAGGCAATTGTCATAGAATGCCAGACGTAAATGACCAGGCAAGAAAACTTCTAAAAAACAAACCTCCCCTAGTAGGCAAGGTGTGATCCGTACGTCTTGATGTTATGATCAGTGATGGAACGTATACTTTTGCGCCTGGAGAAGGATTGCGTATTCGAGAGTGCTGGTTTATTTTTAATTTTATTAATTGTTGAAAGCAGTGATTTTGAAGCCAATTCTGAGTGGTTAAAAATTTCTTTTCATTTAAAAACTAATAATCCATAGTTAAGGGAATTGATTTTCCAACGCAAAACTAAAGGTAACTCACTTGCACTAAAACACACATTCTTTCATTTCGGGCATACCTCGATGTGGTTATGCTTATGTAGGGACTGCACCACCACTAATCCAGCGGATTTTGGCTGTCAAATTTCCTGTTGGCACACCTTATACAGTGGAAGCCATTCGCCACCGTTCTGGCCGGCCCTGGGGTGAATGAACGACGAACGGGTCTAGCAGCTTGTGCTTGCTATGCGCGAAAGCGATGATACAATCGTACTCTGCACCAACAACAATAACAACAGCAACAGCAGTCGGTCCGTTGGTAAGACGCTCAGCCGACTGACAGCAAAAGCAGCAGCAAGCTCTTGGCATGCAAAATTGAATAGACGCGGAAAGATGACAGGACCAAAATCTGAAACAATTATCTCATCCTCTACCGACGAGAAGTGAAGCGCAAAAAGCCGGTAGGATGACGATTGTGAGCCGTCAGCGGACGGGCACTGGTGAAATGGGGAGAGATGGCCAGTCTTCGGCGCTTTGGTAGGTTCGATGGCGTGGGAGATGGGTTTTGGTTACACGTGGGTGGACGGCAGCGTGAGGCGATCTCACTTTTTTTTTAATCAAGAACGTCATGTAGAGCACTGAATTGGATGGTGAGATAAATCTCTACTATAAATAGGCATATAATTTTGACCGTTTTTTATTCTTTCAAGGTCAGATCCAAGCACAGTATTTTATTCGAAATGCTTGTGTTAACTTACAGAGGGCCTTGGGAGCCACGCATCTTGGTCAGAACTCCCAGGTTAGAACCATAACTCTCCAACATTATTGAGATTTCAAAAATGAGTCTACGTGGTTTATGAACAGGCATATAGATTTATCAATTGCAATTTAGAGAAGATACTAGTTTCTAAACAACAACAAAATGCATCGGTTCACAGGGGAATTTCTTACTTTTTTTTTAATTCAAATTATTTGGTTGCAGCAACTTGATAAGGGTAAATGAGGTCTATAGGAAAAATCAATGAAGTAATTATTACACTCATGCTGTTATTGCTAGTCACTCAAAAGTTGAAAAATTTGCTGATCCGATTGATAAAGAGTTTTTTTTTGGATATTAATCTTGAACTAAATGTAGTCTATAAGTTTATTCTTAATCATTTGGAACGTATCAATTAAATTAGTTTTGTTTACTATGATACTAAGTATTTACTCCATGAAAACGGATTTACTACAATGCTTTTAAAAAGAAAGTTTGCAACGGGAGTATTTTTTAAATGATGTGCTTAAGTGCAAAATACGCCTTTTGTAATCATCGATTCGAATAAAATCAACAGTGTATTATGTTAATAACAAATAATATCACATAAATACCACGTCGAGAAAACAGAGGAGGGGTACTATGTTTCTGATATAAAGGTAGTGTAAAAAAAGGTTAGACTTCAAACCGCAGGTAGTCATATTGCTTGCCCCTTTACCTTCGCTTTTCGACCCAGCTTCTCCACTTGAATCGACCTGTCTGGCATCGCCGATATCCTCCCCTACGACGGCAGATGCAATACTGTGGACCTGGAAGGGTTCCGGAGTCCTCTTTGACATAGGTCTCAGTCGTCCATCAAAATGGTTATGCATCCGATCGCGGCAAAACTCGCGAACACACTTTCAGGGCCCTTGTTGCTGCGCGTTGCTTCTGTTTTGCACAAAGTTTGGCGATTTTCTGCTTCTTGTAGGTCTTCAGATTGTTCCGTTTCTTGATACGTTGAATCATTCCGATGCGGGTTCCTGCTTTTTATTGGCCAAATCACGTATCGACATTGATTTGCTCTTCCAAATCCGGGTTTTCCTGTCTCTTCAGGACAGTGCTCCCCAAACTTGGTTATTTGTAGGCGTGTATTTGTGGATGGTTTTAAAGTTTTCACCGTAGCATGCTGTGCGTTTGACTGTCATCTTTCAGTTGATTACTTGTTTGTACGGATTAAATTCTTCATTTTCAGAATGTCGCGCATTGATAAACACAAATTATTGAATTCCAAAGCGCTTCGCCAATTGTCGTATAGCTGAACCCTTTTCACGTCGGCATTGTGTTCAAAAGCTTAATTTTTACGTATTTTCCAATGCTCTACATTTTGAAATCGAAGAATTTAAACCATACGGGCAAGTGGAAACAAATTCGTCATTTGCACTGCATGTTAAGAGTGGAATATACATGGGAAACCATCACAAATACAGCGAGGACGCCAAAAATGCACGTGGATAACTTAGATTCGACATATTCTTTAGGGTAGAAATCTACTTCGAGCAGCAGACCAATTCCAGGCTCTCAATAGCTATTTCCCAGCCTGTTTAAAACCAAATAACGTCGTATCTACTTGAACTATTCTTTGTTGTTTTTGTGAACGGAAATGATATTGGTATTCTGGACTGTAAAAAAAAACAAGAGCGTAATGTTTACGAATCGAAAGAAGATGGAAGCCTAGTCGAAAGTTGAAATTGTTGAAAAATCCGATGAATCGGTTCCACTTTAAATACATTGAACTTGGTACTTGGAATTTAAACGGTGAGCTATAATTTTCTTTTCATCCAAAACAGTCCATCTCTGGTTGTCATTGGTTACCCAAGGAGTTGACACTGAGCCACGTTTTAAAAGGGACGTGAGAGTGGCTTTCAAAATGAAACCACGAGCAAAAACACAAACAGACCAGCAACATCTCCGGTTTCCAAATGTGAAGCATGCTTCTCCCCTGACCATCTGTAAGCTCTAGAAGACACCATCATATCAGCTAGGCATTGTCGTAGTGTGATTGTTGTATGATTTGCGAAGATTTCCTTCAATAACGTAGCATCTTACAAGTACAGAATATGCCCCCAAAACCGTGATCTGACATCCATGATAAAAAGTCTGATGCTTTTAACAGACCGATACGTGAAAGACATACAACGCGGAACGACGAAGTCTTGCTGATGTCTGTTGTAAATGTTTGTTAAAAACACATTTTTTTACATTTATAAACTAAGAGAGAAATGAAATCATCCATTATGAATTTATGGAGTTATTTATGAGGTTGTAGGCTTTGCAGACGATATAGTTATCATATTGAGAGGAAAGTTTGACAATACCATTTCAGAGAGAATGCAATGGTCTCTAAAATTTATCAAGTCATGGTGTATTCGGGAGGGCTTTAGCATAAATCCCTTCTGAAAGTAGTAATTGTACCTTTCACCAGGTTAAGGAAGTTGGATCTAAAAAGGTTTTAAGCTGGAGGGATTGGTAAAGCATAAATACCTGGAGTGATACTAGATGTCAAACTGAACTGGAATGCTCATGTTGAGTGTGTGACCAGCATGGAAACCAGTGCTTTCTGGATATGCTCAAAAACAGAAAATGGGGTCTAAGACCAAAAATGATAATGTGGATTTATACATCAATAATACGTCCAAAACTACACGTATGCTTCCTTTGTGTGCTGGCCAAAAACAAAAGAGGCTACTGCACAGGAAAAGCTTTCAAAACTTCAACAGCTAGTGTCCATTGCTGTAACGGGAACGATGCGCAGCACTCCATCAAAATCGTTAGATGCAATTCTAAATCTGCTGCCTTTGCACGAATACGTGCAATTAGAAGCGGAAATGTCTACGCATTCAAACGGTTGAAAACTTTCCAGTCTGGTGACTTGTGAGATGCTCACGTATAGATTGGGAAGTCGGAGGTCCCACTGTTCATCACTGTTCGTCATGGTTCGTCATGAAAACGGGAACAGGAATCTTCAGCTCCTGGAGTAGAAATCTCAGTGGCGATGGGAAACTATTCAACGGTTTTTCGAGGACGATTTTTCCTACAATAAAATAGTGTTTTAACGTTTGTCTGAAGAGGAAATATAGACATGCTAATATTTGAAGATTTACTGACACCTCAAGTTGAGTAATTATAAATGTACATCAAAACTTGTCTGGGAATTCATTTTTCACTGCAAAAGGTGTGCCAAGACAACACCGTAAATTTATCCTTCGAAGTTCAAATACGCAGTAAAACATTGGCCCAGAACCATTCTGCGGTATATCATACTGCGCCACAAAAATGGAACTGAAATCTTGGGAAAAACAAAGGGTGATGACCAACTGGTTGAGTTACCACAAAGTGTTTTGAATTGAAAAGGTTTATAATTTCAAATGTTACAATCAGTAAAAAGCGTTGGAGCTCAATAATAGAGCTCTTTGTACCTATACTGGCTTATACTGGTAACCGGACATTGCCCGAGTAGATATCATTTGAAAATCATTAGCTAGGTTCAGAATGATATCTGGCGTCTTAGCAACATCTCAGACAACTAGAAGTCGTATAACAGTGTTCAGATTGTATCGTCTATCCCTACATTTTAAGTCAAAATCTCATGTAGTTGTGGCTATTATCGTATTATGTTTAAGTTAAATCCGTGCAAATTTTTCGACTTATATGCGATGTGTCATTTATCCATCGTGCTGCGTCACAAATTAAATCGGGATTTACAACGTTGGACTTTTGAAATCAAAATTGTTATTTCAGATTTAATCGCATACGATGTCAAATCAACATAATTCCACAATAAAAACAATAGAATTTGCACGGCATTGGCACTCCACTTATGCACGTATAAGCCATATTTTTTTGCATTCGATACGATTTGCTAGCCTTACATATATATATTTGTATATCTGAAAAACGGGAAATTTTAATATACGTGCATTTTGGTTGTGTAGGATGGAACGTGAAACCTCAGTACATCTGTTCTGCAGCTGCGATGCTTTGTACAAGAGCAGACGTGAATTTCTGCACGAGTGGCTATATGCAACCTGAAGAAATTTGGACTGCGAATCCCAGAAAGGTGGTGGGTTTTATAAACTCACGATTTTGCCTGACTGGGAGACGCGTCTTAGGCTGTTCACTTGACAAATGGTCATCAAGCTTTAAGATGCGAATAGCAATAGTCAACAGGAGTATACCACAAAAGTTCAATTCAATGGACGCAGAAGTTCTACGTCTCAAAAAAAAAAATATAATTTTAAGTTTGATCACTTTCCCGAAAGAACTATCCCGTCATCAGCATCCCTGATATGGCCAGTAAGATCAGAAATTGTAATAGAATGTACTTTTATAACCTACTTTTGTAAAGTCAGGATACTTAATATGTAGCAATTCAGGGTTTGGTAACTACGAGAACATGGCCACTTTACAGGTAGAACTTGATACCGGCGAGCCACCCTTAACTGGCTCAGTACATTCAGAAATCCTCAGAACGTCCTCCGATGTCATAAGTGTCGCCAACTCCGCGAAGTTTGATATCCTGCATGCCATGTTTCGCAGGTTAAAAATACCTTTGTTCCCGTTCCTTAGCGGAAATACTTACTTCAGTACGTCCGCATTGCAATCCACGATACTATGAATATTTCCTGGAATGACCAGTATTGATCCACAAACAAGGATAAATTTTTGATCTATTGCGAAAAACCGTATTGGATAGTTTCAACTCGACCACGAATAGCAAATCCTCCTGACAAAAACAGTTGACTCGACAATATCTTTGTGCTCTAGTGCTCTCTCTTCTAGGTCTAGTCTCTGGAAGGGAATCAATGATCCCATGGTAATGGCCACTTATCAATTATTATCTCAATCAAAAATGGTTGTCACAAAACAGACCACTCAATCCATGTTCCATATGTCCTCACGAGGAATATTGATTGGCAAAATTTTGCATCCGCGATAACCCTTGGAATTGATTCTAACGATCCTCTTCCACAATTTGGATGAGTATTGTTGCCTTTCCGAATTAATCTACGAGGTGCATTCATTAGTAGCTAAAAACGACGTGTTCCAAGTGCATCCTTCAAAAGAAGACCCGCCACCCTGGGATGGGAGGACGAATGCACTAAGTTTAGAAATCCGGTTGGGTTTAAGGATTACCGTAGACATGAAACATCTGAGCGTTTTGATATGTACCCAAAGCTTGAAAAAAAGCTTAAAATATCTAGGGAAACCTCGACGACAACGATTTGGAAAAAGGCTCGCTACATGCGAAACCACTCATCCTCCAATGAGAGAATGAAGAATACTCCATTCAATGGATATATTTGACTTCGCTAAATAGGGTTTTCCAGAATCTGTCCCAACACACAAGGAGCTATGTTTGGCTATGGCTTCAGTATTTCTGGATATTAAGGATGCATTTGATTCAGTTTCTATTTCTTTTTCTCCCTAATCCTCCTCTTCCATGTCTGTTGACAAAAAACATTCATGCCTCGGAATAAAGCTTATGACCAACCTCCTTCTTAATCTACCCTAACTTCTAGCCTATAGACTGTCCCCGAAAATAAAAGCACACTTTTTAACGCTGCCAATTGAACATACATTTTTACTCGGCTAGTCTGTCGGCTCCATCAAATTGTTTACACCCAAACGTCAAACCGAACACAACTCACAGCAAAGTTTCACGCGTATTTCGAGAGATGGGAAAGATTTCCGTTGAAAAACGCCGTGCCATCGTGCACAAGTGGAGCTCTATTCCAGGATTAACTAAGAAAGTTGGCGAAACGTGAAAACGTTGATGTGAAAGCGGTGCGTATTGCGATCCTGAAGTTTGGGAGTATTTTTCGGACCTGCCACGAAGTGGACGAAAAATAAGAACGTCGAACCCCAAATTGGACAACAAACTTGGATGAGCTTTTTCTAAGGCAACAGGGCATCAGATCGCGATTTGGCCAAAAAGCTGAACAGCTCGAAGTCCAACGTTCAACGAGCCAAAGAGAGATTGAAGCTAAAGACGTACAACAAGCAGAAGCAGCTAAAAAAACACTTCTACATAAGCAGCCAGTGTGGAACCACGGGCGTGGAAACTCTACGACACAGAAGAATAGGTACTGCATCATGATGGACGACGAACAAAAAGGGTGTTTCGATCAAAATTTGGTCGACTTAAACTTGACGCATTTCATTTCATCGTGCATTAAAAAATTTTGCACACCCCTCATTTTGAAGATGTGTGCGTAGCATCATGCCTCTATTTTGATTTTGAGACTAGCACTTCAGTTATCAAAATGTCGCCGAAGGAAGAGAAGTAACGCATCAAAATTTTGCACGTGCATGGCGAAAATTCAAACTACTCTCACGCCAAGTTGGCGAAATTGTTGAATGTGGCTAAATCAACTGTTACCAACGTATTAAAAGTGTTCGGTGAACGTTTGTCGACAGCCAGGAAAGCCGTATCGGGGGGAAATCGAAAGCCGGAGGCCACAGCGACGACAAAAAGAATTGCCCGCTGTTTCGAGCGGAACCTTCACCTCTCCGTCCGAGATGTCGCAAAGAAGCTGGGACTGGCGCCTTCGACCGTGGATAGAGCTAAAAAACGAGCTGGACTGCCGACTTACAAGAAAGTGGTGACTCCAAATCCCAACGATAAACAAAACACGATCGCGAAAGTTATACACGACGATGCTGACGAAGTTTGATTGCGTGGTACAGGACGATGAAACTTACGTCAAGGCAGACTTTAAACAGCTTCCTGGACAGGAATTTTATACGGCAACCGGACGGGGAAAGGTGATAGATATTTTCAAGCACATTAAACTGTCAAAGTTCGCGAAGAAATATCTGGTGTAGCAGGCCATCTGTACCTGTGGCTTGAAGAGCAACGTTTGCGTCAACATTGCGACCGGAACCGTCAATCAGAAAATTTATCCGAGCGAGTGCCTACAAAAACGTCTACTGCCTTTCCTGAAGCGGCACAATTGTTCCGTTCTATTTTGGCCGGATTTGGCATCTTGCCATTTCGGAAAGAAAAAAAGCCATGGAGAGGTATGCTGCCAACAACGTTCAATTGGTGCCCATGGACAAGAACCCTCCCAACACGCCACAGCTCCGCCCAATCGAACAATATTGGGCCATCGTCAAGCGGAACCTTAAAAATACTCAAAAAGCTGTTGTGAGCGAGAAACAATTCAAGACAAACTGGGGTTCTGCGGCGAATAAAGTGGACAAGGAGACTGTACAAAATCTTATGACAGGTGTTAAACGAAAGACCCGGCAATTCGCATTCGGTAAAAAGGAAGCTTAGCTGAATATTTCACCTGTATTCTGTATTAACTAAACTGGAAAAAGAAAAAGAATTTGACTTATTAATAAAAACTTTGATCGACTCACACACATTACTGTTTGACTAAATTTTGATCGGAACACCCTTTATTCGAATTTGAACTATAAAGCATTGCCGGGATTGCAATATTACACAATTCGTGGAGATGATAATGTTGGCTAGGCGGACACCTCAGTATTCACTTGAAAATTTAGCAAAAAGGCGATGGTCTCCCAGGCAATTTGCTCTTGCGGTTAATTTACGAAACCGATCATTGAAAATGGAGCAATGAATGTAGATATTTACGTCAATCAATGTATGAAAAAATACCTGTTGCCTCTGATTTGTCAACATGATAATCCTGTAATACTCTGTCCCGACCTTGCTTCGTGTCATTACACACAGTTGACCAAGGGCTGGTACAAATCGAAAAACGTGATAATTGTACCTAAGCACATCAATCCCCCTAATTGCCCTGCAATTTTAGAGCGTCTAAAATCGTTGCTAATCAATCTGTGCAGAACCTAATGAAGAACGTTAGAGGAAAAGTTCGAGAACTTTTTTATACATGAAAAAGTAATCAAAAATCGTTCATGAACTGTTGATAAACAATGATGAGAAACCATATGTCAGAATAAAGTTGACATAAGGAGTGTATCGAATATAAGCTATCCACATACATTTGCGTTGTACGCATGTATTTGTGATGGTTTTTTATGCTCTGAACACTGCATGCTGTGCGTTTGACTGTCAGCTTTCTTTTGTTTACTTGTTTGTGCGGTTCAAATTCTGCGTTTTCAAAATGTCGCGTATTGAAAAGGAAGTGAAAATTAAGGTTCTGGACACATGGCTAAGTGAGAAGGGTATTACTATGCGAAAATTGGCGAAGCGGTTTGGAATTCATCATGCGAGTGTTAAAACCATCATTATTAAGTTTGGGGAACACTATTCTTTGGATGAGCTACCAGGAAGAGGCAGAAAACCCGGTTCTTCCAACCCGAAACTGGAGCAGAAAGTGGTATCTCTAATCATGAAGAACAAATCAATGTCAATACGTGATTTAGCCAAAAAAGCAGGAACGAGTGTCGGAATGATCCAGCGTATCAAGAGGCGAAACCACCTGAAGACCTACAAGAAGCAGACAATCTCGAAACAAAGTGCAGAACAGAAGAAGCGAGCAGCAACAATGGCCCGGAAATTGTATTCGCGTCTTTTGCAGCGTCCGGATGCATGCGTTTTGATGGACGATGAGACCTATGTAAAGGAGGACTCAAAAACCCTTCCAGGTCCACAATACTTTACTGCCGTCGTTGGGGAGGATGTGAGCGATGCGGACAGGTCGATTCAAGTGGAGAAATTCGGTCGAAAGGTACTGGTATGGCAAGCAATATGTTCCTGTGGTTTGAAGTCAACCATTTTTTACACTACCGGAACTAAGATTGTTGCCTTTATATAAGAAGCATCGTACACCTCCACTGTTTTGGCCGGATTTAGCGTCGGCTCACTATGCCAAAACCACTCTCAATTGGCTTGCGGAAAAGGGTATAGATTTCGTTGAGAAAAATATCAATCCACCAAATTGCCCTCAGCTTCGACCCATCGAACGTTACAGGGCAATCGTGAAGAGGGTCTTCAAGAAGACTGGTAAGGCAGCTGGGAACATGCAGGAGTTCAAAAAAATTTGGGCTCAAGCGTCCAAAAAATGCGATGCAACGCTTGTCCGGAACTTGATGAAGAGCATTCGATCTAAAGTTCGAAAATTCGTGAAGGAATAACTTAAATTTCATCGTCTTCATTATGTTCAAGTTTAACCTCGTACAATAAAGGATCAATTTTTTTTATGAATAAAATATCGGTTTTCAACAAAATTTGAAAGAAAGTTTGTGGATAGCTTATTTTCGATACACTCCTTAAGTAAGAATACACATGTTTTTTAACGAACTGAAGGTGTGCCTTTTCTTTCTGGGGCGGTCTATATCAGAACTATTCACACTATCTTTCCGATTTCCAAACTAAGAACGTTTTACTAAATTTTTCAGTTATCTGCCGTTTATAACTCAAGTTTCTTCATGCATGATAAATAATTACAGCAAATTTAAAGTATTGATAAGCGGTCTGTTCTTATTAAACTTTATTTATCTATTGTGAGTGGAACAACCCCAAATCTGCCCGTAGTCTTACTAGATTTTCCCTGCACTTCCCAAAAGCCAAAACAAAACCGTGTTCTAGCTTTGAATTAGATGTTAAATGTCATATTTGCAATCCTCCATCAAATTCTAATTCTTTTCTTCCAAATTCGCCCTGAATTTAATATTTTCCCATTGATTGCTGGCACATCAAAATGGAAAATATTAAGAGAAAATAACTAGATGTATCAAAGATAATATAGAACCTATTTAGGATTACATCCTCAAAAATAGTCAAAGCCTACTTCATTGCACATCGCAAAACTCGTTCGATAATGGATTAAAAAAAATCTTTAACCATTATCTTGTCAATGTGGACCATTTTCCTTGTTTGCAGTCTGCTTGGAAAAAAAAACATCTTCTGCCAGCAAAAACGTCATCAAATTCAGAAGATTACAACATTTTATCGTCATTTCCATCCAGACTGTCGCCAGCCGAGCAATCCTTTTCCAGTTGTATGCGGTGGCGTTGTGTTGGAATGGTGTCGAGAGGAAGGATGCAAAAATCCTATTCCATCCGAGGTGAACGACCGATGGCGACCCTGAAGCGAGGTCACCAACCTCCAGATATCGATTTTTCTCTCGCAACATTGTATTCGAAACCGAGAGAAAAGAGGCGCATAGGAGATTCTCTTCCTTTTGCCCAGTTTCCTCCTTGCCAAACACCAGCACATGCTCACATGGAAAGCGCCACATCGAAAAGGATATACTTCTACCGCTGTACTATAATGGTTTCGTTAAAAATAGAACAGTATTTTTCCGGGTTTGCGACGTCTATTTCCGGAAAATCCACGTAAGCGCCCCGGGTGTTCAGTTCCGGATTAAACAGCTTTTGAATGAATAAGCGATAAAGCACTCCAAGCCGATGTATTGGAACATGGAGTACCGTTGTTGCCACACTTCCCACCCTAATTGCATTCAGATGGTTCGGAATGCACTTCCGCCTTCCTACCTTCGTCATTCGCGCCTGTGTTTGAAGTTTACTGACCTCGGACAATTTTCCGCATTTTATCGATTTTTGCCGTTGCCACCATGATGCAATGC